>JAAGEH010000029.1:2396554-2502856 GCA_011751065.1 Lasiurus cinereus | reverse complement strand
AAGAGTGAGAACTTAATTCTATTTTTTGTTAATAAAATTTTTTACATTAAGTGTTACTTTGTATTAATTTCAGCTGTATAGCATAACGGTTAGATAATCATATACTTTATAAAATGTTTCCTCCAATATTTCCAGTACCCACCTGGCAGCCTACATAATTATTACAATATTATTGATTATATCCCCTATTATTATATTTCCATGACTATTTTGTAATTACCAACTTGTACTTCTCAATCCCTTCACCTTTTCACCTACTCCATAAACCCCCTCCCCTCTGGCAAACAGCAGTCCATTCCCTGTGTCTCTGAGTCTGCTTCTGTTTTGTTTCAGAACTTAATTCTTTTTAAAGGGTATGAAAGGTTTTATGGGGATTAGTAATTTCACTAGGGCTTAAGGATAAGTAAGTTGGAAGAAAAATTGCAGGAAATGAGATAGTTTTCCCAAATACACAAAGGCAAGGAAAAGAAAAGTCTTATAGAGGACTGATACTAGTTTAGTGTGGCCAGAAGACTCTCTGGGTATAATTAGATCTCCTCCAAGCCACTCTTCCTCTTAAAAAAGTACAGGCTGATTATTTTTTCACAGTCCACAATGCTCTCTCTTCTCAGTGTCACATCCCGCCATTATTATTTCATGTATCAGAACAAGTCTTGCTCCTTGTGAACACCAACTAACCGTCTCAGTGTCCCCGGACATCAAGATTTTGACCCTGGATCATAACTTCCCTATCCTCTCATAAATCTGTAATTATTCTGGGAAAGTTTAAAGATTGTGTGCAATTCCATCCAGCACACTGGCCTCTCAGCTATTGACTAATGTCAAGAATCTTTCTTTCTTATGAACCCTACTATGAAAATTGCTCTCATCTATAATTTCAAGAATAATAACTCCCCTAACTTTGGAACTCTTATTTCGCAGGCTGTAGCCAACATATCAGTCTATTTTCCTTCTTTGCCCTCAGCTCCTACTCAGAAAATTTATTTCAGCCTCGAATAGCTTCTATTTTGGCATCAGGTCACATGACCCTAACTTTTCTGACTATAACTCTTTTGAATGGGGAGAAAGTAACTCAAAGGCAAGCAATTTATTGCAAGCCAGCAGGCAATCAGAATCTCTGATTAAGGGACAGTTATTGTAGCTAGAAGACACTGAACATCTGAACTGAGAGATCTGATAAAGTAAGATCCAGAATCAGTATACGGCAAGCCAAAAATATGTGTAGTCAAAGTTATGAAGGAACAAATGTTAAAAGCTTTTCCGACATCAGCCGCCTTCAGAGAGGATGATGGAACAGATGTAGTAAAGAACCATGGATAGAAATTCTAAGAAAAAGCAAAGAGAGAAATTGTGAGAATATGTATTTGATGATTTTTCTATTCTTCACGAGGCCCAGTTATATTTTCTGCACTTTTATTTTCAGTGAGATTTTCCTATATTTTTATGATAAATTCTTTACTTGAATGTGCCTGATGTGCTACATTTTCCACGAAATAATCTCTAACGCAGATGCGATCCCTGTTTGTTTCTATCACTATACCCTGGACTTTTGTTGAAATATACATCTAAGTGACACAGTGGCTTCCTCATTCCCATTTATGTCAGAGGGAAAAGCAATCAAAATCAGTTTGTGGACTTTCAACCTTAAGAGTCCAAAGAAATTTATTTTGTTGACTCCTAAAACTAAGCAGTGGTATTTATCATTCCGATAATTTAGAGTAAAATTACCATCTTGTAAAAGTTTATAAAATAATGTTCTTTAAGTAACGTTATTATTTCATGCTTTGGAAGAGTGTCTGTTATATGAGAATGCTAAATTGTAAGTACCAATAATACAATTTTCAGGTTCATAATATAAAAATAATTTAATGGGTAAATAGTGTCTCACTTTATTTTAAAGCAGGAAATAACATTTACAGAAAATGTTATCAAATATTTGACATTGTCGAAAGGAGTCAGAGAACTATGATGTATGGACCAAATCCAGCCTGCTACCTTTTTGCAAATAACATTTCATTGTCCCTACAATGGCACCCATTCTATGAATTGTCTTTGGCTGCTTTCACACTACAGTTGACCCTTGAACAGCATGGTTTTGAACTGTGAAGGCCCACTTACATGCAGATTTTAGAAAGAAATACAACAAATATATTATCTTTTTCTTACTATTTTCTTAATCACATGTTCTTTGTCTAGCTTACTTTATTGTAAAAGATGCATTGCATAAAAACTATAACATACAAAATATGTGTTAACTTACTGTTATATTATCAGTCAGGCTACTAGTCCTTAAGTGTTTTAGGACTCAAAAGTTATAGATGGATTTTTGACTGTACAGAGGGTGGAAGGAATTGGTGCCCCTAACCTTTGCATTGTTCAAAGGTCACCTGTACAATGGCAGAACTGAGTAATTGCAACAGCAACCATATAGACCATAAAGCCTAAATGCTTTCTGTTTAGTTCTTTACATAAAAAAAAAAAATTTCCCCCTCAGCTCTGCTGTTGCAATAGTGGATACATTGTTAACCAACTTAACAGAACAGCCTAAACACCATATAGAAAACTTAGGAAGTGCTCATATTTCTGTGTTTTGCATTCTCAAAATGTTCAACCTTCTAGAGGATGACTGGAATAATTTTTTTTTTTGTACAGAACCATGATAAACAGGGAAGGATTGATTGATTTTAAGTATAAAGCATATTTAATAAAAATGATAAGAAACAAAAGGTATTTTATTATCTGGGATGAATAAAGGTAACAAACCAAAGAAATCAGTTCTAAGAAATAGAATTCATTAAGGAAATTAAGAAATAGAAAAAGTGAGATTGTATTTGAAAGTATATTGTGGCTTTAAAGGAGTTTGGTAGCAAAAGTATAAAGTAAAAATGATCAAAAATTCAAATGGAAGTGCCAATTGAATAGAAAATAGGCTAGGCTATTAAAAAGAAAAACAAAGATATTTCACAGTTAAAATTAAGCTTAACTTGTTTAAAAATGCATAGTTATGGAACTGAAGAGACAAACTAAAATATGAATTTAGTTTCTCATATCACAAATAGCATCATAAAAGAAAATGTCTGTTGCAGAAAACATACATTGACATGATATTTAATAGTATACCATCTATACATACAGACACACACACATATATAAAACTGAAAGAACGGTTCTTCAAGCATGACATATTACAGCACTGGGTATTCTCTGCCTCCAGATTCACTTTCCTCCAACATCCAGACTAGATGTTTGCCATTTATTTTTCATATCACTCTCCCCAATCATAACCATCAATGATTTTCTATTGAACTGTACTATTTTAGAGCTAAAAGCATCAAGTGCCATCAAATCGACTAACCATTTTTTTTACACGAGGGCAATGAGAAATGTAAGGTGAAATGATTTGCCTCATGCTATATCTAAAAAATGGAACTACAGATTGAATCCCAAGCACTTGGACAATTAGATCAGCGTTTTTTTCCCTACCACACTGAGCTTTCTGGAATACAGTTTTCTCTCTTCTTTATTTTCACTGATCTGTTACTTAACACTACTCATCTCAATAGATGATCTGTTACACCCTGAATATAATAATTATTCAATAATGCTTATTGAATACCATAGAAATCAAAAGTATGGTTTTAAAATCCATAATTACCACTACACATTCAGTTATGATTGCTTGATAATGAATTAGAATATAGAGGAATTATCCAAAGAGCACTCTAAGAGTATGTATTTATCTAAAGAAATTTTAAATCTTTATATGTATATTGGAGGCTTGGTGCACAGATTTGTGCACCAGTGAGGTCCCCCAGCCTAGCCTGTGCCCTCTCACAATCTGGGAACCCTCAGCCTGAAACCAGCATTCCAACATCCCCGAGGAATGTAGTAGTGTGGGAAGCAAAAGGTGGCCAGGGAGGAGCCTGCGCCCATCCAGGCACCAGGCTGCTCCCACTCATCCCAGCCCCACTGTGCCTCCTGCCACCACTGCTCAGTAGTGCTGCTGCAGGGTCGTGAGCCTGATGTCTGGTGCTTGTAGTCAGCTGAGTGGTGCTCCTGCTGTGGGAGCACACTGACCACCAGGGGGCAGCTCCTATGTTGGGCATCTTCCCTCTGATGGTCAGTGCATGCGACTGGTCATTCAATTGTTCACTTAGGCTTTTATATATATATATGCATAGATTTGAGAGTAAACAAAACCATTAAAGATAATCTGTTTAGTAAATTACAGTATTTTTAATATATTTGTATAAGATTTATAGTATAATTAAATAACTAAGGCCTTCCATATGAGAGTGGCAAGAATAATTACTTGATCATAATTCAATTATTTTAAAACCCCAACTTAAGAAAATGATTGAATCAGGAGAAAGCAGCAGGCCAGAGAGACCCATATAATTAAAAGTATCCAATGCAATCTAATACCATCACACTTAGAGATCAGGATCATAATCTAGACTTTATAGTTAAAGTTCTGGATCCTCTTTTCCCATTTAAATCAGAATTTCAAATGCCTAAATGCAAGCATGGTTTAATTTAAGTCTGAAGTAAACATACACACTTGTATGCAAACAACTAAAATAGTCCTTTGTAAACATGAGCATATTTTCCACATACAATTTCAACTGAAAGAGAGAGCTGGGGGTTGAGGTTGCCAATGGGGAAAAAAGGAGACATATGTAATACTTTAAACCAGTGGTCGGCAAACTGCGGCTCGCGAGCTACATGCGGCTCTTTGGCCCCTTGAGTGTGGCTCTTCACAAAATACCACGTGCGGATACACACACATAGTGCGATTGAAACTTCATGGCCCATGTGCTAAGTCGGTTTTCGGCTCTCAAAAGAAATTTCAGTCGTTGTACTGCTGATATTTGGCTCTTTTGACTAATGAGTTTGCTGACCACTTATCTAACTCAATTGCCTCCATATTCAGGCAGCTCGAAACTTCAAGAATGAATAAGACTTTTGGGTGCAGAAGATGAAAATATCATAATGGCTTGTCAAGGGCTTTAGAACAATAGAAAACACAGTGAAAATAGAAAGTAATTGAGGGCCTTAAGTTCATGGAGAGAGCCAAGAGAACTATGGTGCTTCTATTTCACTATTATGTCAGACATTGTCTCTAATTATAGAAGTGTTCCCATTCCCTACCACAACCGTTTTCTAATGATAGACTCCACATCCAAAAATAGAGGCTAACCATGCTGAATACTTGTTTTGTCAGTCTTTGTAGTAGCTGTAAATGGGTATCCTTAGCAATCCTGACCAAAACAGAAGACTACTTGAGATGGTCTTGAGAGAGAGAGAAAAAAATCCCTGTTAGAAGATAATGTGTGCGATGTTGTGGCAGCCACAAGAAATCTTTAAAAAAAAAACAACATATTTTTATTGATTTCAGACAGGAAGGGAGAGGGAGAAAGAGAAACATCAATGATGAGAATCATTGATTGGCTGGGTCCTGTACGCCTCACATTGGGGATTGAGCCTGCAACCTGGGCATGTGCCCTAACTGGGAATCAAACCCTGACCTGGTTCGTAGGTCAATGCTCAACTACTGAGCCATGCCAGACGGGTGCCACAAGTAATCTTGTGAACCTAAGAAACAGCTGAGGTGGTTAGCCAACATGTCAAGGAAGATAGTCCAAAATGTGACCAAAGACTGTATTTCTGATGTCATAAACTGAACTAAACCAACACTACATCATCTGGTTTCCAGTGTTGTCATATGAGATTGTAAAGACCATCTACACTAACTTTGGTATAGTTCTGTGTTTTGGGAAGGAATTGTGAATAGGGTTGAGTATATATAGGTCATTCAAAGATTTATCCATCTTACACATTTGAGTCACTCTTTTTATCTCTAGTACTAATGAGAGACCTAGAAATAGAAGTTCAATAATTTTGACTAATTAAAGTCAATAGAATAATAGAAATTGAGATGAGGTATTGAATGAGGGTGGAGGGCAGATATCTCTTATACATAGACATACAAGAAGGATATATGTTTCCAAGCATTTTTCCCCCTCAACTGTGAGGGAAGGATATACTAAAAGTTTCTAGCAATTAGAGATAAGTAATTGAAAATTAATTGTATCCAACTGCCTCTAGTTAAGTGTAAAATGTCATCGATGGTGTACTTACTGTATTTTCTTTCATTTTTCATTTCAGTGACTGTGAATATGTTAATTATGAATATGTTAATTATATATTCATATTCAAGCTTTAGCACCCATCCCAACCTTCTCTACTCTCTACTCCTTCATTTCTTCATTAGATCTTAATTTTCTTAATTAGATTTTAATTTTTTGAATCATGAGTTTATTTACACTATTGTTTAAGGAATCTAAACCCCACAGCTTCATTTTTCTTATATAAAACTTGACCTCTCTTTTGTTTTTATTTTACTGTATATATTTAATATGCTTAAATATGTTTAATTAAAATTCTAGAAGAAAAAAATACAATTGTCTTCTTATACCATAGACAGATTTAATATAATAAGTATCATGACTTAAGTTATTTATTAATAATGCTGATTATTTTAATATTAATCTAATAATCCTACTTGAAGGAATGTATTCCATAGAAAAATTCACACAAGATTTAAGGGAACTATATTTATTCTAATAAAGAGTAATATGCAAATTGACCATTCCTCTGCTACACCCACAAACTATGCTCACCAGCCAATCAGGAGCAAGTATGCAAATTCACCCAACCAAGATGGCTAGAGCCATGGAGGAAGCAGGCGGCTTGGGTTTCCCAGGCAATGGAGGAAGCCAAGCTTCCTGCACACCCTGGCTGGCCCAGGCCTCCACTCAAGGCTACAAAGTTTCAATTATAGAAGATAAATAAATCCCAACAAAAATGCCTGCAGCCACTGAGCTAGGAGGAGGCTTGGGTTTCCCCAGCGATGGAGGAAGCCAAACTTACTGGCCTGCCTGGCCTCTGCTAAAGGCTACAAAGTTTCAATTATCGAAGATAAATAAATCCCAGATACCAGGGCCTCTGCTTTGGTTGCTGGGGGGCATGGCCTGCCTGCAAACCACCACAGGCCCCTTGCCCAGGCTGCCCCATGCTCCAAGGGAACCCCCACCCTGATCTGGGACACCCTTCAGGGCAAACCAGCTGGCTCTCACCCATGCACCAGGCCTTTATACTATCTAATAAAAGAGTAATATGCAAATTGATCATCTCTTCAACACACAAGATTGCTGCCCCTATGTGGTCAAAGATCTTGCCCCCATTTGGACTCAAGATGGCCACCACAAGGTGGCCAGCAGGGGAGGAACTAGATCTGCAAGGGAGGATAGTTGGGGGTGATCAAGCCTGCAGGAGAGGGCACTTAGCGGTGACCAGGCTGGCAGAGGAGGGAAGTTGGGGGTGATTGGGCCTGCAGGGAAGGGCAGTTGCGGGGGACCCAGGCCTGCAGGGGAGGTCAATTAGGGGCAATCGGGCTGGCAGGGGAGTAGTTAGGCATCAATTAGGCAGCATGGGAGTGGTTAGGGGGTGATCAGGCTAGCAGGCAGAAGTGGTTAGGGGCAATCAGGAAGGCAGGCAGGCAAGCAGTTGGGAGCCAGCAGTCCTGGATTGTGAGAGGGATGTCTGACTGCCCTCATGGGATCCCATATTGGAGAGGGTGCAGGATGGGCAGAGGGTGCAGCCCTCCCCATGCATGAATTTTGTGCACTGGGCCTCTACTTTTATATAAAATATAAACACTTGAAACATATTTTAAGTAAAATATTGACATGTTAAAATAACACAAATAGTATAATGTAATTTAAATTTAAAAGTTTTAATTACATGTGTAGACATACACATTTCATTTAGAAAATATAATAAAATGCAAGAAATGAACAAAATTCACCTTTGAGAAAATGTATAACAGAGGTCAAGGGAACTTTTATATTCTGTTTTGCCTGATTCAGAACTAATAAAATTACTTTAAGCAAGGTTAACTTTTCTATAAAGAAAATAAAATTATATGCATTCATCAATCTAATTTAATGTATAAAGATTCCTAAAAGCCCAGCTGGTGTGACTTATTGGTTGAACATCTACCTATGAACCAGGAGGTCATAGTTTGATTCCTGGTCAGGGCACATGCCTGGATTGTGGGCTCACTCCCCAGTGGGGGGCATGCAGGAGGCAGCCAGTCAATGATTCTCATCATTGATGATTCTATCTTTCTCTCCCTCTCCATTCCTCTCTGAAACCAATAAAAATATGTTTTACAAAAGTAAAAGTTTTCTGAGAGCCCTGGCTGGTATGACTCATTTAGTTAGAGCATTGTCCTATGCATCAAAGGATTGCGGGTTCCATTCTTGGTCAGGACACATACCCAGGTTGCCGGTTTGATCCCCAGTCTGTGTGACAGAGGCAATCAATTGATTTTTTTCTCCCTCCCTCCCCCTTTCCCTTCCTCTCTCTCTCTCAAATTAATTTTTAGAAGTCTAAGAAATATTGATTTCTTAAAAATCTAATAGAAGGATAATTCAAAAGTATGACCTCAACGTACAATTATGTACAATATGTGTTCAGCTTTGAAAAGGAAAGATATAATATACAATTTCAAGGAAAGGAGATTATTTGGCTTTGGACAGCAGGGCAAAATGGAAATCTTAGAGGTGAAGAAACAACACACATTCATTCATAGAAAGAAAAGATAGCATTACTAAGTTTACAAAAGACAATATGAAAAAAAATCTGAGTACATATGCTGAAATATGTACAAGGAAGAGATTACAATGCCTAAGTTCTTGAGTAAATGCACAGGATGGAGATGCCTGTTAATGTCAGTAGAGAGGAACTTAGGAAAAGAGGGGTTGAAATATATGATCAACTTCCTCCTCTAAGTTTAAACTAGCACCTAGGCTGAGTTGAGAAACTGTCAGATATTATAGTCAATATTGCAGATATCACAAGTACCTAATTTATTCTAATAAGCACCATCTGTGGCAGCTAACAGAATTATTTGATAATGTTGACTGTATAAAAATGACTGACAAGATAATTTCTTTCTTTGTCTACCTTTATTAAATTGCAATCCAGTGAATTTATATACTTCCGATTTTACTTGCATAGAAAAAAATGGCTACTGCGTTGTTTAGGCAAAATATCATTTCATTCACAAATTTGAAAATGTGACATTTCAAACTATGTAAAAAACTTTTTATTAAAATATGAGAAGACTAAAATTTAGGAAATTATACTTTAATCCAGTACTAGTCAATGTATTGACCCTGGATTAGCATATCAGCATCATCTTGGAACATTATAGAAATTTTTCCTGCTCTACCCCAGCAATTCATGTTTTCCTTGACCTTCTAGTGATTCTGATGCAACTAATGTTTCCGTAGTATGGCTTTAATCCATAAGAACCCAAATGACAAAAGACAGAAAAATGGACAAGTGAAGATATGGCTCTAGCTTGTCTTTCTGAATTATCTAACATTTTATAATTCAGATAACGGCTTCCCTTAGATTTATTTCACTCACACTTGAGAAATACCAATTTTTGTTTGTCCCCTGAGTAAATTGAGTGCTGATAGAGCTAATTCTGTGTGCTCAGTTATCTTCTGTTATCACCGATGCAGTTCAAAGGCCTTCCCTTAAAACTCACAGCTTCCCTAGAAGCTGGCTAATAATGAACATTGGGCTCTAGAACTCTTGGCTGTACTAATAAATATGCAAAGCCATCTCACACCATCTGGCCGCAGGCCAAATTGCCTCAACATCAAAAGCTGATTCTTGAGTGGACACATTAGGATGGAGTGTGTAGGTACTGGTGTGTGATGAATGTGCCGTGGGATGAGGCTGGAATGTGCTTTGTTTAATCTGCTGTTATTAATGAATCCATTTCCATGATTATGATCTACACCTGCAAATACTAAACATCAAGAGCAGTTTTCTCTTTTTCATAAAATGTAATGTGGATGCAGCCACTTTAGAAGAGTTTGGCTATTTCTTACAAAGCTAAGCTAAAAATTGTCTCACTATATGATCCAGCAATCAGATTCCCAGGTAGCAATCAGATACCTAACTGATTTGAAAACTTATGTCCACAGCAATACCTGCACATGAAAGTATATAGCAGCTTTATTCATAATCAACAAAAACTGAAAAGAACCAAAATGCCCTTCAAAAATAGAATGGATAAATGGAATGTAGTACATCCATATAATAGAACATTATTTACTAGTAGTAACAAAAGGGCATGAATTAGCAATGCAAGCAAAGGCATGGATAAATCTTAAAGGCATATTACTAAATAGGAAAAAAAAATTGAAAAAGCTACATACTGCATGATTCTATTTATATTATATTTTGAAAAGGCAAAGCTGTAAATATGGTTAACAGTACAGAACTTGCCACCAGAGAGAGGTCTGAGAAGGGGAAAGGTTTGAATAGATGAAGCACAGGGGGATGTTTTAGGGGGCTGAACCTATTCTGTGTGATACTGTAGTGGTGGATACATGATACTACGCTTTTGACAAATCTCATATAATATTGTAGCTCAAAAAGTGAACCTAATGTATGGAAATTAAAAAAAATAATAATTTAAGCCTGGCTGGTATGTCTCAGTGGTTGAATATTAAACCATGAACCAGGGGGTCACAGTTCGATTTCTGGTCAGGGCATATGCCCAGATTTTGGGCTCAATCCTCAGTAGGAGTGTGCAGGAAGTGTCCGATGAATGATTCTTTCTCATTATTAATGCTCTACCCATTGAGCCAAACCAGCCAGGGCCACCCCACGTTCTTTCAAATGTCTACTATTTAACACCTAATTTTTGGCAGCCTATTTTAGAGCACAGGATAAAATACCAAATGAAACCCAAAAATACCTGTCTTCAAGGAGCATAAAAAATGAAAGCAATCACTGCAGATTTCTTAGCTTTCATTTTCTACAGATAGTGTTCTTTCCACTTGCAAAAATCTGCTATATTACCTCCTTTTCTTTCTCAAAACCCCTTCTAATTTTCATTAGTATGGAATGCCGGGCAGGGTCAGTTTTTTCATTAACATTGAAAGGTAAAGTGAAACTATATATTTTTTCACGTTGTAATCTTATTATATGGAAAATGGTAGATCTGTTTTAAAACTGCATTTTCTATCCATGAAACTAAGAAAATCTGAGAGCCACAACATAATAGAACCTTTCATCCAAAGGTGACTGTTTTAAAACATCTTCCCACATTTCCCTACTGCTCCTTCACAAATTTTTGTTTCTGGTCAGAGATCCAGTCAAGGATCACTGACTACATTTGGTTATCATGTCTCTCTAACTTCTTTTAATGTAGAAGATTTCCACCACTGTTTTTGTCTTTTATAGCAGTGATATTTTGATGATACCAGGTTGATTGTCTTATAGGATCCCTCACATTTTGACTTATCTAAATGTTTCCTTATGGTTAGATGCATGTTCAATGTTGTTTTATAAGAATTTTATCAATATAATGTGTACTTCTTATTACAGTGTATCAGAAAACACGTAATGTCAACTTGTTTTTTTTTGGTTATGGTAGTTTGGAGACTCAAATAACATGGTGTTTTCTAGCTCTCTTCATTGTAAAGGTACTTTTATCCATTGCAATTAATAAGTTGTGGCTTTACATTAGGGAACATATTAACATCCTGTCCTCCTACATTTCACCTAATGGTTTTAGCATCTGTTAATGATTCTTGCCTAAATTAATTAGTGTTTGCAAAGGTCATTGGTAATCTCCTAATTGTATTGTTGCATGTAAATATATTAGCTAGAATGTTTTATGCAATGAAGAGCTTGCACTTATCTCTTGTTTTTGAGTATTACTATAGATGGATATTTTAAAATATTCAATGTAATATGAACCATTACCATTATTATTTGTGATGTTCAAATTATCCCAATTTGACCAGTTGGAGACCTGTCAGGGAAACTCTTTGTTTTCCTGTGGTAACCTAATGGAATATTTTAAATGTTAATGAAAAATTTTATTTCTTAAAGCCTGAAAACATATATTTTATTATTCCAGTGACAAAAATTGTGTTTCTTTTATATTTTACTAGTAACTTAGAAATGATAATTCTAAGCATAAGTCTCCATTTTAGGCAATCTAATGAGCAGAGTAAAAAAAAAGTATTGAATCACTTTACAAAAGATGAACTCTTCCCAGCAAACTAAATATAAAATACCAGTATCACAGCTGTTCTCAGCTGCACTTTTTTCATTGCTGATCTTTCTGGGGGGAAAAACTTGTAACCTTTTAATGAGAGTTAATTAGAAATGGGAAAAATGTCATGGAACTCTCAAGAAACTTGCTAGTGTTCTTGAGTGGTATTGGGTAATGGGTAATAATGATTTATCACTCTTCATAGTTGCTGATAAAGCAATTCTCAATAGTGGGTTGGAAATGTGTTACCATTGATATAAAGTATATTATTTTTAATTGGCCATTTCATCTATAGCTGAAAAAGAGATCACACTATCAGGAGGAAAACTTATTTTTAAATCACTGATGCATACTTGTAATACATGTTTAATATTTGGTTTTCTGTGACCACTGAAGTTTGCTGTTTCACCATTTCAGTATAGAAAGTAAATGCTTACCATTTTTGAGTGTTTGTTTCCTGGTACTTTGTATTATTATAATGAACTAGAGGCCTGGTGCTTGAAATTTGTGCATGAGTAGGGTCCCTAGGCCTGGGTGGTGATCAGGGATGATCAGGGCCTGCTGGCTGCTGGCCAGGGCCTCAGGGACACTTTGCAAATTAGCCATATATATATATATGTTTTCCCTTTGGACTTAACTACATTAAATTGTTTTGCCATCTAAATATGACTTTTGCAAGTAGATAAATGACCTTCACAGTTCTAGCACCATTTTCAGCACACGTAAGACAAAAAAAAATAGTTTTATTTTTAAAAATATTTTAATTAATTTCAGAGAGAAGAAAGGAAGGAGAGAGACAGAACATCAATGATGAGAAAGAATCATTGATTGGCTGCCTCCTGCATGCCCCCCTCTGGGGATCAAACCCACAACCTGGGCATGTCCCCTGACCAGAAATTGAACCTGAGACTTCTTGATTCATGGGTCAATGCTCAACCACTGAGCCACACTCATCTGGGCAAATACATATTTTTATAAAATATAGATGAAGAATTAAAGAAAGAGAGAAATGTGTGGTGGAGAGTGATGGTGTCTAAGAAAGATGAACCTTTTATTCTTGGCTGATCTTGTCCTGTAGCCAAGTCTCAATCACTCATCCCTTTCTTGCAAAGCCTGGCCCGAGTGTAGCTATAATAGGCAATTCTACATATGGGGTGGGAGATGTGAAAAAGAACCTCATCCAAGGAAAAAAGAAAAGGGTCAGGAGACGGGCTAAGTGTGAAAAAAATCTCATCGGAAAGTCCTAACTAAGAGTGTCACAACCAAATAGGTTAAGAGTTTGCAGGGAGGTGACTGTGGGGAGATGGCCTTTACAAAATACTGAAGTTTCTAAGCTCAGAGATATTTTTCATAACACTTTTGAACTGATCTAGTTTTCTCCCTTTGGCTGAAGATGTATGTTTGCTGAATCCAAGTTCCATCTAGGAATCCCAAAAACCTAAAATATATCAATTTTCCTGAACAGAAGCACTTGGATTATTAATGTGAGTTACTTCCAAAAAATGAGCAAATCCTTTATATAAAAATATTTAAATCCCTTAAGAGAATTTGGCTCCTTCTTAACCCTAATAAGACCTCACTTGTTCAGAAGGTATCCCAGATGTCCCTGTAGGGAATGAGAGGAGAAAGCTATGCTACACAGAAATATTTGCTGCTCATAATGTAGGTAGCTGCCTTAATTGTGTTAAAGAAATTGTCAACTCACATCTAATGTATTTCTTCCTGGCAAATCTTACAAGTGGTTTCCTGAGTAAGGGCACACTTTAATTTAGGGGCAATATAATATCTATATCGGTAGTATCTTGCTTTCTGAAATTACTCCATGGTACTGGTAACTACCTAACATGAGTAATTATATTTAAATACTATAGTTCTTCTATTTATTTACTTATTCAGATCATCTTCTATTAGAATATAAATCCCATGAAAGCAAAGACTTTGTAGTGTTCACAACTGTGACATCAACACCAGAAAAATAGCTTAGCTTTACTCAGAGTAGATAAGCATTTATTGTTGGATGGCACACTGGTACTTGCATGATTATGTGAGTTTAGGAGCATATATAATCTGTCCCATTCTTTATTCCGCCCATCCATCTGAAGCAGAATACAGTGCTCTCATACAAAAATGAAATGAAGCTTTTTATTGAGGTACCCTTGTGAGGATAGCGGGTGCACTGGGGATAAAGTAAGATCTTTGCTCTGGGAATTGAAGGCTCTATTCTGAAAGTCTTACCTCTTGCTCTATTCTCTCAATCTCAAGCCTTTAAATATTGTATGTGAAATGGAAATACCAGTTTTGACTTCTCCATTATTATTTTTGCTCTTTGTATATGTAGGGGCAAGGGAGCACTGTATTTTCACTGTACAACACTCAGAATTTACTCATATCAACAGATGAATTACCCCTTGAGAAATGCTAATCATGACAGTCATTTCTATGGGCCAGCTGAGGAAGGCATTTCCATTCCCTCCCTTTTTGCTATTGCTCTTGCTGAGAGTATGTCTAGAATTAAATGTATTTCTATTCTTGTAGCCCACAAGCTGTTCATTATCTGGTGTCTGCTCTAGTCCCATTATTCCTCTCTAGCAGTCAATTCATCCTTGCAACTTGGTCATCTTAGTTAACAATAGTAGGCATGGCCCCTGGATGTCAGCTATAGAGGTAGATATTTCATTATAACAAGAGGGAAAGCCCCATCCAGAAGTTTAGTACTCAAAGGTAGGGTATGAAATCTCCAAACCCTTCATTTCACCCTATAGTAGACTCAAAGGGAGAACTCTTCTGATTTCTACCTTTGCTTCGCTGAGGGTAACATCTAGCCAGGCAATTCTTTGCTCAACTTGAATTTCATAATAATCACGTTTGCCTTTGTTAATTCAATTTCCTAATATAAAATTTCTAAAGAAATATCTAAAATTCTTGTTGCATAAGGAGCATTAGGGGCAATGATAGAAAGGAACATTCAGGAGAAAGTGAGCCCAAGATGGCATTACAAAAGCTAGAAAGAGGAAAAATTCAACGGCACAACCAAAAGTACTAAGTAGGAAAAGGAAATCTTCAAAATGTCCTTGAGGATGTCAATATTTCAAATTATTTTTCAGGGCATCCAAAGCCCTTCATTATCTCACACCAAATTACTTCTCATGATAATTTCATAGTACTGCACTCTGCTCTGGATATACTTTGAGTTATGTTTAATATGCACACTTAGGCTCATGTGTGCTGGCTAATATTGTTCCCTCTACCTATAATTCTTTTCTCTGTTTCCTTTATCTAGTAAAATAATTGTCATATTTTCAGCTTATATGAAGTATATGTTACTATTATCCGCTTTATATATGTGGAACTTTGAGCTAGCAACCATGCTAATAGATCCACCTATATTTTTATTTGATCTTCATTTTATTTTATTAGAAGCTAAAAATCAGAATAAATTATGCCCCAAAATGTGCCATGATTTAAGGGAATCCAAGTATTTCATATAGCCCTGAACTCCTGGGGAAAAAATTCTAAGAAAATTGACAACCATTCTAGATCATGATAACAATAACAATGATAAACCATAAAAGATAAGAAAGAACATGTTTTCCCTAGTTATGATGTTTTCATTGTTTCCATTTCTATTTGGTCTTGAAGAGGACTCTCTTTGAATTCCATCTGAATAACTTTGAGAGTGAACATCCTTTCCTATCATGGTGACCCAAGCATAATTAGGAAAAGTAAAAAAGACAGAATGACTTAAAATAAAGACTAAACATTAGAACTTGTCTTTTTAAGAAATGACTTTATTTTGAAGTACAAATGGCAGTAAATCGATTAATAATAGTCATGGTAAGATGAAACAGTGAATTTAAACAAAGATAGTCATACCACCCAAATAGAATTTCATCAAAGAAAAATATAGTTGTAAGTAAATGAATCAACATTTATCTTATTTATTATAAAGCAATCTTATTCTGTTTTTCCCTCCCATCTATTGTTTGATTTATGTTTTGTGTCTTATTGACAAAGATTTACTAAATATTACTACAAAGTAATTTTTCTGTAGCATTAATTATAAATGTCTCTCTGGAATAATATGGAAGCAAAAACTCATTTAAAAAGCCGATCACCTAGAGTGCATACTAATAAATTGAAATCAACAGATGAGATACCAACCCCTTCTCACAAATATAAATAACTTTCTTGATCCATATAAGTTCACATGCCACAAATTCATGGTCTGTGATTTAATTTCCATAATACATTAATATTATTAATATATATTAAATACATTTACAGTCTTACAAATTACCCTGGGCCATGCAGTACATCACATCTATAGCAAAACTGTTAAATTGTGATTCTGTAATTAAGATAAAATACTCATATGCTTGATGTACATTAGTTAATTAAATCTAAAGTAGATAAAGACGACACAGACACAAGTACAAGTAAAACTAGGGAAATCTAAACAATATCATTGTATTGTATCTCTGTCAACTTCCTAATTGTTAAATTTTGGTATTGTTTTTGTGAGATGTTACCATTGGGAGAACTGAGTGAAGGATACATGGGCTTTCTGTATTGTTTCTTATAATTGTGTGACTCTACAATGATCTGAAAACAAAATGTTTACTTAAAATATACAAGGAAACGTTTACCATGTATTTGACAGAGGAAGAAAGAGAGAAAGAATGCTTTCGGAAATGGGAATTGAACAGAATCAAAAAAAGGAAAACTTAAAACCATGCCATTGGGGCTGCATTTAAGAGCCAGGAGTGCTATAGGACACTCAAAGTAGCTAGTTTTGAAGATCCTGCATAATTTTATTTTCCTCTGGTATGAAGTTACCCTGGCTAGAGTCAATAGCTTATCTCCTTATATATTTTAGGTACGCTCCTATGGGTTTCTTGTATTTGTTTCTTCTTAGTCACTCTGAAATAAGTCAGTCTACATATAAATTTACTCTAAATTATCCATATTGCTTCATGCTGCAATGACCATGATAGAAAGTATAAGTTAGCAAATGCATGCAATTTGGGATCATGTGTAAGATTAACCCATTGATTCTATATTTTTCCTCTTGCTTGTATTATTGACATTTTAATTGTTCTTATTAAAGTTATCAGTGTATAAATACATTTATTCTCTCTACATTCATCTATGATTTTAATGTAATCTAAACACAAAAGATCCAGATGATTCTATTATAGAAATAATTCAACAAGCTGAACATAACGTTTATATGACAGTGTGGGGGAAAAAAAACCATGAGAAGTGTCAAGAAATACTTTCAAAATAACAATTAAGGGAACTAACATTATTTTAAATCAAAATAGGAAATAATACTAGTAATTGGAACAAGGTAGAATTGGTGAAGGGTGAAACAAAAGTTGATGAAGCAGTTCAATTCTTTGAACCCCTAAGTTATATGCACAAATAACCAAATATTATTAGTATCTTAATGATCCATTAATTCCCCTTAAATTCCTTGGAAACCGACAGGTGGAAACCACTTGCCTCACAAAATTACTTGTTATCTAGTGTTTAGAGTCATTCACTTTCCCCAAATCAAGGTGATTCTATTACAAAACAATTATCTCTCTGTTTGCTATCCTGCAAGTATTTTTTTTCACCTGGGGCAATGTTAGGGATAGAAAGCAGGTTTTCTTTCTTTTAGAAAAACCAAAGGAGTTTGTGCAAAGGAAGGAGGGAGAGGAGAACCAATATTTTCATCACATGTGTGCTCTTCCTAGGCAGATCCAGGAGTTTTATCAAGCATTCAAAGAAGTACTAACTCGTATCTTCTTCCAACTATTCCACAAAATTCAAGAGGAAGGCAAACATCCAAGCTCTTTTTTCATGAAGCCAGCATTATCCTAATTCCAAAACCAGATAGACACTAAAAAGAAAGAGAATTACAGGCCATTATCCCTGATGAACATGGATGCCAAAATCCTCAGCAAAATATTAGCAAACCAGATCCAGCAATATATTAAAAAGGTCAGACACCATGACCAAGTAGGACTTATTCCAGGGATGCAAGGCTGGTACACTATTCACAAATCAATAAATGTGATACATCACACAAACAAACTGAACATCCTTTCCTATCATGGTGACCCAAGCATAATTAGGTTCTCAACCTTTCCAATACCACAACCGATGGTCTTAGGTGACCCTGCTAGCAGAGCCACTGCTGTAGAGCCTAAGACCATTGGAAAACACAGATATTTACATTATGATTCATTAACAGTAGCAACATTACAGTTATGAAGTAGCAACAAAAATAATTTTACGGTTGGGGGTCACCATAACCTGAGGAACTGTATTAAAGGATCGCAGCATTTGAAAGGTGGAGAACCATTGCCTTAGGAAAAAGGAAACTAAGAAGAAAATAAACAAATGGGATCACATTAAAATAAGCTTCTGCACAGCAAAAGAAACACATCCACAAAAATGAAAAGAAAGCCCACTGCATGGGAGAACATATTTGGCAATGATATATCTGGTAAGTGGTTAATCTCCAAAATATATAAGGAACTCATACAACTCAGCAAAAGGAAAACACAAAGTCCAATTTAAAAACGGGCAAATAGACACTTCTCCAAAGTGGGCATAGAGATGGCGAAGATACATATGATAGAGTGCTCAAAGTCACTGATCATCAGAGAGATGCAAACTAAAATGACAATGAATTATCACCTCACATCATCACCTCACAGAATGGCTGCCATCAACAACTCAACAAATGACAAAGTGCTGGCAAGGCTGTGGAGAAAAGAGACCCCTTGTGCACTGCTGGTGGGAATGCAGACTGGTGCTGCCATTATGGAAAACAGTATGGAGTTTCCTCAAAAAATTAAATATGGATCTCCCATTTGACAAAGTGATCCCACTTCCAGGAATATGAACCCTGAAACACCAATCAGAAAGAATATATGCGCCCCTATGTTCATAGCAATGCCTTTTACAATAACTAAGATCTGTAAACAGCTCAAGTGCCTATCGGCAGATAAAAGGATAAAACAGTGATGGTACATTTACGCCATGAAATACTATGTAGCTGTAAAAAAAAGAGGCTCTCTTACCCTTTGAGACAGCATGGATGGACGTGGAGAGTATTATGCTAAAGCAAATTAATCCAGTCATAGAAATACAAATATCACACGGTCTCACTTGTATGTGAAATCTAATGAACAAAATAAACTTATGAACAAAATGGGTCCAGAGATATTGAAATATGGAACAGACTGACAAATCTCAGAGGGAAGGGGCAGGGCAAGAAAAGATTAATCAAGGGACTTATATGCATATATGCAAAGCCCATGGACAGAGATAATAATACAGTAAAGGCCTAGGGAGGGGATGGGAGTAGATTTGAAGAAGTCAATGATGGGAGAAAGAGGGACATATGTAATACTTTCAACATTAAAGATACAGTTTAAAAAGAAGAGTCTAAACAGAAGAGTGTATAGAAGGACCTGAGTATTAATATCTTCGTACAATCCATGCTTCCCATTGTAGGGAAGTCTTTGCCTGCACCAGAGTTGCACATGCGCTAGATTGAACATCTCTGACTTAAGTCAAAATGGCATTTATTTTTTATTTGACCAGAAGTTCGGATATTGGCAGTCTCTGAGTTAACTCTGTTTCCACGGTGTTTTCTGAGTCCCATACTCATTCAGTTCTTTACTAAGAGACATTTTATGGCTCCACGTAGCTCCAAGCATCATAGTCTTAAGTGCTGACATCAAAGGAGAAAACAGGAGAGGAAAGATTATACTTTTCCAGGCAGAAGCAACTTCCCCAGAGGCCTACAGCAGATTTTCCATTTGCCAGATAAGAGGTACATGCTCACACTTAGACCAGTCAAAGGCAAAGGAAACAGAATTGCCATAGACATCTTAAACCAATTGTGATCCAGCTTCTAATTAACCGGGGCTATACACATTGGCACTGTCCGAGACATGGCAATTTTTTAGCGAAGAATTGAAACGTGGTGGCTGAAGTTGCCAGTGCTCTTCACATATCCCCTAGGATGATTGTATCATTTTTGTGCTCCTCACCACGTTTACACCAAGTGTGCTTATGTACTGTCATTCCAAACAACCAGCACCTGTCTCTCTATGTTTGAGGACTGTCCTCTAGCTGCCATACCTGCTGTTTGGGTACTTGGGGAGCCAGAAGTGCCTGGGAATTTACTCTGTCTTTCTAAGTTCCCTGCCAGGAGATGTTTAAGCAGAAATTGACAAGTGCGGGGAGGAGAAATGCTCCAGCTCCCTTGCGCCATGATGAATACAAGTCTCAATAAAATCGACATTGTATCTATGGGATTTAAAGTTACTTCCACAGGGTTTTGCTTGATATTTTACCCTTCCTTAGGCCCCTCCCCATTCCAGCCTTTCTTTCCCACTCCCCTAAAACTTTTCCCAGAAATACTTCCTAGCAAATCACTTTTGCATAAGCCTTTGCCTCAGGGTCTGCTTCTGGAATACCCAGTCTAATATAAGAGAGTAGGCTATTGGGTAATCATCAAACTTTTCTGGAAATCCCGGAATAGAAGGCTTTGGGTTAGAGATACCTGGGGAGAAAGCATGTGACTAGTTCAGTGCTTGCAATATAGAACCTATCAATGATTCTTAAAGCAACAAACAAATTTGCTAGCTTACTTCCACAACATGTATAACTTTCAAACAGACTCACTCCCCAGAGATTTCTTGGTATGGTGTAGATAATTGTGAAAATAAATTCCAAACCTATAATGCTTTGGTTTATGAAATATAGCCTGATATAATTTTATCACACAAATCCCTTATATAAATGAGATAATTTAAAATTGAGGCATCTATGAATGTGGAGTTTTATATGTTTAGACAATAAAAGATACATTAGAATTACTTTATAGTTCCCCAGTAAGACTCAGAGTAGCAGAATTATCTTTCCATGTTATACAAACTATGTCTCTAAAATGGTAAGATCAATTCCCCAACTACATGCTGAAATCTGTTTTCCTATTTGAAATATATCTTATTACTTGAGGAATCTCTCTGTATATTGTACAATTTCTTGGAAATATTTGTTTTTAAATATATTAAAAACAACTTTTAAAACTATTTTGTGAGAGTCTGTTAATAGATAGGGATGGCTGGATAGATAGATGGATGTACAGATAGATAGATAGATCACATTTCTCACTGGAATAAAGGACAGCTGAACAGAAAATCCCTAAGGAGTTAAGCTACATTGGAAATCACACATGTTGACTATACCAATAGGAAAAATTGGTGAATGAAATAATAGATAAGAAAATTATCACTGTAAATCCATCTTTAAAGATATGTATGTCTTTTAAATTGAGCCTCATAGTAACTCCTTCTTAATTAAATCTAATTATCCCCATTTTTGTATATGGGTGAAATGAACTTTATCAAGATTTAAGGTACTTTTACAAAGATATACAGCAAACCAGTAATAGATCTTAGATTTAAACACAGGTCTATATACACCTTAAGTATGTGGTACTAAACCATTGTGTCTGCACCAGTTTATGAGACAAGTAACTCATCTCTTTGGGGAAAGTCACGCTGAATTATTCTACTGATGTTTTATGTTAAGCAAAGCACAGTGCACTTCCCATCCATCTGTAGATATGATCAATAATAACATGGATGTGAAACCTGAACTAACAGTGATGGATCCAAGAGCAAATCCATGGGTTTTCCAAAGTATCTCCTGACCTCTATGGCCAGAAGTTTGGTTCCCATGTATTTCAGGGAACATGACAGAAAAATGAGAACCTTACTCCGCATAGAAAGTAATAAGCCATATGGAGGTTCTTCCAAACTTCACTTTGTAAATTGGAACCATCATCTGAATTTCACAGAACCAGAGTACAAAAATCTTACTTCTAAGGTAGGGAGATTTGATTACATTTATGTATCTTTTTATTTTTGTCAAAGGACATAATAGTGGCATTATTTCCAGTACTCAGTTAAAAACAGATTAAGTGAGATATTCATTACTCATGAGAAAAAGAAAAGATGTGGCTAGTTATAGAATTAAAGGATGTATTGATATGAGAAAGAGAAGAGTTTATGATTCATTATCTATATTTTCATACCACAGTAGCAAATTTGGAAGTCTAACATCATTTCAACATTCTTAAAATTTCTTGGCCATATTTATCGCTGGGATTTTTTTAATTACCCTATTTTATCCTTTGGCCTCAGAATCCAGCTACCATCCTAGGATCCTTCCCTTTTCCTTGTCTTTCTAGCTCCTCATTTTCCCCCTTAGCTACTGTTGAGTTACCTATGGCTGACTAATGAGAGCCAACATTTCTCCTTCTCCTCCTTTTGGTTAATAGTTTCATTGAGATGTAATTTACATAATATAATACCCATTGTAACTGTACAATTCAATGATTTTTTTGTAAATTTATGAACTTGTGCAACCATCACCATGATCCAGTTTTAGACCTTTTTATTACCCTGGAAAAATCCTTAATATCCATTTGCAGTCAATCCTCATACTAACTTCCAATCCCAAACTACCATTAATCTGCTTTCTGTTTGTATACATTTGAGTTTTCTAGATATTCCTTATAATGTATTTCTGTGACATACAGCGTTTTTGAATCTGGATTCTTTCACTAATCATGTTTTTAAAGTTCTTATATTATTGTAGCATGCTTCAACATTGTTTCTTTTGACTGATAGTGTTTCATTATGTGAAATACTATATTTTGTTTATTCATTCACCATTTGATAGACATTTGTATTGTTTCCAGTTTGGGAACATTTTGAATATGTTACATGATCATTTATGTGAAAGTCTTTGTGAGAACAATGTGTTTTCCTATCTCTTTGATAGATACCTAGGACTGGAATTATTGGGTTGTGTGGTCAATGTATGATAAACTATTTTCAAAATGACTGCACAATTTTGCATCCTCAACAGTAGTGTATTAAGGTTCTAATGTCTCCTCATTCTTGCCAAAACTTTGAGTTTTCTAAATGGTGTGATTTGAAGCACAAAGATCCAATTTATCTTTTTTTTTTTTTTTTCATTTTGTAGATCTTGCTTTTGGTGTCATATCTGAGAACTCTGCCTAACTCAAGTTCATAAAGACTTTTTTCCTATGTTGTTCTCTAGAAGTTTTCTAGTTTTGGCTCTTATGTTTAGATCAATTATCCATTTTGAGTTAATTTTTGTGATTGTTGGGAAGAGTCTAAATTAATCTTTTGCACGTGGCTATCCGAGTGTATTACAATTGTCTTATAATGTGGATATCCAATTGTTTTATAGTAAAATTGTTGAAACTAAATTACCTTGGCCCATTTGTCAATAATAGATTGGCCGTGGATCTGGCCATGAATCTATATGACTGTCCTATGCCAGTACCACATTGCCTTGATTACTGTGCCTTTATTGTAAATTTGAAATAGGGAAGTATAAGTCCTCCAATTTTATTCTTTTTAAAGATTATTTTACTTGTTCTGGGTATTTGCATTTCCATCAAAATGTTAAGATCAGTTTGTCAGTTTATACCCAAAATGATCCTGCTAAGATTTTGATAAAGATTATGTTGAACCCATAGGTAAACTTTTGGAGAATCACCATTGTAATAATATTGTGCTTTCCAATCCATGGCTAGATTGAACTTTTTAGTAAGAAAGAGTTAGCGCTTTCAATACTATAAGAAAAGGGGTTGGCATTAGATGCATAGACAGTCTATCCATTCGATCAATATTAAGTCCAATTACAGTGAGCAGCTTGATAGAAGAAGAATGAGACAATTTTGTTGATTGCTTCTATTTTCCTTAACTAGATTAGTGTTAAGGTCATCATCTGAGAGCTAGAACAAGGAGTGCTATTTAATGAGATAAGGAGTTGTAAAAATTTCTTCAGGGAGTGCAAAAATAACTTGACTAAGGGATTATGAGAGAACTGAGAGACTATTGAGAGTATTTTGTTACTTCTTTGGAGAATACTGTTGCCATAAGAATTGGTTCATGCTAGCTTGCTGAGTATATATTCCCTGTCATCTCAGGCAATAGCCAGCACAAACAAATAACCAGAGCCACCAGCATACATGTCAGTAAGGTCCGGCAACTTCAGTCACATGGATAAGACCAGCAGAACTCTTCAGCTGAGCCCAACCTAAAAGTGTGAGCTAAAAAATGTTGTTTTAAAGTTTTGAGATTTGTTTCTCAGGTTGATTATTAATCAATGAAACATAGTATGTACTTATTCTGAGTCAAACATTCTTTTGATGATTTTACATTTATTAGTTTATGTTAAGGTGACCACTTTATTCCAGTGTGTGCAGGGCCTGTCTGGTTTTGACATCATAAGGTGCACATCCCAAGAAACCTCTTCAATCCTGGGCACACCAGGACCATGGGCCACTCAATATTTAGCTCTCTCCCTCTGTTTCTTTATGACTTCAATCTTGTCTGATGCATATAAAATATGTAGAAGTCTGTGTATAGATTTTGTATAGGAGGAAACATTTGATATACTCCCTCCATCAGCACCTGGATGATCTTGAACAGTTTAAGCTTAGAGTATCAATTTCCTTGGTTGTATAATGGAAATATCAGTATTACCTATTCAAAGGGTTGAGGGGAGAATTAAATGAGTTGGTGGTGCTTACAAGAATTCTTGGTTCTTTATCAATTGACTTATTATATTGTTATTAAGGTGTGATCAAACCTCTGTATTGGAGCTTTCCAAGTAAAGGCCTTTTACGTCCTTAGTTAAGTTTATTCCTAGGTATCTTAATGTTTTGGGGTTTTTTGGTACAATGGTAAATTAGACTTTTTTTCATTTCTCTTTCTGTGAGTTCATTATTGGTATATAAAAAAGCCATAGATTTCTGACTGTTAATTTTGTATCCTGCTACATTGCCAAATTCATATATTAGGTCTAGGAGTCTTTGGGGGTTTCTATGTATAGTATCATGATATCTGTGAATGACAATTTTACTTCTTCTTTTCCCATTTGGATGCCTTTTATTTCTTATTTTTGTCTGATCGCTATGGCTAGCACTTTCAGTACTATATTGAACAGGAGTGGTGAAAGTGGGCATGCCTGTCTTGTTCCTGTTCTTAGGGGAAATGAGTTTATTTTTGCCCATTGAGTATGATGTTGGCTGTAGGTTTGTCATATACGGCTTTTATTATGTGGAAGTATGATCCCTCTATTCCTACTATGCTGAGAATTTTTAACAAGAAAGGGTGTTGGATTTTTTCAAATGCTTTTTCTGCATCAATTGATATGACTATGTGATTTGTGTCTCTCAGTTTATGTGATGTATCATCTTTATTGACATGTAAATATTATACCATTCTTGTATCCCTGGAATAAATCCCACTTGGTCATGGTGTATGATCTTTCTAATGTATTGCTGAATCTGATTTGCTAGAATTTTGTTGAGGATTTTAGCATCTATGTTCATCATAGATATTGGACTGTAGTTCTCTTTTGTTGTGGTGTCTTTATCTTGTTTTGGGGATTAGGGTGATGCTGGCTTCATAGAATGAGCTTGGAAGGGTGCCTTCCTCTTGAATTTTTTGGAATAGTCTGAGGAGTATAGATTTTAGTTCTTCTTTGAATGCTTGGTAGAACTCCCCTGTAAAGCCGCCTTGACCAAGGATTTTGTTTGTTGGAAGAATTTTTATTACTGCTTCAATTTTGTTGGTAGTTATTGGACTTTTCAAGTTTTTTATTCTTTCTGATTGAGTTTTGGGAACTTGTATTTTTCTAAGAATATGTCCATTTCATCTAGGTTTTCCATTTTGTTGGAATAGAGTTGTTCATAGTATTTTCTCATACTCATTTGAATTTCTGTTGGATCGGTTGTTACTTCACTTCTTTCATTTTTTATTTTGTTTATTGGGTTCCTCTCTCTTTGTTTCTTGGTGAGCCTAACTAGACCTGTATTCAGAAAACTTCAGGACATTGTAAAAAGAGACTGAGGAAGACCATAAACAAATGGAAGAACATGCCATGTTCATGGATTGGTAGAATGAACATCATTAAAATTTTCATAATACCCAAAGCAATCTATAGATTCAATGTAATCCCCATTAAAATACCAGCAGCATATTTCGAAGATCGAGAAAAACCTCTCCAAAAATTCATCTGGAATAAAAAAAAAGACTCCAAATAGCTACAGCAATCCTGAGAAAGAAGGACAAAGTTGGAGGAATCACATTACCAGATATCAAGCTATATTACCAAGCAACAGTTCTCAAAACTGCCTGATTTTGGCATAAGAACAGACATATAGACCAGTGGAACAGAACAGAGAACCCAGAGATCGACCCAAGCCATTATTCTCAATTAATATTTAACAAAGGAGGCAAGAGCATACAATAGAGTCAAAATATTCTCTTTAATAAATGGTGCTGGGAAGTTTGGACAGATACATGCAAAAAAAAAATCACCAACTTACACCATAAACAAAACCAAGCTCAAATTGGCTAAAGAACTTGAATGTAAGACAAGAAACCATAAAAATCCTATAAGACTCCATAGGCAACAAAATAACAGACCTATGTTGTAGCAACATCTTTACAGACACATCTCCTAGGACAATGGAGACTAAGGAGAAAATAAACAAATGGGACTACATCAAAATAAAAAGCTTCTGCACAGCAAAAGAAACAATCAACAAAACAGAAAGAAAGCCCACTGCATGGGATAACATATTTTCCAATGATATTTTAGATAAGGGTTTAATCTCCAAATTTTACAGAGAACTCATACAACTTAACAAAAGGAAGATAAACGATCTGATCAAGAAATGGTCAAAGGATCTAAATAGACACTTTTTGAAAGAGGACATGTAGAAGGACTACAGACACATGAAAACATGCTCAAAGTCACCAGTCATCCGAGAGATGCAAATCAAAACAACGAGATACCATCTCATACCTGTCAAAGGTAAATCAATAAAGGACAAGTGTTTTGCAAGGATGCAGAGAAAAAGGAACCCTGGTGCACTGCTGGTGGGAATGCAGACTGGTGCAGCCACTGTAGAGAACAGTATGGAGTTTCCTCAAAAAACTAAAAATGGAACTCCCATTTGACCCAATAAAACCACTTTAAATATATCCCAAGAAACCAGAAAGACCAGTGAGAAAGGATATATGCACCCCTATGTTCATAGCAGCACAATTTACTATAGCTAAGATTTGGAAACAGCTTGAGTGCCCATCAGCAGGTGGCTGGATCAGAAAACTATGGTACATCTACACAACGGAATACTATACCGCTATATATATAAAAAAAGGAACTTCTACCACTTGCAACAACATGGATGGAACTGGAAGGCATTATGCTAAGCAAAGACACAGACACTGTGGCAGTGGGGACTTGTCAGGGGTGGGAATGGCTGGTGGGGATGGGAGAATCAAGCAGGGGAAAAGTAGACATATGTAAAACTTTAGACAATATAAAGAAAAAGAAAAAAGTAAGTAAATAAGCAAACCTCTGTATTGGTAAAGAATAGGCAAATTTGAAGGTGGAATTGCTTTAAATACGATGGGTACTACTTTCAACAACATAACATGCAAATGAACATTTTCAGAGAAACTGCGACATTTTAGTTTTAGTTGAAATCCATTTCTTTTCCAGCTCTCTGGTAATATTAAATTCAGTTAATTTAGAAAGAAGTGGAAAGGCTTTGATTCAATTCTCGATAAGCCTGTCTCAGAGAATGCATGTGGGACTGCCTTTTCATGTGTGCCTGGTAAGTGGAAGTTACGAATTTTAAAAAAATGAGATTTAGTCATAATCATAGTAACTCATCTACAGTGGATTAAATATTAATAGCAATTTTCAACAAAGTAATATAATTATTTTTGGTAGGAGTTATCAGTATCATTTGAATATTTTAACACATCTCCCAGAGAAAATAATAAGACAGATTTTAGCAAAGAAATCATGAAGTCCCTATTATTTTATAGAAGAATAGTGAATATAAATTTTACCATGTTACTGATATCCTTTAAATAGAATAATAATGAAAATCTGCCTTCTGGAAGAAATATTTCACTGCATTCATATTAGCCTAGTGATTATACGTGTTTGACTTGCTCATAGACTATGACCTGAAAGCCAGGAAATAAAAAGGAACCAATTATGCCCATTAAGGGGGCTCCAGGGGGAGAAGGAGAAAAAGTGGCATTAGAGAAGAATAAAAGTGATTATAACATTAAATATTGGAAAGCAAATTTAAGTCGGCAAATTTTAGAGAAATAAACATGATAGAATTATATAATCATCATTAAATCTATTGCCCATTTCATAGATTTGGAGATTCCTAAAAGAATATAGCAGTTAATTACAGTGGTACCTCGAGATACGAGTGCCCTAACAGACGAGATTTTTGAGATATGAGCCGTGGAGCGAGCGATTTTTGCTTTGAAATACGAGCAACATTTGAGATAGGAGTAATCATGCGGATCGGCCAGTTGCACAGGACCCACCAGTTTACCGCGACTGGAGCCTCTCGTAGTTTCCCACGCCTCAAAGTTATGGAACGAATTAAACTCGTATCTCGAGGTACCACTGTATTAAGATCTTTATCTAGTTTTTCTGGAATCAGTAGTTCCAGAAATAGCAGAAGTAGGGAGAATGTATCCTCCACATTAAGGAGAGGATGCCCATTCTACTCATGAGGGGGAACAAAAATGTAAGGTTTGCCTAGCCGGTGTAGCTCAGTGGCTGAGCATCAACCTATGAACCAGGAGGTCTGGTTCAATTGCCAATCAGGATACATGCCCAGGTTGCAGGCTCCCATCCCCAGAAGGGGGCATGCAGGAGGTAGCTAATCAATGATTTTCTTTCATCATTTATGTTTCTCTTTCTCTCTCCCTCTCCCTATCTCTCTGAAATCAATAAAGTATATATAATAATAAAAGTGTAATATGCTCATTAGACTGGACAATCTTCTGGATGACCTTCCAGACAACCTTCCAGACTAAGCCGTGGCGCTGCGGGGGCTGAGGCAGAGGCAGCTGCCACCGTGGTGGGGGCCAAGCCCCTTGCGCAAATTTCGTGCATTGGGCCTCTAGATATAAATACAAGTAAGGGTTATATTTGATAGATTTACATAGGCCTGGCTTAGAATTGTGAGTCAAAGAATAAGAATTTGAATGAGTGCGTGGTTTCATGCATGTGATGGATGGGTGGGGTAGGTTGCCGCTGACTTCATGAGCTGATTATTTCTGTTAATATTAATAAGAGTTTGGCTTATACAGTGGTACCTCGAGATATGAGTGCCCTAACATATGAGATTTTTAAGATACGAGCCGTGGAGCGAGCGATTTTTGCTTTGAAATATGAGCAACATTTGAGATAGGAGTAATCGCGCCGATCGGCCGGCTGCACATGATCCACCAGTTTATGGCGACTCGAGTGTCTCATAGTTTCCCACGCCTCAAGGTTACGGAACGAATTAAACTCGTATCTCGAGGTACCACTGTATTTCAGTATACCTCAAGGTGACTGTCGCATTTTTCACCTTGCTTAGTTTCAGTAGATTAACCACAGCAATCAGCTATCTCCAAATGTTCGGCATCATGGTGTACCAAGGTACACTTTCCTCCGAGCTTTTCTGATTTTAAGTTACCTTCTGCAGATTTTACCTTGTATTTCTCAAGTCCCTTTGGAATATTAGTTTTTGCTTGGTCTATTCTTTTTTCAATACATTGACAGAGTATGTTGCGTTGCAAATGAAGAATCTTTATAAGCAGACATAAATGAACTTTCTCCTTGAATCTCCTCTTAATGAATAAGATATTTAGTTTTAAAGGTCCTTCAACATACATTATTTTGATCTGCTTGACAACAAATAATATTTCTATAATAAAATAGCAGAATATTTGACTATGTAACTGCCTCTATAACCAGTGTACTGACACTAATACATTTTTTTCTGACAATGAAGAAAAATTAATCATTTTGGAAAAGTAACAAAATTATATATATGATAAAGTACAAAAGTAAAAAATAATTTCATTTCCATCTCATCTTTTTTCTTCTATGTATTTTTGTTTCTGTATATTTTCCCACAAAATTAGAATCACACCACATGTAATGATTAATGACATAGGTCTTATACAGTTTACATACTAGTAAGAATTTTCCAAATATTACACAAAATACACTGAGTGGCCAGATTATTATGATCTCTGAATGCATAATAATCTGACCACTCAGTGTGTATCTTGTATAATAAAAGGTTAATATGTAAATTGTCCCCTCAACCAGAAGTTTGACCAGCAGGCAGGCCAGCCAACCACCCATGTCCCCTCCCCCTGGCCAGGCTGGCTGACCCCACCCATGCACAAATTCATGCACCAGGCCTCTAATATATATATACTGTAAACACTGAGTGGCCAGATTATTGTGTTCAGAGGTCATAATAATCTAGCCACTCAGTGTATTTTTCTGATATTATTATGGTCATAGTTTCATAGTGATAATAACTGCTACAATGTACTGAGTGCCAGGGTCTAATCTAAGTAAATATCTGCACAGTAACAATTTGAAGTGAGTAATATTATCTTTATAATATTAATAAATTCTTTATGTGCCCAATTGAGAGTTAGCAACGTATCTTTGATAACAAGAAATACTTTTATTGCTTTTTATTTTTATTTTTTTAGCTTTAACTAGCTAAACAACAGAACTCACCAGGAGAGCTAGAGGGTAAAAGTGGGGTTAAATATATTGGGGATGGGGAGAGAAGACAGACATAGTGTTAAGAAATGCTGAACACTATGAGGATCAGAGGACAAATAAAAAACATTACTAGAGTCATTAAGAAACTGTTTAGGGTCATTAAATTCAAGACCTAAGAGATAGAGTAGCAGAACCAAGAGACATTAAGCTAAGATAATAAGGACCATGAGCTTGGAACTCAGGCTATTGTCTTATAGCAAAGGTAAAAATGGAAATTATGGATAAATGGTCAAAATCTAGAAACTAGATAGGAGTAAGAATCCTTATATACCAGCTGTAAGAAATACACCTGACTTTGTAGCTCTTAAAATATTAATTTTTATAAATTTCAAGAGGAAATTTGTCTCATTACATTAGAATTCCTTCTCAGACTCAAACTGACCCCAAAGGATAAATTACCCTGAGCCCATGGGTTGAAACAGGTAAACAGGCTAAAGTTACAAACTAATGAGCAGGTGAGTGGTCAGCAAAGTCTCACCCTACCCTCATCTTCTCTAATTTGGATTTTTAACTGTTATGTCTATGCTCTCTGTTCTCTAACTCAAATACTATATAAAATGGATCCATCCATAAAAAAGAATGAAATCTTGCCATCTGCGACAACAAGGGCCTTGAGGGCATTATGCTAAGGAAAATAAGTCAGACAGAGACAGACAAATACTGTATGATCTCACTTATATGTAGAATATAAAAAAAACATAAGCAAATACACACCACGGTCATAGATTCAGTGAACAGTTTGATGGTTGCCAGAGAGGAGGGATTGGGGGTGGAAAAAGGGGGGTCAATAAGTACAAATTTCAGTTATGAAATAAATAATGGGGATATAATATACAACTTGCTGATTGCAGTTACTAACACTGTATTGCATATGTGAAAGTTGCTAAAGTCATCATCATAAGAAAAGAAAAAATGTAACTATGTACAGTGATGTTAGTAACTAGATTTATTGTGGTGATTATGTCTCAATGTATACAAATATAAAAGTATTTTGTTGTACACTTAAAACTAAATAGAAAAACATTTCCTCCTTCTTCTTACTCAAACTGAAACTAAGAATTCTTCCCTCAAATACTGTTTCCCTGATGCCTCATAAATGGTAGCTGTTTTCGTCCCTATACCCCCCTTATCTTTTTCCCTACAAGTGGAGTTTCTCTTCATTGCTCTTTCCTGACCATTCTCCTCTCTTCCTTAATGTACTCCAATATTTGAAACTCATGTCATGAGGATATAATACCAATTTCTTCTTATTATACCATCCACAACTCCTTTGGCTCCTGCCTGCCATTTCACCATGTTATCTCCTGGTTCATTGACATTTTCTGGTATACTACTTTTATTATAATTATAACTGATACCTGATTCCAATACCCATTTTGATGACTATTCATCTATTCAATTCTTAATCCCGTTCATTTCTTTTATCCAATTATTTTTTCTTCCATCATCCTTCACCATAAACTAACGGCCATAGAATTTGTTACTATCGGTAAATATAACCTTCTCAGTATCCCAGTTCAAACCACCTACCCTCTAATTACTACCTGTTGTATTTCAACTTACTTTCTCAACTCAACCACCACTATACCTTCAATTATTTAATTCTATGTGATTTTTTTTCTGTTTCCCATGTGTCTGCTGTCCCCACTTCCTTTTGCTTAATTTAAATACCATACTCAATTAGTATTAGTCATTCCTTCCTTACACAAATCCTCAAATCTCCTACCTTTCTGTCAGAAAATCATACTTTCTTGGACATACTATCGCTGATTAAATCCACTTTACTGCCTAGTCCTTGACGACATCCACATAGTTAAATAGAGCTGGAGCAAATCACATACCATGACATTTAGGCCCACTTAAATTCACTTTAAATGATCCTCATACTGTCCAGTAGTCACGCTATACTAGTGTTTCCCTAGTCCATTCTCTCTGAGGGGACTAGTTTATAATTCTTTCTTTCTCTTCACATTCCCAATACTTCCTTTCCTATTATCACCCTCAGCTGATGACACTATCGCATGTCACTGAAATAAAAAAGCAATTAAAAAATCACAAGTGGCCACTACCAGCTGTACCCATTTACTTGTCTGCTCTACAATCTCCAAATGATCGATTTTCTATTCTTATGTTAATAGCATGCATTTATTTTTCTAGATACTTAATCAGACTCAATTATCATAGTTTCTTAGGATGCAAGGAGATGATGAAATACACAAAAAACATTCTTTCAGAAGTTTTGTAATTAGTGTTCCTGCAGTTCAAGAAGTACAAAGAAAAGTCAGTGGGTGGCTCTTCACTGATCAAATGTTTATGTATATACTTTTGAAGAGACTAGCCATTGTAAATGCAAGATTCACGCTTCTGAGCTGTTCAGTCTTCTCAGTGAATGCTCAGAATGACAAGTTTAAAGCATCTGTGACTTCATTAGCTCCCCACCTGTTTTCCAATGGTTATCAAGTAGCAAAGTCAAAAGAAAATCAATTACTTCCTTTTCCTATCCCACAGGGAAAGACAATTTGCGAAACAATCACCAGTGTCCAATTGCAATTGGCATTTTATGGCAACACACTATTTCCAAACTGACTTTGGTTTAAATTACCTGGAAAATTAAAAGTAAGGTCGATTTGGGACAGGGGGCCTAATCAGTCTAATAGGCTTTGCTTTACTTTGAGCAGAATAGATATTACTGTATACATAAATAAATAAGTACTTTATAAGGAAAACCATCATTTTAATAGCAGAAATCAGTATTATCATTAGAATATATGATCATAGTTAATGCATATTCATATAAATGAATTTCTCAAGATAGGGAATCTCATCAAATAAGTTCATGGTATCTATTTTTTCAATTATGTACTTCCTTGCTTGGAAAATGGAAGACATATCCTAAAGCAGATTGCTCAGTTTCCTTACAAGTGTGATCATTCCTTTTTGTTATGGTTACTTACACTTCTTGTAACATTTATAAAGCTTTAGGTTTTTCTAAAATGCTTTACATGTAAAATATCATCCTCTAAGTCTAAAATATACTAATAATACCTATATTGGCACAGATCTTTAATATTTACAATGTATTTTTAAATACATCAACTTTATTTTTATATATAAGAAGAAGGCTTGTAATTACAGTTGCTATACTGTTAGGAAGAACCCAGATTTTGGGGAGAGTAGGGGAAAATTAATTCTACTGATTGTATTCCATGGTTATATACTATTATCTGATTTTTTGTGTGTGTTAATAAATATCCCACATCCTGCCAGTTTCTCTTTTTCCTTTATCTATGCTAGGGAGAGCCACTAGGAAACATCAAGTAGAAATAACTGCCAATGACATAATCTATTTAGGCCCTGCTGGATTGGTTCAGTGGTTGAGTGTCGACCTATGCACCAGGAAGGATTCCAGGTCAGGGTACATGTCCTGGTTGTGGGTTCGATCCCCAGTGAGCGTTATGCAGCAGGTAACCAATCAATGATTCTCTCATCATTGATATTTCTATTTCTCTCCCTCTTCCTTCCTTTCTAAAATCAATAAAAATATATTCCAAAAAGAAACAAAGAAACAGTGAGCTGCTAGATCTGATGGTTTCCACCAATGTTAGCCCTTTGCATGTCCCGCCACCATGATTCAATGTGGACTGCATTCCTCATAATCTTCCAGCTTTCTCTTTAGTCACATTATAAAACATCCATTTTGGCTTCAGTTGAGGTCTCATCACAATGAATAGAGACCCAAATACAAGTAAAATGAAGATTGTTCTGTTAATCTAATGGAAAAAGGAAGACCTAAACCATTTTTATTATAGTACTAAGCATAAATATCACATTTATTATTTTAGTAATTGTGTAATTAATTTAGTAATTAAAATATTAGCTATAAAGCGTAGTGTTAGTTGGATATTTTTTCCTAAGTTTCATTTTTAGCTGTCAGAAAATGACATCTAATGACATCTCTTCATAATTTTCCTCATAGTTCTTAACTTCTCTCTTACCTGCCTAGTGGAATAGAACATATTTTCATATTCAAATCAATGTTTGATAATTATCTTGAGTTATCCAGTGAGTTAAATAATAAGGGAATGTGACCCAAAATTAGATATTGTTCAATTATAAAATATCAGTAAAATGGGTATTCAAGAAATAGATGTTTCATGAGGCAATTTGAGGGAGAAAGGAGAAGAAACACATAGAAGAGCATTAGAACTCTTTAATTCCTATAAACTGCAAGAATGATAAAAAAACAAAACAACTGTGTGCACTTTAGTTCAAATACATTACCATGGCTATTATAAAAATAATTAAAATTAACAAGTGTTGTTGAGGATGTGGAAAATTGGAACCCTGATGCGTTGCTAATGGGAATGTAAAATGATGAAGCCACTAGGGAAAGCAGTGTGGTAGTTGCTCAAAAAGTTAAACATAGAATTACCATATGGCCCAGCAATTGCACCTCTATGTATATTCCCAAAAGAATTGATAGCAGGAACTCAAACAGATATTTGAACACAATGTTCATAGTGGCATTATGCATAATAAACAAAAGGTGGAAACAACCAGTGTCCATTGACAAATGAATGGATAAACAAAATGTGGTGTGTGCATGCTTGTACATATTTATGTTTATGTATATGTATATATTTACATATATACCTATTTACATAAGCATATATTCGTGCACCAATGGGTTCCTTTGGCCTGGCCTGCAGGATCAGGCTGAAACCAGTTCTCCAACATCCCCTGAGGGTCCTGGATTGAGAGAGGGTGCAGGCCAGGCCAAGGGACTCCACAGGTGCACTATTGGAGCTGGGGAGGGACTCTGGTAGTTGGCTGGCTGGAAGGGACTACAGGAGGGCTCCAGGGCTTGTCCAGTCTGTCTTACTCAGTCCCAATCAGGTGGACCCCCAGCAGCAAGCTAACCTACCAGTTGAAGCATCTGCCCCCTGGTGGTCAGTCCATGTCATAGAGGGCAGTTGAGCAGCCTTAGCATATCATTAGCATATTACTCTTTGATTGGTTGAATGGCCAACTGGACCCTTAGCATATTAGGCTTTTATTATATAGGATACATATTTACATATATATAAAAACATGTAGGAGAATCCAAGATGGTGGCATAGGTAATCACCTACACTGCTGTCTCACACAACAATTTCAAAACTACAACTAAAAGACAGAACGGACATCATCCAGAACCACAGGAAAGCTGGCGGAGTGGAAATTCTACAACTAGAAGGAGAGAGGGGCTCACAGAGACCCAGAGGAGCTGTAAAAAGCTGAGGTACAGAGATGCGCACATGGAGAAAGTGGGTGCTGGAGAACCTGGCTGGCTTTCTCTGGCAGGAGGGAGACAGAGACTCTCAAAGGCATTGAACTCCTTAGACTGCGACACTAAACCCCAGATCCAGCCAAAACTCATACGGGGGGAGTTTGGACTATGAAAAGGGAGAAGTGCACGGAAATTTAGGGGAATCGCAAAAGATCAGAAGTCTAGTGATGTGCATGGCACTGCGCACAGAGGACCAACTGCTGATTGTGCCGCTGGCTTTCACGAGTGGGCAGAAGACAGACCCTCCCAACTGTGCCACTTCTGACTCCACTAAACCCCAGTTTCGGGTAAAACCCTGGGGACTCGTGTAGTCCTGGAACACAGGAGAGCCAGAGGGGCAGCAGTCTAGAGGACTGCGAGAGAGTGTGTGCGTGCACAGGGACCACTCCAGCGATTACCCAGTCACATGAGAATCAGGGGCCGTGGAGGGCGGGGCTGACTGGAAGGCAAGGCGTTCGGTCCATTAAGCCCTGAGACTCCAATCATCCCAAGCTCAACAGAGAGGCTTTTGCACTTTTTCAAGTCTGGTATCATAAGGCTGAATCCAACACAGAAGTTCTCCCAGCATAGTGCAAATGCCAAGACAAGAGAAGGAATCACAAACAAAAGAAATGGAGGAAAAAAAACGACTGGATATAGAGTTCAAAACCACGCTTATTAGGTTTTTCAAGAATATCCTAGAAAAGTTGGATAAAGTTAGCAAGAGCCAAGAGGAGATGAAAAAGGACCAACTAGAGATGGAAAAGATCCAACTAGAGATGAAAAAGGACCAACTAGAAATTAAACATACACTGACTGAAATAAAACATATTATACAGAGACCTAACAGCAGGCTAGAGGAAGGCAAGAATCAAGTCAAAAATTTGAAATATAAAGAATCAGAAAACACTCAACTGGAAAAGCAAGAAGAGAAAAGAATCCAAAAAATGTGAAGATAATGTAAGGAGCCTCTGGGACAGCTTCAAGGGTACCAACATCTGAATTGTGGGGGTGCCAGGAGAAGAGAGAGAGCAAGATGCTGAAAACCAATTTGAAGAAATAATGACTGAAAACTTCCCACATCTGGTAAAAGAAATAGACTTACAAGTCCAGGAAGCACACAGAACCCCATATAAAAGGAATCCAAAGAGGACTCCACCAAGACACATCATCATTAAAATACCAAGAGCAAAAGACAAAGAGAGAATATTAAAAGCAGCAAGAGAAAAACAGTTAATTACCTACAAGGGAGCACCCATACGACTGTCAGCTGATTTCTCAACAGAAACGATACAGGCCAGACGGGAGTGGCAAAAAATATTCAATATGATGAACAGCAAGAACCTACAACCAAGAATAATCTATCCAGCAAAGCTATCATTCAGATTGAAGGGCATATTAAAAGAGCTTCACAGATAAGAAAAAGCTAAAGGAGTTTATCAACTCCAAACCAGTATTATATGAAATGCTGAAAGGTACTCTTTAAGAAGGGAATGAAGAAAAAAGGTAAAAGACAAAAAATTATGAATAACAAATACATATCTATCAACAAGTGGATCTAAAAATTAAGGGAATTAAGAATCTGATGAACAGAATAAACTGGTGAATATAATAGAATCAGGAGCACAGAAAGGGAGTGACTGATAATTCTCAGGGGGAAAGTGGTGAGTGGTGTACAGGGAGAGACTGGACAAAAATCATATACCTATGGATGAGGTCAACAGGAGGGAGGTAAGGGTAGAGGGAGGGGTGGGAGCCAGGTGGAGGGGAGCTATGGAGGGGAAAAAAGAAACAAATGTAATAATCTGAATAATAAAGATTTAATTAAAAACAAAACAAAAAAACATGTATACTTATATATTTTTTTCACATACACGTTTGCATATATACATAAACATATTTTTATATATGTATTTATAATTAAATGGATATAGATACCTCTACTTATATAAAAGACTAAGCTACCATTCAACCTTTCGACCCTTTGACAATTCCACTAATGGCTATGATTCACACTGACCACCAGAGGCAGATGCTCAATGCACAGGCATGGAAACAAGGAACAAACTGATGAATCTCAGAGGGAAGAGGGGAGAATGGGAAGAGATTAACCAAAGATCTTATATGCATACTAAAGGCTCAGTGCATGGATTCATCCACGGGTCGGGTGCCCCAGTCTGTCCTGTGGGGATAGGGCTGAAACTAGTTCTCCAACATCCTCCAAAGAGTCCTGGATTGTGAGAGGGCAAAGACCAGGTTGAGGGTCCCCACCAGTGCACGAATATGTGCACTGGGCCTCTAGTTATTATATATTTACATATATAAATAAATATGTAGGTGTATATATATATTTATATACATGTATATAGATGTACTATGTAATATTATTAAGCTTCAAAAAAATAAAATCCTGATATATTAAAACATGGATGAAAATTAAAACCATGATGCTAAGTGAAATAAGATGCAAACGGACAATTGTAGTTAAAACCATGATTCCACTTACATGAGGTATCTAGAATAAGCAAATCCATCCAGGCAGAAATAAATGATGGCTGCCAGGGACTGACTGGCAGGAGGACGGAATGGCAATTACTCTTTAAAGACATGGAATTTCTGTTCTAGATGATGAAAAGTCCTGGAAATGGGTAATGGTGATGGTTGCATAACATTGCAAATGAAGTTAATGCCATTCAATTGTGTACTTAAAGATGGTCAAAGTGGTAAGTTTTGTGTAAATTTCACCACGATACAAATAAATGCAGTGTGCAGGAGAAAATAGCACAAGGATGGAATGTGCATCCTCATGTGACACTTTAAGAAAACCAAGGGGATCACTTTCAGGGAATGTTTTACAGAATGGTTCCCTAACAGAAGTTAGGCCCAGAGAACAAACCCATAGAGTTATAATAATAACACATTAAGAGCAGCTTCCTCTCACTACCTATGAGTCCGAATAAAAATCGTGTTTAAAATGGCCAAAGAGGAACTCTATGATTAGAACCTGGGACCCTTCCTGATGTACCCCATTCCCCCCCACCCTCAAAATAGTCATAAATCTCAGACTCTAAATAACAGGTATGTTAAAAATAGAGACCATTTGCCCTAGCTGGTTTGGCTCAGTGGAGAGAATGTTTGGCTCAGGCCCGCAGACCAAAGAAAGGGTCGCAGGTTTGATTCAGGTCAAGGACATATACCTTGATTTCAAGTTCTCTCTCACATAAATATTTTTCTCTCTGTGTCTCTCCCTCTCTTCCACTCTCTCTAAAAAAAATAAAATAAATAAATAAATACCATTTTGTAAACAGGATATTAAGATTTTTTTTAGCAAGTAGATTCCATTCTGCATAGTAGTAGTAGCTGGTTCTCAGATCAGGTAAGTCTCAAAGTAAAAACTTTCAAAATTATTTTTGAAGCTGGACCTGACCTTTTCTCTTCCACTAACTCATTTTCCCTTCCACCACAATATTCCCAGTTGCAGGAGGTGTGATTCGGTTTATAAAGCATTTTGTCTGAAAAGACAGGAAAAAATGATCTCATTGTTGCAACCATTTATCTTTTGCCCAGAGAGGTTTGTGATATTAACTATTCCAGTGTATTTGTCTCATTCTTCACAATTCTTTATAGGCTATAATGTTACTAGCTGGTGTCTTAAACAGAGCTTTAACAACCAAAAATACATTCCACAGACCGTCCAACTTTTATTATGTTTACAAGTATGGGTGTAGAGAGTTCTTAGATCTCCTCAGATCTTAATACAAGGAGGTTAACTCAATTAACTTGGAACAGTAAAAAGAAATAATAACTCTTATGCAGATGCCTGAACATTCAAAACCTACTTGATGCAAATAATAACCTTTAAAGGGAGAGAGAAAATATTCTATACATGAGCACGTCCTAACTGCATGATTATTAATATATAATTCAATGGAGCATAAAACCAATTTGGGAAAAATGGTTCAGGATATAAATGCCTTAGTGGACATATTGGAAATGCCAAAGAAATAGATAAGAGCTTCCTGGATGTTCATTTGCTCTCTATCCCAAGTAGCAGCCCATAGCCTAATGTCATATAATACAAAAGAAAATTTAAAAGCCCATTTTTATTTAAAAAAAAAAAGCCTGAAATCGCCTTATTTTAATATCCTTGAATTTTCTTTTTAAATCAACATTATTAATTTTTAAGTATAACATATATATGCATGTAAGTTATTATTTGTAATCCATCTACCTATACTACATTGAGATAAAAAATAAGCCTTCTAATGAGAATATAAACCTAGGACAGTGGCCACAGAAGTCAGAACCTGCTAAGGGGTACGTAACAGCTCACCTGCCCAATCAGCTAGCTCTGAAAGTGGATAGTGCTAGAGCATTGGGCCTATACCTGGCTGTTGCGGATAGTCAGTGACAAGGGCTAAGCAGGATCAGTAGGGGGGTCCTTGGGTGAGACTGGAAGCCTAGGGTAGTGGAGCCACCACAGGTACAGATCTTCATGGTAATAGCAAAGAAAAAAGTAAATCAAAGTGGGAAAGGACATTTAAAAAATACTACAGTTAACAAAATGAAAATTTCATTTTAAAAGGTGATGTCACAGCCCTTGCTAAGTTGCTCACTTGGTTAGAGCATCGTCTTGATATGCCAGGGTTGTGGGTTTGATCCTCGGTCAGGGCACATATAAGAAACAGCTAATGAATACATAAATAAGTGGAACAACAATATGTTCCTCTCCTCTCTCTCTCAACTCAATCAATAATTTTTTTTTAAAAGATGATGCCACAAAAATAATTACTGTTTTAATGCCCTTGTCATCTTGTTGAATAGCTGCTGTTGTATGTATGCCCTATTGGAAATGTTGAAATAATCATTTGTCTTTCCCCATGTTTAATGTTAATCTTTTGATTTGGAATAGTTTCCCTTCATGAAGCTGTATGAGTTTTGCTTTTTATTTTAGAATGAGAGTGCATATGTGTGTGTACTATTTATCCTTCCTTATTTGAAAATCCCAAAGGTAGTTAAATTATACATTAGTATCTAAGAGAGTGTTACAAATGAAGACCCTTTCTTAAAAGGAAAGGCATTATTCATCTAATATACAGTTTTAATTATTACTAAATTGCTTCTTTTAAAGATAAAACTTCTTCTACGATTGTGCCGATTACTGAAGCAGTGAAAAAAAATTGGGATCAAATCTACATTAGCTCAATATGCTGAAGGATACTAACATTTATGTATTTCAGTATTCAGATTTAATTTATTTTATACATATATGTGATACTAAATTTATTTTTTCAACAAGTGAAATAGTATTAAAGAGTTATTTAGTTGCTTTAATTAATAAAAATTAATTAAAAGTTCTTAATTTTTCATAATATTTAATATACAAAACTTGATTTTACTACAACTTTATGGACTGCAGATTATAAGCACCTATCATAATTAAATGCTATAATATACATGGTATGGTGCTTTCTGTATATAGGTTCATGGTAATTTTATAAAACATAAATGAAATTTTAGAAGTTTGAAATGTGTTTCATGGAATTTTAAAGATATCTTTGGAATTCAGTACAGGTTGTTTGTTTTTTTATAGGTAGTAATTCCTTTAACAGTATAAATGAGAGTAATGAACTTGCAATGCAATGCAGACTAATGGGGTTTGGTACACTTTCCTGAAAAAACCATGCAGCGTACTGCACACATACTGACATTTGTGTACAAACCAGAAGGGCCTTCGTCTGTACATGGGATGATATTTGAGTCAGAGGGTTAATGACTCTTAGGTTGTCTCATACCTAAAGAATGAGAAGGGATGGGTAGGCTTACCACTTAGCTTTTCAGAAAGATACATAATGAGAAGAGAAAAACCCATATACTGTATAATAAGCTCAAGGCAAGAAGAGATATTATGAGGAGTGGTTAATATGCCTCTTAGATTGTGTTCTTTTCCAACCTCTTGAACTCTTGCCTAAATCCTAGAATAAGTTCTAGTAATCAGGGAACAAATGAAAAACTAAAATGGATTTAACAAAAAAAAGCAGATGCATTGTTAGAGCAATTTTTTATTCTCCTGACGAAATGAAGCGAGGGAAGTCTTCTGAAGGAGAGTATTGGCATGTTAGTGGCTTTGGCAATGACAGGAGATAATATTCTCATCTCATACATAATCACTCTCAAAACCAGGCATTAGGCAACATGATGGAAGCATCAGCAGGCACCAGCGGCTGCAACAGTGCCTTTGGCAGTAACTTCTGGGGGAAATGACAAAATCCTTGCTGCCTATTAGCATCAACAGAAAGAGAAAATCTCACAATAGGGAATTAAAGTATCTTAGATAATCACTGCTGCCACCTTTTGGCTAAAGAGATAAATGAGTCACTCTCTAGTACTGGGACCATTTTGGAGCATTTTAATGTAAATTATATTATTTCTGTTTCTCCTTCTCTGTTATTTGCTTCTAATATAGAAAGGGCAGAAGTGATCTTTAATAAGTGTATTATGTATTCCTAGATTGCCTTCCCTCTTACCATCGTCTAGAACTTTTTGCAATAAATATATTATTTAATGCATTCCTGACTTGAAGAAAAGGAAGGGGGTTTTCAATGGGGAGGAGTGTGGAAAAAGAGGGAGCAGTGAGTTGAAATAAACTGCAAATGTATGATGAGATAGTGCTGAGAAGAAGAGTTTGACCATTGGGCCTCCCATAAGGTAAAGATTTAGAGGCTGAGGTTCCAGCCTCTAAGCAGGAGAAAATACTCCAGCTTAGTTTTGCCTCTGAATTCATATTTCAGTTCTTGAGATTACTAACATTACCATCAATCATGTATAACTTCATAACCACATATCACTGAAAACACAAGGAAATAAGCTGCAATGTGATCTACTCAACAGAAGAAGTTTATTATGACTGATTTAGATGCCCCAGGACTTCAAAGATGGGGGTATGGGTGTGGGATGGATGGGGTCCATGGAGAAAATAAGGGACATCGTTAATACTTTCAACAAGAAAGATAAATTAAAAAAAAAAAGATTGGAGCCCTAACTGGTTTGGCTCAGTTGATAGAGCATCGGCCTGCGGACTGAAGGGTCCCAGGTTCGAATCCATCAAGGGCATGTACCTTGGTTGTGGGCACATCCCCAGTAAGGGGTGTGCAGGAGGCAGATGATGATCTTTCTCTCTCATCTATGTTTCTAACTCTCTATCCCTCTTCCTTCCTCTCTGTAAAAAAATCAATAAAATATATGAAAAAAAGATTGGAATCATCAACTGCATTAGGGAAATTTAAATTAAGATTTCACGTGATACTATTTTGAATCCATGAGAGCTAAGTTAAAAATTTTGAGTTCAAAGTGGCCTTCCTCATACTGCCTTCTCCTAAAAAAGTCTGCTATCCCTCTAGGAGCCCACACAGGAGATAAAATGAGTCTCCTGAGCAGACACTTAACAAACTTGTTTCCTCTAAGGAGCAGGGTCAGCCTCCAATTCAGGTTAGTGTAGACAGATGCCCAAAAATTAAAAATGGAACTACCTATGACCCACCAATTCCATTGCTGGATATATATACAAAAAGCCCAATACACTAATTTGAAAGAAAATATACACTCCTATGTTCATTGCAGCATTATTTACAATAGCCAAGATATGAAAGCAACCCAAGTGTCCATGAATAAGATGAGTGGATAAAAAAGCTGTGGTACATGTACACAGTGGAATATTACTTGGCCATATAAAAGACTGAAATCTTACGATTTGCAACAGCATGGATGGATCTAGAGGTTATTATGCTCAGTGAAATAAGTCAGTCAGAGAAAAACAAACACATGGTTTCACTTATATGTGGAATCTAAAGAACAAAATAAACAACACAAAAAAAATAGAAACAGACTCATAGACACAGAGAGCGGACAGGTGGTTGCCAGAGGGGAGCGGAATCAAGGAACTGAACAAAAGAGGTGAAGGTATTAAGAAGTACAAATTGACAATTACAAAGTAGTCAGAGATATGAAGTACAGCATAGGGCAGTGGTCATCAAACTGCGGCTCACGAGCCACATGCAGCTCTTTGGCCCCTTGAGTGTGGCTCTTCCACAAAATACCACGGCCTGGGCAAGTCTATTTTGAAGAAGTGGCATTAGAAGAAGATTAAGTTTAAAAAATTTGGCTCTCAAAAGAAATTTCAATCGTACTGTTGATATTTGGCTTTGTTGACTAATGAGTTTGCCAACCACTGGCATAGGGGATATAGTCAATACTATTGTAATAACTATCTCTGGTGCCAATTTGGTACTGGAAATATTAGGGAAACACTTTGCAAAGTGTATGATTGTCTAACCCCTATGCTCTACACCTGAAACTAATACAAAATAATGTTGAAAGTAATTGAAAAATAAAACATATACAAGGATAGAGGCCTTTGATTCATTCATTAACTGTAACCAGAAGAGGACATATTTAGACATTAGACACCGCAACATTAGACACCCTCCCCATTTCAGAAGAAGTGAGGAGCTGAGATAGAATGTTAAAATATTTATTCTAATGTGTTGTTTAACTATTGGTTGAGTTATCAAAGGGAGTAATGTCTGTCTTCTCATATGTATGTCTCTCTTTAAAAAAACACACACACATTTATCTCCTTTGTGCTTCCCAGCAGGTGTAATCTTCTTATCCTGATACTATTTAGACTCCATTTTCTGTTTTATTGGATATCAATAGGAGTTCTGTCAGGATGAAATCAGACATTGTAGAGAAAGAAGGCCAAATGGTTTTAACTGTCTGAGTAGCAGAGGAGCAAGCCAGTGAGCATTGAGAAACATATGTGCATTTGAGTGTATGATCAGGGAAGAAAATGAGAAGAGGCTTCTGACACTTATTTGAATCAATTATTTGAAGAAGAAAATTCAAGACAGTTCTTTTGCTCACCTTTTTAGAAATGATTCTCCTAAGATGATACACAAGATAAAATTACCTATTTTTCAGTTGGTGGTTTTGATAGCATAGAGTCACAGCCAATGAGTGACAACTTAATTCAGAAATCATCAGAGAGTCGGTAATCCTATATATTAAAAGCCTAATATAGAAATCAACCACATGATAAAAACCAGTTGCTATGACGTGCACTGACCACCAGGGGGCAGATGCTCAATGAAGGAGCTGCTCCCTGGTGGTTAGTGTGCTCCCACAGGGTGAGTGCTGCTCAGCCAGAAGCTGAGCTCATGTCTGAGAATGCAGACGTGATAAGGACTGAAGGGTCCCGGACTGTGAGAGCCCCAGACTGCAAGAGAGATATCTGACTGCTGGAAGGACATCTCCTGAGGGGTCCCAGACTGTGAGAGAGTGCAGGCTGGGCTGAGGGAACTCCCTCCACCCCAGTGCACAAATTTCATGCACCGGGGCTCTAGTTTTTTAAATAAAAATCTTTTTTGATATTCTTTCCCCTCTGCTCTGACACATCAGCACCATTGATGCCTTGTTCTTAGGTACTTAACATGGAATTATTTGAAGTGTTTAACCTTCCCTCCTTCAGTTTTATAATAGATGTTATTTTTCTCTTAGAAAAATCATCTATTATAAAAAAGGGATTATGTTTTAAATGACTATAATGTGAAGATGGGAAAATGGATGGGTCAAATTAGGAAAGGATGACTGATTGAGTTTTAAATTAAAAATGAAATATAAATGACATAAAATTGTTACATTTTCTAGATCCTATACTTTATATTTGAAGAGTATTTTTAGTGTCTGGCTACATCTGTAATTGCTGAAAAGGATATGTCCATTTAGAACTTTCAGGGTAAGCAGCCATTTCAAATATATTCTTCCCAAAGTAAGTTAATATTCATTTTATACCTCTTGGTTGTTTTTAGATGTCTCTACTTCCAAGGAATTTATTTTAGCAGTCCTAGATAATATTTTGCATTAACACAGACTACATTGCTATATCTATCTAGTCAGTTCTTCCAAACAAAATACCCATTTCAAGACAGTAAGCATTCACTTATACCATATCCAATATAATGTGACTACATGTGGCAAGGACTTTATTTGGACTAAGAGAGAAAAAGTTATTCAGTTACAATTATATGGCAGATTGTATTTTGCTAAGAGGACTAGAATCTTGATCCATCCCCATCAAGAGAATGTTTCCATTCCCCTTGAACTTAGGGCAATGGGTAGAGAGCGGTTTTGTGTCTGCCTCCATGAAATGAAGTGATGTTGTATCTCTTCTGAATCTGGGCCCTGAAAGAAGATATGGCTTCTGAAAGAATTAGGACACAGGTCTTGGGAACCATGAACTAACTGACATGTAAGAAGTCTAGCTACCTTGAAGCTACCATGCTGGAAAAATCTTGTGGAGAGAGCGCAAGGGGATAGAGGAAAAAGTCAAAGAGGCCTCATCTATTCCAGCCCTCAGATGTTTGTTTTTTTCCAAGCCCGGGCACCTGACATATGAGGGATGTGCCTTCAGATTCCAGGCCCCAGCCTTTGAGCTGCCTCAGCTGATACTGATTGGAACAGAGACAAATGTCCCTGCCAACCCTTGCCTACACTGCAAATTTATGAGCAATCCAAATGCTTTTTTAAGCCACTATGTTTTAGAGTGGTTGGTTACACATTAGCTGATGACTAGAAAAAAACTGTTGATCTTCATATATATTCATTTAATTGTTACATCTGAACGAAGAAGCCAGGATACCTCTTTGTAATATTTAGATTATAGATATATAGATTCTGAAAGAAAGTATCTCAAGCCATCACATGGGAAACTTACAGGGAAGTGAAGAGAAAGGAACTGGAATATATTTTCTTATAAATCATTTTTCACTGTTTTCCACCCAAATTGCATCCCAAATATTTGTCATACTATATGAAAATGTTTGTGTCATTCTATATACGTAAACCATGGCAAATGGGTAAAAACAAATAATGAGAGTTTTTTTTTCCCTAAAAATATAAATGAAGGCACTGGTTAGTTAATTGTATTAAATAGCAAATTAGACATATGGCAGGAGGCGGGAGGCCAGTCAGGTAAGGAGCTCAAAGCTCAGTTGATGCTCCGGAGTGTTAAGAACCCATTAATAAGAGAGGCGAATCAAATGAGATTTGTAACTGTAAATCTTGCAAAGTAAAGCTACTAGGACTGATGAAGGTTTTGAGGGTTGTTCACAGAGGGTGGAACCAGCTAAAGAAATTGAGATGGAGTAGTCAAGGAAAAGCATTATGGGGCAGTGTCATAGAAACCCGTAGATGTGGACAACTTAATATAGTAGTAGGTTCCCCCTTATCTGACAAAGATATATACCAAGACCCTCTGTGGCACAATACTGAACCCTAAATATACTATCCTTTCCTATACATACATACATACATACATACATACATACATACATAGCTTTTCACTTAAAGGAAGCACTTTACGGCTTCTCTTTGGCATATCCAAATTGCCAGCATCACTACTCTTGTGCTTTGAACTGTGACTAAAAAATAAGGGAAACACAAACACTGAAATACTGCCACAGTCATCTGATCACCTAGAACTGGCCACTAAATGACTAACAGAAAGGTGGTATATACACTGTTGAGACACAAAACAAAGGGATGATTGACATCCCAGGAGAAGCAGAGGGACAGAGTGGGAAAGTCTGAGATTGCCTCATAGCCCTCAGAACAGCACTCAATTTAAAACTATGAATTATTTATTTCTGATATTTTCCATTTAACATTTTCAGACTGTGGTTGACAACAGGTAGCTGAAACTTTGGAAAGAAAAACCAGGGATAAAGGGGGGACTACTGTACTACTTTGATATTTAGGGCAAATAAGTATCCATTACATTTTGTCAACTTGACCTTTACAAGAATAATTTAAAGAGTGATGGGACTATAGACAGAATGGAATAAATGGCACAAAATCAGAGTCTTTAATATACATAATCTAATGAAGAAATGTCTTTGAGTCTCGAGGTAGATTAGAAATGTAGAAATAATCTTTCTTTAGTATGACTTCTCCTTTCCTATTTACCTGGAGGTTGGATTGAAAAAGCTGGCAAGAGAAGAAATTAAGAATATGTGAGAGTGTCCTAGACAGTTTTGCTCATTGGATAAAATCCCCATAGACTGAAGGGTACTAGGGTCAATTCTGGTCAAGCACATACCTCGGTTGCAGGCACATGTGGGAGGAAACTAATCCATGTATCTCTCTCACATCTATGCTTCTCTCTCTGTGTCTCTCCCCCTCCCTTCCACTCTCTCTCAAAATCAATGGAAAAATGTCCTTGGGTGAGGATTAAAAAGAAGAATATGTGAGAGAAAAACAGGAGAGTAAATGGGAAAGGGGAAAGTACAGCTTATAGTTTACATACTCTCAGAAGTTGATTAGATGAAAAGCACTTCAGTACTTCATACTGAAACTCTGCATGCATGGGCAGAGCATTTACCTCATTTTCTTAAGCAAATTTAGCTGTGAGAACTCCTTTGAAGTTCATGTTAGTCCTTCCAAACTTCAAGGAAAAAAAAATTTCACAGCCAGCAATTTATATTAGAATGTATATATCCTTATTTTAAAAATCACAGAATGCCACTGTGTAGCTAATGGCTTCCTCTGTGGTTCCAGAATGGCAATTGTATTGTGTGAATATTTGAAAGTAAGGCATTCAGCTAGCTCATGCCAAAATATATAAATCATTTTGGGATAGAATGTTGAGAGCATTAAAACTTGATAGATCTAGACATATGTTTTTAATGGATTATTCAACCTAATCCTATTTAATGTAACTCCACAATATCACTTGAATATGACATGTTCAGTGATTTATATTCTATATCACTAGAGGCCTGATGCATGAAATTTGTGCATGGAGGTGTATCCCTCAGCCCAGCCTGCACCCTCTCCAATCTGGGACATCCTTCTCACAATCCAGGACTGCTGGCTATCAACTGGCTGCCTGCTTGCCTTCCAGATTGCCCCTAACCACTTCTGCCTGCCAGCCTGATTGATGCCTAACTGCTTCCCTGCCAACCTGTTTCCCATAACTGCCCTTCAGTGCCAGCCTGGTCACCCCTAACTGCTCTCCTCTGCAGGCCTGCCCCCCCAACTGCTCTCCCCTGCATGCCTGGGTCCCCCGCCCCTAACTGCCCTTTCCTGCAGGCTCAGTCATCCCCAACTTCCCTCTAACTGCTCTCCCCTGCAGGCTTGATTGCCCCCAACTGCCCTCCCTTACAGGCCTGGTCCCTCCCAACTGCCCTGCCCTGCTGTCCATCTTGTGGTGGCCATCTTGTGCCACATAGGGGCAGCCATCTTTGACCACATAAGGCAGACATCTTGTGTGTTGGAGTGATAGTCAATTTGAATATTACTTTTTTATTAGATAGGATAGAGGCCTGGTTCATGGGGGAGGGGGGGTCAGCTGATTTGCCCTGAAGGTGTCCCGGATCAGGGTGTGGGTTCCTTTGGGGTGTGGGACAGCCTAGGCAAGGCACCTGTGGTGGTTTGCTGGCTGGTCATGGCCCCCGGTGACCCAAGTGGAGGCCCTGGTATCTGGGATTTATTTATTTTCTACAATTGAAACTTTGTAGCCTTAAGTGGAGGCCAAGGCAGGCCAAGGCTGTGCAAATTTGACTTCCTCCATTGCCAGGGGCAACTCAAGCCTCTTGCTCTCTCCAGTTCCGGGGCCACAGCCATTCTTTGTTGGGATTTATTTATCTTCTGTAATTGAAACTTTGTAGCCATAAGCGAAAACCAAGGCAGGCCAGGGAAGGCAGAAAGCTTGGCTTCCTCCATCGCCAGGGAAACCCAAGCCTCCTGGTCTCTCCATGGCCACGGCCATCTTGGTTGGGTTAATTTGCATACTCACTCCTGGTGGGTGTGACTTGTGGGCGTAGCAGGGGTATGGTCAATTTGCATATTACTTTTTTATTAGATAGGATTACCTCTTCTCAGCCCACCCCCTATGCCCTAATGCCAACTCCACAGTTCCAAATCCTTAGCATGGTGTACAAGAGCCTCAGTGACCTTTTTAGTTTTATGTCCTGTCACTAGACACTTTACAGTGCACACAAATCTTTACTTGTATCACAGCTTTCTTTTTTTTGCAACATGTGCCACACAAGCTCACCCTTTTTTTAAAAACACATTATTATTGATTTCAGAGAGGAAGGGTGAGGGAGAGAGATAGAAACATCAATGATGAGAGAATCACTGATGGGCTGCCTCTTGCATGCCCCACACTGGGGATCAAGCCTGCAACGCAGCATGTGCTCTGACAAGAATCGAACCTCCTGGTTCATAGATCAAAGCTCAACCACTGAGCCATGCCAGCCGGGCTAAAATATATTATTTATATGTGAGATTTAAATACATGTAACTGCTTTAATAACATTTGAAATCGTAAATAGATATTTGATCTTTCTGTCTAGATCTCCCTGAGGTGTTCTGTTTTAAATGATAAAACTATTTATACATGGATGTGTGTGTGTGATTGGAATAATGGGAAATTAATTGATATTTGCACTTAATACAGTATATTTCAGTGTCCACTGCCTTTGGGTAATTCTCTTTGAACTCCTTTCTTATTTTTTCCTGGTGCCTCTACTGGGATCTCTGAGCTTTATATCCTTTTCTCCCAACCCAGATCCATAGCTTTTACTGTTTTTAGAATTATCTACTGGAGGACAAGCATGGTACCTCATTGGACTATTTATTTCCAGGGATTATCACAGTGCCAGGCAGGCATAATGCTCAGTGACTGTTAAGTTAATTAATTATATTACTTTTTATATTAACTATTTGATGTATCCCAAATTTCACTTTTTTCTTTTGTTTCACATCAGATGGAATGCATACATGACTGATTCAGTCAGTCAGTCCGCACGATAAATACTTTGAAATTCCTAAGATGAAAGGTAGTATAAAACAGCCTGCTAGATGAAAATAATCATTTATCTTATAAACTTTGACTAGTTCTTTTGATACATCTCCATTGCCAAAAAAATAATAGAAGCTCTGATCCTGTGAAGAATATAAAAATATATTTTTTCCATTTCTATGAAGATACGTTGGCCACAAACTCAGATTTTCTGTGTGTGCATATTATATCCTTTCAGGTCCCAAATATGAATCATGCTGTGTCACTACTAAAAACTTGTAAATTTATCACTCTCTACTACCAATTTAGTAAATTTCAGAATAATTAATTTCTAAAAATTTGTCGAGGTTAAAAAACTCTTAGCCCTTTCACTTTGTCAATTTATATATTATAAGGGTTATGATTAAGATTTTAGCATGTGAAAAGAGCTATAGTAATTGTACTAACCAATAATTTAAGTAATTTGTGAGCTTGATTCAGGCATTGAATTCAGTGACTATAAAAGACCATATGAAGCTTTAGAGAAATATTGTAAGGGTCTGTTCAGAATCTATATAAATCAACCAGGTATAAAACATTATAAATGTTTAAGCTTTTGTGATATAACCAGCTCTCTTATCTAAAAACACGATTTTAAAATAAATACTGTTCTTGAGTTCAAATAAATCTACTTAGAAGTCTACAATTATTGGAGTAAATTGGAAAAGCAAATAACAAAGCATTTTTCATAAATTTCACCATTAAGAGCTACTATATTTTTTTATTCAGAAGCTCAATTTTATAAAAGATATAATTTTATTGCTTAAGCATAGCTCTGCTGGATTTTAGATATTTTTATTGACTAATACTTTGTATAACCCTAGGAACTTTGCCTCAATCTTCAAATTATTTTATTTTTGTTTACCAATGATGTTAGTATAGTCATCTCATATTTTAAAAAAATATTTTATTGATTTTTTATAGAGAGTTAGAAACATCCATGAGAAACATCGGTCAGCTGCCTCCTGCACACTCCTTACTGGGCATGTGCCCGCAACTAAGATACATGCCCTTGATCAGAATTGAATCTGGGACCCTTGAGTCCACAGGCCCATGTATCCACTCAGCCAAACCGGTTAGGGCTTTAAAGCATTTTAACCAATAACTGATTTATACTTTAACTTAGATTGTTAGATTCTCTTGAGAACAATACTTGAAAATAATTAGTATTTACAACTCTTAGCTAAGAGTCGGGAAATAAATAAAGACATGGAGGTTTCTATGAGAATTTAATTAAATTTAGTGAGTTATAGCTTGGTGCTTCTCAGCATATAAAAAAGGGTTCACAAATCTCATCTTAATTACTTCCTCTCCTCCATGATGATTCCATTATTTGTTGCAAAACCAAATTTCCAAGTATCAGCCACTAAGTTTCGATATACATGTATTAACATTTGTATTGTGTGGTCATATTTCCACTTGTTAGTGGTGTAGAAGAATGGGGGGAGGGCATCGCAGTTTTGTCCTTCACTGTTCTGAAATTGCATCATTTTATTCTTTTGCAAAGTTGCATTTTTGTGTATTCTGTAGTCCACATTTAATACATTGCCTTAACACCTGGTCTATGTTCTTCCCCAAACAGAATAAAACAAAAAATACTGTATTTTACCAACAGATTGCATCAGCTTCCTTAGACACATTCAGTTGACATTTGTGACATTGTGAAGAAAGATAAAAAAACTGTTCCCCAATTACATGTTAATAAGTCTTTGGTACTTCTTTCCTATTTATGTAAAGTTAGGCTTAACATTTTAGGTATCTTACTGAAGGCTGGGTCTTCAGTATTCAGTAATGCTCCAGCTCCCCCTATAGGAAAGTTGGAACTAAGTATAAATTGATCTGCTAACCCAGAAAAGGCAGAGGCTCTTTTTCTAAGCACCTTAAGTGTTCGTCATTTTATTTTATTCATTGGTTTATTTTTTAGCAATATATATCTTTAAAGTTATTTTCCTTTTAAAGTGGAGGAAGGGAAAGAGGAGGTGGAGGAGGAAGGAAAAAGAAGAAAAGGAGGATGAGAAGGAGAATAGTGTGAGAAGACTGATGCCAAAAAAAGTTAGGAAATATTTCACATTCAGGTTAGAGCAAAAGTAGATTAACAATTGTTTATATGGCAAATATACAATAATTAATAAACAATACAAGAATAAACTTTTTGAATTCACAACTGTAAACCTACTTTTTTCCCCAACCTGTATGTAATTCATAACAAGAGAAATCTAAATAAAAAGGGATATCTATGAAATATACTTTTGACCTGTTCCTGTCTTTTTTTTTATTAGTCAAATTGTAATGGGAAATGGGCAAGTTATGACTTCATGTACATACTCACTTTAACAGGCAATAAATATAGTAGTGCTAGACAAAGATTACTGCAAATTTCTTGTGAGTGAATTTACATGTCAGAGTATTTTTGGTAAATGTCACATATATCTTAGACAAATTAGAAAATAAAATTGTACATTAGAGAAAAGTTTAAAACGAACATGAATAACAACCTTTAGAAATGCAATATTACACCCCTTACTTATACACATAATATGAAAATTTTGAAATTGCTGCCAAATAATAATTTTATTGGACAAAATCATTTAATTAGAATGTGCTCTTATTTGACATGATGTCAATAAAATATCAATGATGTTTCTGCCTCATAGGAGTCAGTCATTCTGAAATCTTACATGGTAATTTTACTGTCTTAGTAAGTATATAAAAGCTCAGCTCAGTTCATTACAACATAATTCACATTATCATTTCTCAATAACTGAGGTTCTAATGAATGAGGGTTGTTGTGTAATAATATGTTGTGGTTCCCCCAAATAAGTTTGCTTTATCAAAAACAATGAAATATTTTGTTTAAAAAGTACTAATAACCTAAATTATGTATGAAGCCTACTAGTGTAGTCTAAGTGCTTATGAATACCTATGCACAATATCATTTCAGAGTTACCTCAGTTCCATATTAATTACTCTTTCATCATCATAATAAATAAAGTGATGAATTAGTGCCATCTCAGTTTAAGGAGTAGGCATCAATAAAGTAAGCATACAAGTTATATGTACATGCATTGATGTCAGTCTTCTGGATATGTCTGTGTAGGGATCACTGTCTGCCTTTATTTGCAAACATCTATGGCAGTGATATGAAAGGGTAGTAGAGAATATCTGGTTGTGTTTCCAACTTCTCCTCATAAGTGTGTATGAGTATAGATATACATTAATATATATCTGTCTATGGCTACACCTATTGCCTCTGGAAAACCCTTCCAAATAAGCTTTGCTAAGACAGACATTGGAGAGATAGTTCAAATTATATAAAGCTACACTTTATACATTTCAATGAAGGTAACACTAGCAATAGCAGAGCATGGCCATGCATCCCTTGTAGCAATGGTGTACTCCTTGTACTCTACACTACCCTTTCATATCTTATCACGACATTGAGTTGAAAAAGAATTGATCGCTGCCATAGATGTTTGCAAATAATGGCAGACATATCAAGGAAGACTGACATCAATGCATGTACATATAACTTGTATACTTACTTTATTTATTGATTGTTGGTAAAGTAAACTTACTTTTTAAACAAAATATTTCATTTTTTGGGTGTCTCACAAATGGATACAAACTTTAACAGCTGATAGCTCAATTTTGAAAATGAAATGTATTTTAATAAACACTGCCTTTATAATTATTCGAAGTGTGTATATACATTTTTGGAGGACAACCTATATATCTGTATATTTTAATCTAAAATAAAGAATTTTTAAAAAAATTTTATTAATGTATTACATATATAGATATCTTCCCATTGGCCCTCAGGGATACTCTAACCCCCCAGTGTCTTGTGTCCATTGGTTACGCTTATATGCATAGATATAAGTCCTTTGGTTGATCTCTTATTTACCCCACCTCTCCTTAATCTTCCTGCTGTAATTTGACAGTCTGTTTGATGCTTTACTGCCTCTGTATCTATCCTTTTGTTCATCAGTTTATAATGTTCTTTATTATCCACAAATGAGTGAGATCATGTGGTATTTTTCTTTCATTGTCTGGCTTATTTCACTTAGCATAAGGCTCTCCAGTTCCATCCAGGTTGCTGCAAATGCTAATAATTCCTTTTTAATGGCAGCATAGTATTCCATTTTGTAGATATACCATAGATTTCTGATCCACTCTTCTGCTGATGGGCGCCCAGGCTGTTTCCAAATTGTAGCTATTGTAAATTGTGCTGCTATGAACATAGGGGTGCATAAATCCTTTCTGATTGGTGTTTCTAGTTTCTTAGGATATATTCCTAAGAGTGGGATTACTGGGTCAAGTGGGAGTTCCATTTTTAGTTTTTTGAGGAAACTCCATACTGTTCTCCACAGTGGCTGCACCAGTCTGCATTCCCACCAGCAGTGCACGAGGGTTCCTTTTTCTCCACATCCTCACCAACACTTGTCGTTTTTTAATTTGTTGATGATTGCCATTCTGACAGGTGTGAGATGGTGCCACATTGTCATTTTGATTTGCATCTCTCGGATAATTAGCGACTTTGAGCATGTTTTCATGTCTCTCTTGGCCTTCCTTCAGCCATCTTTCGAAAAGGTTCTATTTAAGTCCATTGCCCATTTTTTTATTAGATCATTTATCTTCCTTTATTAAGTTGTATAAGTTGGCTGTAGATGTTGGAGATTAAACTTTTATCAGTGATAACATTTGCAAATATGTTCTCCCATACAGTGGGCTTTCTTGTTGTTTTGTTGATGGTTTCTTTTGCTGTAAAATAAAAAAATTACAATTCAATTGCTTGATGTTCTTTTCTCAAAGATTTCAAGTAGAATAAACATTCACAAGGGATGCATCATATTTATCTTGAGCTTTGTATTCATTTGATACTCCCTGAGATGTGTCTATGGAGCTCCATTTTGAACAACGTGGGCAAAATAATACCTATCCTATGAACCTCACATCTATCCACTAATAAGGGGACTCCTTCGTTTAAAATTAGTGTTGGACTTTTATTTTTTTATTTTATTTTTTAAAATATTTTATTCATTTTTTTATAGAGAGGAAGGGCGAGGGAGAGAGAGTTAGAAACATCAATGAGAGAGAAACATCCATCAAGCACCTCCTGCATGCCACACACTGGGGATGTGCCCGCCACCCAGGTACATACCCTTGACCGGAATCGAACCCAGAACCTTTCAGTCCACAGGCCACACCGGTTTTGGCAAATTTGTGTTGGACTTTTAGAATGCCTTTTTTTTTATCTTCTCCACATTCTGCTCTTAGAAATTGTGTTTTCTGAAACATAGCAATACCTTTGCCTCTCACTAGGAAGAAGTTTGGCCCAAGTAGCTTTACAATTTGCTTTTATATTTTCTCATCACTTGCTCTGTACTACAGAAGAATAATCCAGTGTCATTCATGAAATCATTTACTCCTTTCATACAGTAGGGACAGGAGACAAAATTATTAAACTGCCTTCATTGCAGAACAATGACAAAAAGTTCTGCCAGACCTCTTCAGAAAAATCTTTGCCAAAAATATCATTTTCATCCAAAGCAATGTGACCATTTAGATAATTCTACATTCACAATGCACAGCAGCCATTTCTTCAGGAGTATATAAACAGGATGTTCCAGTTTGAAGAGACATTCAAAATCAGTCTTAATAATGAGTGCTGATATTAATGAAAATATCTAGTCAATCAGATATTGTCAAGATTTATTGTAACCTTTCAGTAATAACAATAATGAATGGATCATTTTGTTAACAAACCACTGCCATTCCTAGAGCCATTATTTGACTTTAAAGGATGACATTTAATTAATTAAAATTAATTCATTTTAATTATTATACCTAAGCTAAATGGCATAAATAGAAAAAAATCAGTTAATTGCAGGGAATGTAGAATATGAAAAACTATTCTGCAGTGATGCAGGAACAAAGGCAGGATGTCTTTTGTCAACCATATTAGACATAAATAGTCACATCCTTAGAACTGCAAACTAGGAATAAGATGGGCAACTTGGAAGCTCTCCACATTTTCTCCAAGCAGACTGTTTTAACTAAGATTTTTGTCAAGTAAACATGAAACAAATACCTGAAGAAAACAGTTTTAAAAAGCACATGTAAATAAATTGGGCAGTAACTTGGATTTAAAACTAAAGAAAAGTCAAGTAGCCATTTCCCCAAAGCATGCAGTTACACAGATGGGGATAATAGTAGGAAAGGGGCTAAGTACTGAATGAAGCAATTTGAACATATGGCATTCTTAAAGATTCATGTGAATTGGAGAGCAGGGAGCATTTGGGCTGTAAAGGAAGCTAACTGATCACCAACCTAATTGGCTGGCTAATGGGATAGCTTTGACTAAAGGAACTGTGATCATTATACCTGCAGGAGATTATGCAGGATAAACAAATAATTCTGTAATATACAGAGATCTCTGTTCCTTTTTTTTTTTTAAAGGAGAATAGAGTACTATATTTTTCCACATATAAGATGCCCCCATGTAAGAGATGCCCCCCACTTTTTCAACCCCAAATTAAGACATCAATATTTTAAATATTTTGCTGGTTTTCCTCTGAAGGCCTTCTTTTTTTTTTTTTTTTAAACATCTTCAGGAGTTGTTCTTCCTGTTTTCTCCACTGTCTGATCATACACCCAGTGGGAGGAGGTCCAAATTATCTCTCTGCAGATCTATTTCCATGCTCTTTTGCAAAGCTGATTACATTCAGTTTGAATTTTACAGAATAACACAATCACTTGCCAGTATTTATCTTTTTACTTTTTGACATCCCTATGAGCTCAGAACACTCTGGTCCCTGTTGCATCTGCACACTCTCCACCTCTACCTTCATTTAGGGCATCATCTGATGTCAGTAACAATAAGGCTTGTGATTGGAGGAAGCCTGTTTGATGAGGTAAGGGCAGCTAAGCACCCAAGGTAGCTCCCTCCTGGCCTGACTCCCAGGTATGAGATGCCCCTCGATTTTCAGTCTAATGATTTTAGAAAAAAATAGTGCCTTATACATGGAAAAAATATGGCTTGTCCCTGGAAGCTCCTATTATGATTTAGTGCTGAGAGATAGTGTCATAGTAGACACCAGTTAATGGTGACTGGACATTACCAGGAAGTAGATTGTGAACTGTAAGAAGCTTGTAGGTCACCAGAAAGAGGACTGGATTGTATACATTGTATTTGCTAAGCCCTATAAAACCTGAGTACACCTTTCTCCTCTAGCAATAAAACAGCATTTATTTAAAACTTATATGTTTATTGTGAAAGCCTGGTTTCCATGTGTTGGAATCTTTTTGCTCATTTAAAATCTGTAATGACAGATAAGAAAAAATTCTGTCCTATGGCTGATAAAATTATTTGGGGGTATGCTTTGCATTTATTTTTGTTAACTATGATTAAGGCAATATAAATATTAAAGGGAAATGTTGTTACTGTTTTAACAGTGTAATGAAAAAAAGATTAGAAGGACCAGAATATACTATTTAAAATACTGGGAATGATTTATAAAACATTTTAATCCTTAACTGTACATACTGACTTGAGATTTACTTGTATATTTATTTGCTGATGCTTTTTCCTCACGAATATATAAATCCTACGGGGAGAGGTTATCTCCATCACTTAGAACACGACCTAGCATGTGGTAAATGTGAAATATATATTTATTGAATGAACAAATGAATGACATGTGCTAAGAATCCCAAAATATGCTGGTAACTGGAAGTCAGTGCCAAAAAAGGACCCAATTGATCAAGCTGAGTCTTTCAGAAGTATTCACGAATTCACAAAATTATACTAATTTTTTCAACACTCAACATTGCTATAGACCAAATTTCAGCCAGATGTTATTTAAAGTATATGAATTATAGACCCTTGAAATCTGGGGTTTGTAATGGAAATGCTGACAGCCACTTAACCAGATAATAACACCAGTTCACTTGGTGTGTATATATAGTGTCACTGCTAATATGGCTGTGCCATCTGTTCTATCTGAGAGTTGAAAAAGAATTGAGCTTTAAACTACTGGGTTAAAAAAAAAAAGCCTGCTACATAAATTGGATCCTAAGAGGTGAAGTAATGCAATGACACTTTAATGCTGTAATTACATTGCTTTGGTGACTACCTGAGCTCAAACAGTGCGCATGAAAGAGATTATTTGAAAACGGCATGTCACCCTGAAACCCATCAGGCATTTCTGTTTATAGTTCTGTTCCTACTAGGCAAGGTAGGAGGACATTTTGCACTCTTTATAATTTTTTAACAGCCTAATAACACAGGTGTGTGGTCAACAATGAATGGTGAAAATATGTTTTTAAGCATCTAAAGGCTGTGCCTCTACTGACTTAATTTGGAGAGGAAGGTCAAAGAAACTCCAGATGGCCATCATGGACTCTGCAGAAATGGCTTCTCTAATTACTGACACTTGACAGTGTCCCTCTCCCCGCCTTGCATAATGTAGGCTTTGGAGGCCCCAGAAATTAATTCTGAACACCTGTGTTACCAGGGGCTAGCAGTCTGGGAGGAATGCCCTTGAGTCTTCCAGCCTCTTAGCTGTTTGATAACAGAAAAATAAGAGAAATATACCTACTGGAAAACCTCAGCGGTCACAAGGCAAGAATCCCCATTTTCTGACAATAGTTGTTGAGCATCAGATGGATGTAGGCTTCTTTCTGCCACAATAGCAATGCCGCTGCAATTGATCTGACCTGTATATGTAGCCATAGATGGAAAACTCATTTTTTGTTAGGACTTGGAAGGGTCTCTCCATAACTTTTTTTTTATAGTTTTATGGACAACCTAGACTTGACTCTCACCAAAAATGCCTCCACCTCCTACTACAGGGCTTCTACTCTGTTATTTTACTGCACCTTTCTCAAGCTTTCCTAAGAACAAGTAGTGTGGCAAGTGTTCCAGCATATTTTGTTCTCCCTTATCTTTCATTAATTTCTCAGTTTCCAGAGAAATTGCAAAGTAGGGCTCAAGGAAGAGTAAGTAGGGCAAGAAGAGTTCACAATTTTGAGAAAGTGCCGCTTTTGAACATTTTGTTATGATTCGGGAAATGCTTATGAAACTTAAAGCACTTTCACAGAATACTCATGTCTGTAGTAGAAATAGGAAGAATGTATCAACTGCCATTGTATAATAAGAATGAAAATGGAAATTATAGGAAATATGTTTAGTAATTCATTAAATCATTTGTCCATCAAATACCTATTTCACATTTACCATGTGCTAGTCCCTGTTCTAAGTGACAGAGACCCTGGAAAACAGACAGTTCTTTCTATTGCAAAGACTAATGTACTTATGAAGAAGATAGAAAATCAACAAATAAATAGGCAAACAAATAAAGCTCAAAACAATATATACATTAAAGATTAAGATATCTTTCATAAGGTATTTTCAATATTTTAAGTAGTGTTTCTTGATCTGGCTAATCTGATTTTTATCCCAAAGATGAATGAAGTTCACCTAATTAAATGCAATGGACAACATATAGTGTTATAAAAATGTAAAAATGCTAGAGGCCCATTGCATGGGATTTATGTACTAGTGGGGGGCATGGCTTGTGGGGATTGGCCTGCTGTGGGAGTGCACCGACCACCAGGGGCCAGCTCCTGCATTGTCTACCCACTGGTGGTCAGTGTATGTCATAGCAACTGCTCAACCAGTCTTTCTGGTTGTTCCACAGTTCAGTCACTGGACTTTTTTAAAAAATATATTTTATATATTTTGATTTTTTACAGAGAGGAAGGGACAGAGATAGAGAGTTAAAAACATCAATGAGAGATATCGATCAGCAGCCTCCTACACGCCCCCTACTGGGGATGTGCCCTCAACCAAGGTACATACCCTGACTGTAACCAAACCTGGGACCTTTCAGTCCCCAGACTGATGCTCTATCCACAGAGCCAAACCGGTTTCGGCAATCAGTCACTGGACTTTTATATAGGATTTGTCTGGCAAAATGGTGTGCTAGCCTACAAAAATTGTAATTTGGGGATTATGTAAACTGGTGTTTAATTCCTGGTTTACTTATTAATTGTGTAATTTTGAGCAAGTTACTAAATTTCTCTTATGATCAATTCTGTCACCTACAAACTTATGATAATAATAGTATCCCCTGTGGGTTAATAAAATAATGCACGTATAGAATATTAGATAAGTGTCTGTCACAGAGCAAGCACTTAGTAAATTTTAGAAATTTTTGTTGTGGATTTAATTAAAAAGAAGTAAAATGTCCTTACTTCAAAAAGCCTTTCCAATAAATGTTTTCTTTTTTGCTTGTTTTTATTCTTTTTTAAAATCTTTACTGCTGAGAGTGTTACAGATGTCCACCTTCCTCCCCACCCCATTTCCTCCTTCCACCCAGTTCCCGCCCTACTCCAGGCCTTCACAACCCTATTATCTATGTCCATAGGGGTTAATGCATACATGCATATCAATTCTTTGGTTAATCTCTTCCCACACCTCATCCTTTTCTCTGAGATTCCTCAGTCTGTTCCATGTTTCCATACTGCTGGTTCTATTTTATTCTTCAGTTTATTTTCTTCATTAGATTTCTTATTCATTTGTTTTTATTTTTAGATTCAGTTCTTGATAAAGATGCATTTATTGCCATTTTTATTGTTCATATATTTTATTATTCTCTTTCTTTCTTCTTCCTCTTCTTAAAGAATACTCTTCAACATTTCATGTAATACTGGTTTGGTGGTGATGAACTCCTTTAGCCTGTTCTTGTCTATGAAGCTCTATCTGATGTTCAGTTTTAAATGATAGATTTGCTGGGTAGAGTAATCTTGGTTGTAGGTCCCTGTTTTTCATCACTTTGAATATTTCTTGCCAATCTCTTCTGGCCTGTGAAGTTTCTGTCGAGAAATCAGCTGACAATCATATGGGAACTCCCTTGTAGGAAACTAACTGCTTTTCTCTTGCTGCTTTTAAGATTCTCTTGTCTTGCTGAGACCGGTTTAGCTCAGTGGATAGAGCATTGGCTTACGGACTGAAAGGTCCTGGGTTCGATTCTGGTTGGGGGCATGTACCTTGCTTGCGGGCACATCTCCACAGTGGGGCGTGCGGGAGGTGGCTGATCGATGTCTCTCTCTCATCGATGTTTCTGACTTTCTATCTCCCTTCCTCTCTGTAAAAAATCAATAAAATATATATTTTAAAAAAGATTCTCTTGTCTTTAACTCTTGGCATTTTAATTATGATGTGTCTAGGTGTGGGCCTCTTTGAGTTCCTCTTGTTTGGGACTCTCTCCACTTCCTGAACTTGTAAGTCTATTTTTTTCACCAGGTAGGGGAAGTTTCCTGTAATTATTTCTTCAAATTCGTCTTTAATAGCTTGCTATCTCTCTCTCTCTCCTCATTCTCTCATAATGCACATGGGCATGCTTTAAATTGTCCCAGAGGCTCCTTACACTTCATTTTTTTTTCTTTTTACTTTTCTGATTGGGTGTATTTTGCTTCCTCACATTCCAAATCGCTGATTTGATTCTTGGCTTCCTCTACTGCTGAATCCCTGTAAATTATTCTTTATTTCAGTTAGAGTGTGCTTAATTTCTGACTAGTTCTTTCTCATGTCTTTGATATGCTCATTAAGCCCCTTGAACCTCTCATTAAGATACTTGAGCATCCTTATAACTAATGTCTTAAACTCTGTATCTAGTAGTTTGCTTGCTTCCATTTTATTAAGTGTTTTCTTCCCCTGAAGATTTGTTCTGTTCTTTCATTTGGGATATGATTCTTGATCTCTGGATTTTGGCTTCTTACTATGTTTGTTTCTATGTATTAGTAGAGCTGCTATGTCTCCTGGTATTGGTAGAGTGGCCTTATGTAGCAGGTGTCCTGTAGGGTCCAGTGGCTCAGCCTCTCCAGTCATCTAAGCTGGGTACTCTAGGCATGGCCCTGAGTAGGCTGTGTGCATAGTTCTATTGTAGTTGAGCCTTGATTACTGTTGGCCTTACTAGGAAGAATTGACCTCCAGGGCAATTAGCTGTGCAGACCAGCTGTAACTACAGTGATAGAACTTCTGTGCAGGAGACACCCCTGTGGAGCAGGATTTGCTTCAGTGAGGCTTTGGTGCTCACTGAATATGCCCCTTGAATGTGTCGCTTGTGGATATATGGAGTTATAATCTGGCATGGTCTAAAGATGTCCACTGGATACACTAGCTCTGGGGCCTCCAGGTAGTTGCAAAGTCAGCCACTGCTTGGGGCCACCTGGCAGCTACAGAGAGATCTGCAGATGGCTTCTGCTTGTATTGGACTTGGAAGAGCCAAGAAGAGGCCAAGCTGTGAAGTAAGGCAGGCTGCTGCTAGTGCCAGGCCTTGGGCCTCTTATTGAAAGGTATGGAGCATGCTGGTGCCAGCTCTGCTTGTTTGAGAGATTTTAGGAAAGTCTGAAGCCTGAGCCAAGATAGACCATTCATAGGGAAAAGCTGCTGCAAACAGCTTGGATAGGGCTGCAAATTGCATGGAGTAGGGTCTCAGTAAATCACCATGATGGAGCAAATAGTGTGAGCCAGCTTGATGGAGACCGAGATATGGCACCTGTGAGCCAGCTCTGTGATGGGGGAGGTCTCAGCATAGGAACAATGAACCCTGTGAATACCCCTGTCTGGAAGACACCCGTCCCTAGATTCTTGCCGAGATTCCAGACAATCCATTTCCTTCCTGTATGTCTCTGGATACCCCCAAGCTGCTATCTCAGCATTGGAGCTCAGAGGGAGAAAGTCCAAGTAAGTCCATGCATTGCCACTTTAAGAGAAACTGCCTGGGACTCTGGCATTCTCTGTGTTATTCAGTCACAATCCCTGCTGTTTTTTATAGCCTAATGTTATGGGGACTTCTCTTTCCAGCTCTGGAACCTTGGGATCGGGGCTGGTGTAGGGCTGGGCCCTCTTGCTGCTCATGGGAGGACACCACAGCTAAGATATTCCTCCTGATTTAAAAAAAAGAGCCACATATGGGTGTTGGAGCAGCCCATTCTGCGCCTCTACCTCTCCTACTAGTCTCAGTGTGCTTTCTTCTTTACCTCTCTAATTGTAGAACTTCCATTCAGCCAGGTTTCAGATGTTTCTGAATGATGATGTTTTGTATTTTAATTGTAATTTTCATGTGGTTGTGGGAGGCAGTGAGTACTGCGTTTATCTTTGCTGTCATCTTCTCGTTCCTGTCTCCAATAAATGTTTGATATTAAGTAACTACATAAACTCTTTTCTTCCATAGTAATACTTATATTTAGGGATAATTTGTGGTCAAAAGTTGTTTTCTTCAGCGACTGCAGTGGTACAATGAAGCTGACATTGACTAGTACAAATTGCAGTGACAGTGTGTGGACTTTCTGTTCAAACTTTATTTATTCTGGCAGGAGTCAGCCCCCTGCTAACACTTGAATTGCAGTCTAGAAGAATAATCCTACCAACAAATCTACTCAATAAAATTCTGGTTTATAGTGCAGTGACACACTAACCTTCACTTTGACTTTGAAATTCCTTTATGACCAAATATAATGGACTTTCATATTTGAAAATACACCATTTTGAAGGGGGAACATTTGTTCCTGACATTAATTATTTGAAATATGGCCTTTGATATCCATAGTGACTTTTAGTCTCTTATTTCATTGGATAGCTTTTGGCTATGTTAACAGAGAAAGTATCCTTACAAACAGTAAACATGAGATCTACCCTCTTACTGAATTTTTAAGTTTATAATACAGTCTTGTTAACTGTAGACATGATGTTGTACAGCAAGTCTCTAGTGCTTATTCCTTTTGTATAACCAAAAATTTATATCTGTTAAATAATAACTCCCTATATCTCCCTCCTCCCAGTCCCTGGAAACCACCATTCTACTCTGTTTCTATGTTTGACTATTTAGACTCCTCATATAAGTGGAAGCATACTGCATTTGTCCTTCTTTGACTCTCTTATTTAACTTAGCATAATGTCTTTCAGGTCCATTCATGTTGCTGAAAATGGTAGGATTTCCTTATTTTTAAAAATTCTGAATAATATTTCATTGTATGCATATACTACTTTTTCTTTATTCATTCACCCATTGAGGGGCACTTAGGCTTTTTTCCAACTTTTAGATAACCCTTTGAGACATACATTAACCTCCTTTGGATGTATAACAAGATGTGAGATGGCTGAATTATATAGTAGTTCTATTTTAACTTTTTGAGGAAGCTCCACGCTGTTTCCCAAAATGGCCATGCCATTTTACATTCCCACCAACAGTGCATAACAATCCTCTCGTCTGATGTCTTGAAACTTTAGATATATTGCCTCAAGAAGCAGTTTCAAAAATGAAAACTGAGGCATAATATAATTCATGGGCAGTGGGTCTAATATCTGTACTGGCTTCCATGTACTAAAACTCATCATCAGCCAAACTCAGTCCTGAGAAGGTCCATTTATAATTTTTCTGTTTACAGCTATTTCCTGATTATCCTTAGACGTTCTGGCAGTGATTATGAGGGAATAGGGAAGGGAATTGGCAGCAACAAAAATAGCAGACCAGCTTCAAATAACAGAAAAAAAAGAGAAAGATGGTTGGGGAATGTACATGGAATATGGAGAAGTGGAATCCTCCATCTCTCAGCATGTCATCTTAGTGTAAGCTTAAAGGAGTTTAGAAACTGTTCCTATAATAATGCAAACTGTTAGTACTAATTGAAGGATGCTGAGGTTCCTAGAAACAGGAAAAAAATGAAGAGAAAATACAGAGCTTATCAGCAACCTTTTTAGTGAAGGGAGGAATTGGAGACTTAAGATTGAAAATTGCTGGATTCCACAACACGGTCTCCAGGGTTAGCTCAGGTGTGCATGGGGCAGTATGGATCCTTGTTCCAAGAGTTACCAGGAGAACTGAGCAGTAAGAGCTCAAAACACTACCCCTCACAGCCCTTTGGACCAACTATTAAAGGATAATTAGGAAATCCATTTAAGCACATGTTCACACACAAATTAAAATATACTATTTTACCATGTTTCTCTGCCATTGCTTGGTTTTATAGTCATGCTTTTAATATTTTATAATTAATTTATTTAACACTTTTACTTGATTATACAAAATAAATGAAATTCAAAAGATACACTAGTTGTGCAAATGGTTTCCCTCATGCTCCTATTACCTGGACACTCAGTTCCTTTCTATAGAGGCAAACACTGTTCACAGTGTAATATGTTTTCTTCTAAAGATATGATTGAATTTTCCAATATATCTGTATATATTAAGATTTCTTTCTCAGAAAATATGGCATACTATAAACATTCATACAACTTTTTTTTATCCCAAAACTATATCTTTTTTAAAAAATATATGTTATTGATTTTTTTACAGAGAGGAAGGGAGAGGGATAGAGAGTTAGAAACATCAATGAGAGAGAGAGACATCGCTCAGCCGCCTCCTGCACACCCCCCACTGGGGATGTGCCCGCAACCAGGATACATGCCCTTGACTGGAATCACACCTGGGACCCTTCAGTCCACAGGCTGACTGACGCTCTATCCACTGAGCCAAACCAGTTTCGGCCCAAAACTATATCTTAAAGAATGTTTCATTTCACAAAATACAGAGCTGACTATTTAAACACAGCATAGTGTCCCATTGAACAAATAAACCATATTTCATATTTCCAGTCACTTATCAATATATCATTAGGTTCTCTGAATTTTAAACACACTTATCTTAAAGTGCCATTCAGATTGATCTATTGTCTCTATTTCTTCAGAGTATGAATTCAGTCTTCCAACTTTTATAATGGCTTACTCTTGTTGAATGTTTTACAATTGTTTACTGTGCACTTGACTTGGATTTTTATTTTTCTCTGAAATCTCTCCCTGCCTTGACAGTGGAGACATTCCAAAGCAGCATTTGTTGGTTATCTTTGTTTATGTCAACAGTGTTAGATCAATTATCATCTTAACTCCTAGACTCTGTTTTCCTACCCTCAGAGATTGGTAGGAATGCATAGGTTTCTGGTTTCTCTAGTGTGATTTTTTTCTACTCTGTGTGGTCCAAGGTAATTGGCCCAATTCTCTTGCCATATCTTCCATTCGGAGCATGAGTTATCAGTTTTCAATGATGGGACACCTCTTCCAGGCTCTCTATTTTAATATTAAGCAAGCGTTGGATTACAGATGTTAAGATAATAGATACTTTATATTAAATTAAACAAGTTATGTTTTTAGTTTGCTAAGAGATAATATTATCAGGTGCTAAATTTTATAAATTTTCATTTCTCTACCTGAAAGATCATATGATTTTTTTTCTCCTATATTCAGTTAATTCTATTCACTGATCTAGTAATGCTAAGACAGTCTTGCTTCCTTGAAATAAAATCAACTTGTGATGTGTAATTCTTTTCAAATGTCTTGGGATTTAATTTTCTACTGTTTTGTTTAGGAGTTTTATTTTTGTGTTGATGTTCAGGTTGGCCTGTGAATTTGTTTCTTGTAATGGTTTGGTCAGATTTTGGTATCACGGTTATTCTGGCCTCATAAGACAAATTAGAGGTTCATTCTCTCTATCTCCCCCCACCCCGCCCTCCTCTTCCCTCTCTCTTCCCCTTGGAAAAGTTTGTCTATAATTTGCTTTTTTTTCCTTACTTAAATATTTAGAAGAATGCAGTGATAAGACTACCTCTTCCTGAAAGTTATGTAGAGAAAGTATGTTGAACTATAGAATCATTGTAATAATAGTAGGTGATTATTTGTGTATATATAACTATTATTTTTTTCAGAATGTTGGGATTTTTCTTGCTCCAGGTTGCTTTTTCCAATTAATTTTTAAATATTTTTATTGATTTTAGAGAGAGAGAAAGGGAGAGGGAGATAGAAACATCTGCATCAACATCGATCAGCTGCCTCCCACGTATCCCACAATGGGGATTGAGGCCCCAACCTGGGCATGTGCCCTAAATGGGATTAGAACTGAAACCTCCTGGTGCAATGCTCAACCATTGAGCCACACCAGCCAGATATTCAGTGAATATACACATTTCATTCCAACTAAAATTTCAAATGTAATGGCAATATTATCTTACTTTTTTATGTCTCTGTAGGGTATGTACCAGTAGTCATGTGCCAGTGATTCCTCATAATGATTATATGTGCCTTTTTTCTTTTGTTATTATTGTGCTTTTGAGAGTTTACAAATTGTAAGTATACATAGGTCCATTGGCTGTGTGCTGACACTTTATAAATTCATGCTACAATTTCTTAGAGCACCACCTATAAATATATCCTTTTCTTCAGTCCCTTATATAATTAGATTGCTGCTTGTCAGCACTTTACAATTCTTTGACATGCCTGGAAACAATGTGACTTCCATAGATAGTAACACAGTAAGTAAATCTTGGATCTCTGATACATCACTAACAGTATTATTATTTCAAATCATTGACAAATTTAGCATTTCAAGCTAAGCAAAATGTTGCATGAAGGCACATCTTGCCTCTTGTCGAATATGGTTGCCTTCAATTCTTTTTGAACTATTAGAATTTTTTAAATATTTAAAGTAGGGGTCCTTAACTTTTTAAAAGTCACAAACTCCTTGGACCTCTGGTGATATATATATATATATGCTATATCAAAATAACATTATTAAATGCATAGAATAAAATACATAAGATTATAATGTAACCACTTACAATGCATTCATCAAAATATTTAATTTGTGACAGATTATGTAAATTTTTAAATTAATTTTTAAATAAGAATATCTATTGGTAAGTCTAATAACTATATTTTGAAATCAGAATAACCACAACAATATTTAAGATATCTGTGACAACTAAAATGTGATATAATGCCTGTGACTTCTATTGGTTAAAAAATCATAGTTACTGCTATTACTGCTGGTGTTTATTAGTTGTGATGAAAGTAAAATATTAATTTTAGTTAAACTGAGTGAAAGTATTTTTTCCAGCCAACTTCATGGATCTCTGAATTCTATCCAAAGAGCCCTTGCTCTACTGTGGACCCCAAACTCACTCCTGTCTTAAAGGGAGCTCTTCCTAGGATCCTGAAAAGTCAATATAAAGATAATGAACGCTATTTACTAAAGGTAAAAAGTTAGGATTTTCTTGACTCTTTAATTCCCTAGCCTTCAAACAATATAGCCCCTTGATCTTTCCTGTGGGACCCAGAGCCACGTCTAAACCTACACTTTTTAGTTTGCTTCGAAGATATGTCTCATATTCTGCACTAGATTCCCATTGCTTTAACCCCAGAAGCACTCTCTCCCATAGAAAAGGATGGAGGGGAAAAGAGAAAGTTTCCACAATTGTAAATTGGTGTACCATATGCTTGAACAAGTCTGCCATATGTTAAATGTAATATCCCTGCTCCAAGGCTGGCTATGATTGCACATTTGCTTCCAAGAACAATTCATGTTGTTGGCTTTGGTTTAGAAAAACCCTTATGAATTGAGTCTCGGATTGTGTAGGAGTTTTTCTTTTTCTTTTTTCCATTTTACTCTTTGCCTCAATCTTTCCCTTACAGGAAAGCCAAAAAAGTCTGGTTTTATACTTATCGATCTTATAGGTGTGCTTTAGCATTTTTGTGCCGCTTAATTTTTCTTTTGGGGTGTGTGTGTGTGTGTGTGTGTGTGTGTGTGTGTGTATGTATATGTGTGTGTGTGTGTGTGTGTGAGTGTGATAGTGACGGCTAGTCTCTGTACTGAGGATACCCATGTTTCATAACAATTGCCCTCTTTAGTCAGTCAATATTTATTGAGGGGTCATTGCTGGCTGTATAATATTAGGTAGTCTACTTTAAAAGTAAACAAAGTAAGTTTAAGGCATTAAATATTTTGATTCTGCACATCAAATACATTGATGGAAACAGGGACACATAGTGCAGTGTATATTTCATACAGTTTGGTGGATTAAAGCATTATTACTCTGAGTTCAAATGCAGCTCTGAACACTAGACAAGACAGTAACAGTTTCTTCAAGATACATGATGTATGTCAATTATATGTCAATAATCAAAATACGTATTTTGGATGTGTTACTAGCATGTGATGGTCATGGGGATGAAAATTTTAATACACTCTTGCTCGATTTATATTTTATACCTTCAGCTGACTTTAATATGAGCCCTCTGTTACTTACCTCCGAGGGATGACTTATTCATTTTAATTAAACTGCAACTGCTTTCTCCTTCTGAACACAAGGACAAAGAGCAAGTATTCTCTAAGTCAATGACTACTCATCACACCCTGTTTAAATTATCCTTTAAGTGTAATCAACATAATCAGCGACAGCCATTAATTCCTGAGAAACTGAGAATGAGCGTCTTAGTCTGTTAGTTGTTGGATGGCCTTCAAGGAGGCACTTTCAAAGAAGCCTTTCTTTTTGCAATATTTGCTCCAACTCCAAATTAGAAGATGATTAGAATTGGGTCCTGAAGAAAACGGAAGCATTTTTGTTGTTGTTGTTCCATTATATGTAGGTGCCTGTGCATTTGTGTGTAAGAGGTGGGGTCGTAGTGCAGGTATCATGAATGTTTTAGTCAAATACAGAAACAAAACTAAGAAATTGAGAAGGTTCATTAACTAGCAGGACAGATTTCAGAGACTAATGGACAGATGTTGGTGCAGTTTTGCAGGGTCCGTACAGGACAGTGGGGAAAGATCAAAACAGCTGAACCACGCAACAGACTTAATTATGCATCTGGTTTACACAATACACAACTGAGCTCCTGTATGCTGTTACGTTCCTGGAGCACAGCCATTCTGCAGACCTCAATCAAGCAAGGGAAGCCAAGAATATTTAAATAGAGCTTTTTGAAAATTGCAAAGTCTTCCAGAATACGGGCTTAAGTCCTTATTAAGGTTCATGGGAAAATGATTTATGCTAACTATGTACAAAATCCGCACTTGTGTTCCTGCTCATAAAGGTGTGTTTTCTTTTCCAGAAGCTTACAACTCCCTGACAAAACTTTCCAATTCTCAAACCCTCGAGAGTGTGCCAAAATGTGAGGGAGCTGTCGCCTCAAAGTCAAAAGTCATACATAGTTTTCAAAATTGGATTTTGTTTGTTTGCCGCATGGTAGTTTCATCACTTATTCCTGTATAACGAGGTCATATTCAGAATACCAATGATATCAACATTAATTGTAGTAAGCTACAGTGACTTGCTGCAATGGTTGCAAAGAAAAATATCTACAATGTTTTCTTTCTTAAAAATGATTGGAAAAAATGCTTGTTAGCCGAGACCGGTTTGGCTCAGTGGATAGAGTGTCGGCCTGGGGACTAAAGGGTCCCAGGTTCGATTCCGGTCGGGGGCATGTACCTTGGTTGTGGGCACATCCCCAGTGGGGAGTGTGCAGGAGGCAGCTGATCGATGTCTCTCTCTCATTGATGTTTCTAACTCTCTGTCCCTCTCCCTTCCTCTCTGTAAAAAAAAAAATCAATAAAATATTTTAAAAAATGCTTGTTAAATAAATATTAAAAGTTGTGATTTTAAGCTCATAGACTACAATGATACACTTTTTGTTATTTATCCTTTCCTCTCTAGTATTAATACAAGTGGAATCAGGAGGAGAAAGTGGTGGCCAACAAGGCAGACATTTCTTGTACCTCCTCCCAGGGCCAGACTGGACATACAATGAAATTGGAGAACATACACCCAGAATTACCAGCTGAGGTCCAGCTGAGGAGCAGACATATCAAGGAAGGACAGAAAACACCTGGCGTCTGTTGTAGGAAGGGCAAGATGACCATGAGGAGCTGACCCAGCTCCAGGGGACAGGCATCAGGCCTGTAGGCTGAGTGTGAGGAGGGAGCTCCCTCAGAAGCGAGAGGCCTGGAGCACCAGAGCAGAGATGAGCGGCCCATGTGACATCCAGCCGTGAAAGACAGTAGGGCTCCTGGCCAGGATGGACTTTGGAGATGGTAGACCAGAGGCAGTTGGAAAGAAAGCCACATTTTGTGTGTGTGTGTGTTTTGTTTTTGTTTTTTAAACCAGAGCACAGGAGTTTTCATTTGCAGCTACTCACCCGAGGCTCTGGCACAGGGAGGGAGGTGTGGACTGGGGTGCCTAAGGAGCGGCTGGGGTGAGAAACATTGCAAGAAGACACGGAAAAGCAGCAGCCAGGAGGCCTGCATTTGGTTGTACATCCCCCCCAAACCGTATCAGCCATGTTTCCTGAGAGGAATGAGCCACTACTAGTAGCTATCGGGCAGTAAAGGAACAAAATCACCCACCCTAAGTGATATAGCTTGCCCCCCTTCAGGAGGCCTGCATGCCATGTGCAGCATTTTGAGCTTTCAGAGCAAACAAAGGAAGAGGCCAAGCCTATGGGTTTGAACGATCTCAGGGAGCATCAGTGACTGGATTCTCATATCCTGAGAAAAAGTGAAAGTACAGGAGGTTCATGTTCAGGAGACAGGAAGTTCCCTCTGACACGCTTTCCCTTACAAAGTGATCAAAAGATAAACTAAGACCAGAGCATGAACCTCCAGCCAGTGGACCACGTGTTGGGGCAGAGAGGAGTGTCGGTGTGGGTCCCTGGGAATCAGAAGCATAATTATAGGGACAAACAGAGCTCCTGGGTCCTATTCTTTCAGGGAAGTTTGGTGCTAAAAGTGTGGTAGCTGTATGGCCTCCTTTGTGGGGTTTTTCCTCTAGGCCAGCGGTTCTCAACCTGTGGGTCGCGACCCCTTTGGGGGTCGAATGACCCTTTGACAGGAGTCGCCTAAGACTATTGGAAAACACCTATTTCCCATGGTCTTAGGAACCAACAGACCGCTCCTCGGTGTAGCAAAGTGTAGCCATGTAGTTTACTGTTGTCATATGAAGACTGTTACCCATGCTACACCACCATTCAAGACAAAATTTCATTTATTTGTAATTAGAAATAAATATTTCACAATGTATAATTACATATTGTTTTTGTGATTAACCACTATGCTTTAATTATGTTCAATTTGTAACAATGAAAATACATCCTGCATATCAGGTATTTACATTACAGTTCATAACAGAAGCAAAATTACAGTTATGAAGTAGCAACGGAAATCATTTTATGGTTGGGGGTCACCACCACATGAGGAGCTGTCTTAAAGGGTCGCGGCATTAGGAAGGTTGAGAACCACTGCTCTAGACTCTTTTGGAAAAGCTGACTGGTACTTTCCAGGCACAGGAGAACTGATAGAATAAAACCCCAAGTTTCCAGTCCACCACACCGGTCTGCATTCAAGGCTCTCTGCCCAGCTGAGGGCAGAGTAATATTTTGGGCCCTCACAGAGGAGCAGCTCTGGGACAGGGAAACACACCCACCACATTCCCTGAAAGCTAAGCTGCACCCCCCCTGCCTAAAGCCCTTTCAGAAACACACTGTTGAGTGATGAAGAGTGACGGCTGGATGGCAGGCAAAGGTGGACAGAGGCTGAGCTCAGGGAACTAGGGAAAGTTTGCTGACCCAGCCCCGGGCCCCCTGGTGCTAACAAACCTGGTTCAGAGGGCAGATGGCCCCCTTCTGCTGGCAGTCAAGTCCTGTGGAGACAAACACAAATGGTGGGTCAGTGGATCACTTGGAGCTTCAAGCAGGTTGCTGAGAGCCAAAGGAGGACAGTGCCGAGCAGTGGTTAGCACCTAACTACATCACAGGAAGCCCAGAAGTGGTCCACAGAACAGAAGAGGAGGATCCAAAAGGAGCTCTCGTGGGGCACTAAACTCTTCTGAAACGAATGTCCAAGTGCCCATCAGTAGATGAATGGATAAAAGAAGCTGTGGTACATCTCCACAATGGAATACTATGCAGCTGTAAAAAAAGAACTCTTACCATTGGCAACAGCATGGATGGACCTGGAGAGTATGATGCTAAGTGCAATAAGCCACTCAGAGAAAGACAAATATCGCATGATCTCAATCATATGTGGAATCTACTGAACAAAATAAACTGGTGAACAAAATCGACTTAGAAGCAAGGAACAGACTGAGGGATTTCAGAGGGAAGGCAGGGGCGGGGTGGATGGGTCTGGAGAGATTAACCAGGGAACTTATAGGCATATATGCTTGGTCCATGAACATAGACAATAGCGTGGTAAAGGCCTCGGGGAGACAGGAGTGGTGTGGAAGAGGTCAATGGGAAAAATAAAGGGGTCATCGGTAATATTTTCAAGAAAGATTAATGAATGAGGGAATTGCATTTTTTTCTCAATTAAATTTTTTATTGTGGTAAGAACACTTAAAAGAGATCTACCCTCATAATGATTTTTATGCATATGTTATTGTTAAATATACACACCATCTTGTACAGCAATTTTTAAAACTTTTTTATCATGTATACTAAACTTCATTTCCATTGAACAGCAGCTCCCAATCTTACACTCCCACTAGCTCCTGGTAACCACCATTCTACTCTCTGTTTGTATGAGTTGGACTAATTTAAATACCTCATATAAGTGGAATCATTCAGTATTTTTCCTTCTGTGACTGTCTTAGTTCATTTGGCATAATGTCTTCCAGGTTCATCCATGTGGCAGGATTTCCTTTTTTTAAGTGTGAATAATACTCTATTGTATGTGTATATCACATTTTCTTTTTCCATTCATCTATCAGTGGGCATTGAGGCTCTTCTTTCCATTAGGCTATTGTGAATAGTGCTGCAATGAAACTCTGAGTAGAGACATCTCTTCAAAATTCAGATTTCAGTGCTGTTGGATATACCCAGAATTGGAATTGCTGAGTTATATGGGAGTACTATTTTTCATTTGCTTAAAAACTTCCATATTGTTTTTCAAAGTGGTTACCATGTTTTACATTCACACAATCTAAAAGTATTTCGGTTTCTCCACATCATTACCAAAACTTGTTAGCTTATTTATTTATTTATTTATTTTTGTTATAGCAGCTATTCTAACAGGTGTGATGTCATTTCTCTTTCTCCTTTTGATTTACATTTCCCTGATTATTAGAGATGATGAGCATTTTTTCATGTACCTGATGACCATTTATATGACTTATTTGGAGAAATGTCTATTCAAGTAATTTAATCATTTTTTAATCTGGCTATTTTATTTTTTGCTGTTGATTTGCAAGAGTTACTGAGTATTATTAGATATTAGCCCCTTATTAAATATATATTTTGAAAATATATTCTACCATTCAATTGATTGCATTTTTACTTGATTATTATTGCTGTTATTATTATTATTATTATTACTTTGCTGTGCAAAAGCTTTTTGATTTATGCTTCCCAAATTTCCCTGACCTGGTATGTAACAAAATAATTCTAATAAATATATGAACTTTGTCTTCAATGCTGAACACAGTGATAATCACTGAGAAACATAGTCATTTACATAGTTGTCTCCAATTAATAATATGTTACTAAAGCCGAAACCAGTTTGGCTCAGATAGAGCGTCTGCCTACAGACTGAAAGGTCCCAGGTTCGATTCCGGTCAAGGGCATGTACATTGGTTGCGGGCACATTCCCAGTAGGGGGCGTGCAGGAGGCAGCTGATCGATGTCTCTCTCTCATCGATGTTTCTAACTTTCTATCCCTCTCCCTTCCTCTCTGTGAAAAATCAATAAAATATATTAAAAAATAATATGTTACTAAAAAGATAGCAGTAGTCATATTTAAGTGAACATTTAATTTATTTCTCAAAAAATATAATTCCATTAAGAAGATTCAATTAAAAATACTTTAAATTTTATAATATTGGAGATGACCAATCTCTCTCCCCCACCCCTGTGAATATATTCTATCTAATAAAAGAGTAATATGCAAATTGACCATCACTTCAATACACAAGATAGCTGCTCCCAGATGGACACAAGATGGCCTGCAAGGGATGGTAGTTTGGGGTAACCAGGTCTGCAGGAGAGGGCAGTTGGGAGGGACCAGGCCTGCAAGGGAGGGTAGTTGGGGGCGATCAAGCCTGCAGGGGAGGGCAGTTAGGGGTGATCAGGCTGGCAGATGAGGGAAGTTGGGGGCATCCAGGCCTGCAGGGAAGGGCAGTTGTGGGGGGGAGGAATCAGACCTGCAGGGGAGGGCAGTTAGGGGCAATCAGGCTGGCAGGAGAGCAGCTAGACATCAATCAGGCTGGCAGGGGAGTGGTTAGGGGGTGATCAATCTGGCAGGCAGAAGCGGTTAGGGGCAATCAGGAAGGCAGGTGAGCAGTTGGGAGCCAGCAGTCCTGGATTGTGAGAAGGATCCCAGAATGGAGAGGATGCAGACCCCTGTGCATAAATTTTGTGCACCAGGCCTCTAATATATGTATATATATGCTTCAAAATTTAATAAAAGTTTAATAAAAGTTTTAAATTGCTATTTTTGGAGTAACTATATGTGGATAGTTTTTTAATAAAGAAGTCAAATATCAAATATATTTCAAATGAACATTAAATGAATTGTTTTTTTAAATGCCTTCTAAAATTGTTAAGTGATTGGATTTTAATAAAGCCTACTCATATATTCCTAGTGATAGAGCTGGTAACTTTTTGTATTAGAGAAATGAGTTGGAATAATTGGCAAGTTCCATGCTTCACTGAATCGATGAAAGACAGTGAAACTAATCTTTAATTTTTTCTCCTAAATTGTAAAGTATTAATATAGCTCTAGTATTGTCTTTATCAGGATTAGATAGAAAACGGGAATATGTGTTCAGGATAATGAAAAAAGAAAATATGATCAATGTAGTGATAGAAAAAAATTTAGTTTCCCGATACATTTTTAAATATAGGGGTTGGCAAAAGTAGGTTTGTAGTATGTGAAACACAAAATTTATTATTTTATTTGTCCTTAAAGAACTTGCAGACTTAAGGCCTTCTCAGAAATTTAATTACTTGCCAGATCAGTATTTGCAATAATTGCAAAATGCCTTCCCATTGAGATGATAGGTAAGGTCTACGTTAAAATATTCACGATAAAGCAAATTTTCCTGGTATTAGCTATCGGCTTTATTCTGGATAATTTTTGGTCTTAGTTTCCTTCAATTATTCCTGCTGAATCCTTTTAGCACGTTCCATGCCTCTGGACCCCACATGCTCTGAATCTGATGAAAACCCAAAATTTAGCTCCAAAGAGCCAAATGGTTTAATATTCCATGGTCTTCTCTCTGTGTGCCTCATGTTGTAGATATTTATAATGCAGGTTTTAAAATGCAATGAGACAGCTGGAAAAAGGTTTCCTGCCTTTATTTAGCAGTTGTTTCATAAAGCAGGAAAAGAGCATCATTTCCATGATTGATCATATTTATTCCCTATATGAGCATCAAAAGGAAGTAAGATATCAGTGGATTTGTAGAAATAAAAGGTTGTGTTGGCAATACTGCGTGCTCTTTTATTTGATTTACAAATCAAAACAGTTTAAGTAGAATGTTAGTCAAATATAGCAAATCTAAGAAGACTGACAGCAGAATCCGTGACAGGGTCATTGTGTTAACAAAATCTCTCTCCTTGACCAAGTTTTCGACAGGCTCCTCTGAACCATTTTTGACTAAGCCCAGTCCTTGGTTGCTTTCTTTAACCTTCCCAGTCAGTTGTAGTGAAGGGAACAGAATACATGACCCCCAAATGTGCCATCTTGGCATGTGCGATATTTTGAGTTGAAGGCAATCAAAATCTGGTGGACTCAAGAAAAACTTCCTCCTCTCTTAACTACATAAAAGGATCTAGACAGGACGCCTGGCTTAGAAAGAAAGCTATTAGTTATTTCAGAGATAACTTTGATCTGAATGGCCTATCTGCATAGAAGGGCAAATATCTGCTCTTCTTCTTAGCCTGTGAGTTACCCTCCTCGCCTTTGAATTACCAGGTCCCTATCACTTTCCTTCGGTCTGGATGGTATATAAGCCTAAAATGCATAACTTGCCCTTGGGGCTCACATTTTTATGGGGTTCCTTTACATTTGTTCTTTTCTTATTAATATGTCTGATGTCAATTTAGATATTAGACCTGCCAAAGAACATAAACGGGTAGAAGGAAAATCCACCCCAATAGCTCTGTCAATTTTGTGAGACTCCCCACTCTTGTTATCTGATCACACCTGCGATCTGTTCAAATTCTTCATCCCCTACCCTTGATATTTGATCACATTGGCCAGCGTTCAGCAAGAATTCTATTAAACTGGTTTTAACAAGAATCCTCCTACTCTTCATGTTTGCTTCTGGTAATTTTCCATTGATCTACCCTCTCTCTCCACCCCCCCACACACTCTGCTTCTTGGCTATAAGTCCACAGCTGTCTTTTTTTTTTAATGAACAGAAGTAGGGTGGGGGACAATGAGGGGATAAGGACACATATGTAATACCTTAATTAATAAAGAAAATATATTTTTATTGATTTCAGAGAGGAAGGGAGAAGGTCAGAGAGATAGAAATATCAATGATGACAAAGAATCATCGATTGGCTACCTCCTGCACATAATGTGCCCTTGACCGAAATTGAACCCCGGGACCTTTCAGTCTGCAGGCTAACACTCTATCCACTGAGCCAAACCAGCTAGGGCTACAGCTGTCTTTACTATATTCAAAGCTGAGTCCCATCTATCTCCCCTATTGCCATAGTCTTGACACCTATTGCAGGAACCCTGAATAGACTTCCCCAATGCTTTCTAAAATCAAATCAAAACTATTAAGCATGCATTTGCTCCCTCTACCCCCAAAGCACTTGCCAAAACAATGGAATGAATAGAGGCATGTGTACTGAATATACTCAATGTATCCTAATAATATTGCTAATAATGAAGTTTCTCATGTAATCTTCCCTATTAGGACCTCTCTTCACATTGTTTCTTCTGCCTTGAATATATTTCTCTCTCTTAGCATGTGGTTGACTCTATCTATGAGGATCTGTCTCAGCTTAATTTAACTATCTCAGCTATTAGTTCCTGATGAGCTTGTCTAAATAATGTCCAATCTTATTTGTTATCATTATACCTGTATGAGATTTAGAATAATTAATAGGTCTACATGTATCTCTTAATTTAAAAGTTTATTGCTTCCCCCTCCCCTTTAAATATGTTGTAGTCACTAATTAAAAATATTTTTTTCACCCATTCCTTCTACTCCTTCCCCTTTGGCAACTATCAGCTTTTTCTGTAACTATGGGTTTGTTTCTGTCTTTCTGTTTATTAATTTGTTCTTTAATTTTAGATTCTACATATAAGTGAAATCATACAGTATTTTTCTTTCTCTGTATGATTTATTCCACTTAGCATAATATCCTTGAAGTCTATGTTGTCACAATGGCAAGATTCCATTATTTTTCATTGCTGAGTAATATTCCATTGCATGCACATACATTTGTGTGTGTGTATATATACATACATACATACAGTGGTACCTCAAGATACGAGTGCCCTAACATACGAGATTTTCCGTCGAGCGAGCAATTTTTGCTTTGAAATAAGAGCAACATTTGAGATAGGAGTAATCGTGCGGATCGGCCAGCTGCACACGACCCACCAGTTTACCTCGATTAGAGCATCTCATAGTTTCCCACACCTCAAGGTTATGGAACAAATTAAACTCGTATCTCCAGGTACCACTGTATATATATAAATCACATCTTCTTTATCCATTCATCTGTTGACACACACCTGTACTATCTCCACATTTTGAATAGTATAAGTAATGCTATAAAACATAGGGGTGCATATCTATTTTTGAATTAGCATTTTTGTTTTCTCTGCATAAATACGCATTTGCAAAATTGCTGGGTCATATGGAAGCTTATTTTTATTTTATTTTTTGAGAATTCTCCATACTATTTTCCATAGCATCAATTTATAATTTCTCAACAATGTACAAGTGTTCTTTCGTCTACATACTCACAAGCACTTGTTTGTTGATTTTTTAATGCTACTAATTCTAATAGGTGTGAGGTGATATCTCATTTTTATTTTGATTTATATGTCCCTGATGATCAGTAATGGTGAACATCTTTATTGTGTGTCTGTTGGTCATATGTATGTCCTCTTTAAAAAATAGCTATTCAGGTCCTCTGAACATTTTAAAATTGTACTGTTTGGTATTTTTGGGTTTTTTATTTTTTGGTATTAAGTTGTATGAATTCCTTATATATTTTAAATATTAATCCCTAATCAGATGTATCATTTGCAGACTTCTACTCTTAGTTAGTAGATTGTGTTTTTGTTTTGTTTTGCTATGCAAAACATTTTAGTTTGATATAGACATCTTCAAAAAAATATTGCTAAGATCAATGTAAAAGACTTTACTATCTATATTTTCTTCTAGGAATTTTATGGGTTTCATTATTATGCTCACTAATTTATACCTAAATAATGATAATATTTTCATAATTCATTTTAAAGAATATTTTTTAAAAATATTGTACTATTAATATTATCTGAGTATGAGTCAGTGAATAAAATTTCATATTTAACACCATATTGTGCAAATTACACACTGGCTCTAATTCCCCCAAAAAAATCTCAGTCTAATTTATGTTATTGTGGCTACAAAGCAGAGTACAAAATTTAAGAAACTTGCACAAGATCATATGAATAGCAAGTGGTAGAGTTGAGAATTAAAGGCAAATCTTTTTGACTGCAGAGCTCATACACTTATGCAATCTGTGAAAATATCTCTCTAGGAGAACTGGTTCATTACTTTCTGATAAATTGGAGATATGTGAATACCCATTTGTTTTTTTCTGGCATTCATCCTATTAGTATTTGCTATTAATTTGGGTGCAAAACAAAAATTTTATGTAAAAGGAATTGCATACTATGTTTTTCAATCACAATGTTTCCTCTAAGGTTGCTCAGGGATATTACATAACTAACTGCCCCAATGGCTGGCTCTCATTGATAAAAGGAACATCCTTGTAAAGGCCAGACGAGGTTAGAAATCTACAAACATGCACAGTTTAGAATTAAAAGGCAGAATAAAATTTTCATTTTTGTCCTTCAATTGTAAGTATTCTTATGCCAACAATAAACATAGAATAGTCCAGAATAGCATAAAAGACTGCTAGATACTTCAGGAGAAAATAAACTACACAGGGTTTTGATATTTAGAGGAACCAGACATTCCTCAGATGCAATACTTTCCTCACCAGCTATCCACTTGAAAGGGGTGGGCGTGTAACTCAGAGAATCACTTGCAGTTAATTGTCCATGTCACTGTGCATGGATTATCTTTGATGTGCTGTATTTATTCAGTATCTTCTTCATTAAAATAGAAAAGTGACTTCACACATCTTCTTACACTCCTGATTATACAAGTATAGTGGAATCAGCCCTGACATGAGATTGCATCCACTTTGACCTCTAACATACAAAGTTTAGAAGGACAAATTAAATAGAAAAAAAAGCTATTTCACTTTCTTTCATAAGGAAAATATTCATTGAAAAGGAGAAGAATTTGCCAACTTAAAATAGGTCTTGAAATGGTTATTTTTAAGAAACTGCAGATACAGAAGAAGCTCTGAAAACCTGAGTAAAAGTTACCCTTTTGTCAGAGACATTTACATGTATAAGGGAAATTTCCATTTGTAATGGTGTCTCCCTCACTGTACCTGGAAGAGTAGGACGACTAAATTTTAGAAACTCTTTTTAATAGAGAAGGCAGAGTTAAATCTACATATGATACATGTGAATTAAGGTGAACTTATTAGCTCATGGATCAGCAAACTTTTCATGTAAAAGTCCAAATACTTAATATTTTCAGCCCAGCAGGCCATACAGTCTTCATGGCAACTATTCAACACTGTGGTAATAGCTCAAAAGATCCATAGACAATCGTAATGACCGAGCATGACTTGTTACAATAAAACTTTATTTGTAGATACTGAAATATGAATTTCATATAGTTACCAGGTCATAAAATATTTAATATTTTCAACCCTTTAAAATGTAAAAAAATTATGCTTATGAGCTATACTTAGCACACAGATTGTCATGTGCTCATTACCTCAAAACTCAGGAAATTAAGAGCCAATGAGCTTTAAAAAAAAAAAAGGAAGAGAAAATAAAGAAGGAAAGGAAAGGAAGAATATACTATTCTAAATAATTGGGGAGGGGAATTTGAAAATGGTTTAGTGCATTGCTTGCTCTGAGAAAGCAAACACACTCTCTCTTACAGACCAGACTTACCCTTGTGACATCTTTGTGAGATTTAGAAAAATAATCATCTTTTCAAGTGAAAGCATAAACTCTCACACTGAACTCGGAAAGAATTTCAGCATTACTTGCCCCAATGCCTAATACTTTTTGGTCAAGGCTCATCTTGAACAACTATTCATGGTAGCCCTTATTGTCCCATCACCTTTTATTTTCACTTCCCATTTGTGTTTGTAATTAAACTCTATCTCACCTAACAAATCTCTCATGAGCAGAATATTAAACATTAAGTACATGGCATCTTTAATTTCTGCCTAGTAACAACCATTAGCCATCATTAATAAAGGTTTAGGCTAAAAAAAGGTAAGTGCTACATTATTTTCTTTTACTTCCAATTTGGTGACTTTGCATAGTCTTCTTGAGAGAACAAACATGCTCAAGTCCTTTTTGCTAAGCTGACATGAAATGTTAATTGAGGTCAGTTTACAGTTAAAAGAATGAATGCTAACAGACTTATGGGAGCTCCCTTGTAGGTAACTAACTGTCTTCCTCTTGGTACTTTTTTAAAAATATATATTTTTATTGATTTTTTCTTTTTTTACAGAGAGGAAGGGAGAGGGATAGAGAGTCAGAAACATTGATCAGAGAGATATCAATCAGCCACCTCCTGCACGCCCCCACTGGGGATGTACCTGCAACCAAGATACATGCCCTTGACTGGAATCGAACCTGGGACCTTTCAGTCCCCAGGCCTATGCTCTATCCACTGAGCCAAACTGGTTTCGGCCTCTTGGTACTTTTAAGATTCTCTCTTTGTCTTTAACCTTTGCCATTTTAATTCTGATTTGTCTTGGTGTGGGCCTCCTTGAGTTCATCTTATTTGGGAATCTCTAAGCTCCCTGGATTTGTATATCTTTTTCTTTGTCTGGTTAAGGAAGTTTTCAGTCCTTATTTCTTCAGAGTTTCTCACTATTTGCTCTCTTTCCTCTTCTTCTGGCATCCTTACAATGTGAATGTTGTTATACTTTATATTTTCCCAAACGTCCCTTAAACTATTCTTTAAAATTTTTATTTTTTCCTTTTGCTATTATGTTTTTGTCTACCTTGTCTTCCAAATCTCTAATTCAGTTCTTGCTTTATCCAACCTACTATTTGTACCTTCTAGTAATATTGTTTATTTCAGAGATTGTATTCTTCATTTCTGATTGGTTCTTTTTTTTATGGTTTCTATGTGTGGTATTTTTTCCATGCTGTTGAGCATCCTTATAATCATTTCTTTGTTAATCATCAACTGAGGATATTTTTTTCCATTGATTTTTAGAGAGAGTAGAAAAGAGAAGAAAAGACAGAGAGAGGAACTTCAGTGTGAGAGAGACACATCAGTTGGTTGCCTCCATCATGCACCCTAACCAGCGCTAGGGATCCAGCATGCAACCAAGGTATGTGTCCTTGATCACAACCAAAACCACAACCCTTCAGTCCTAGGGTCAACATTCTAACTACTGAGCCAAACCAGATAGGGCTAACCATTTATTTAAACTTTATTTCTGATAAATTGTTTGCCTCCATTCATTTAGCTCTTTACCTAGAGATTGCTACTGTTCTTTCATTTGGGGCATGTTTTTCTTCTTCCTATTTTGGCTGATATATAGTAATGGAAGGAGACTTGACTTGGGGTGGTGAACACACAATACAATATACAAATGCTGCATTATAGAATTGTATACCTGAAACTTATATAATTTTATTAACCAATGTCACCCAAAAAAATTCAGTAACAAAATTGAAAATGTAAAAAAAGAATTAATTATACAAGAGGAATTGTAACTAAGAATAGCAACATGCTTCAAAAATTCAAATATAGCAAATAATAAGGAAAATGAAAATAAGAATGATCATGACTAAAAAGAAGTGAGCATTATACTTATAGATTGAATTAAGTAGTACCATAATGTAGATAGTTTACAGAAAGAGTTTCTAGTAGTTTAACCTGTCAGCCATACATTATACTGGTTATCAAGATACCTTTCCATTTTTTTTCATAGGACTTTATTATATACAGCTTGTTCAATGCATTTATATATTCCTCGTATTATAATTTGAAACACTTGAGCCTAAGAAAATTTAATTATTTTATCTTTAACATGAATTTCCCAATGTTTATTCTTTCATGAAGCCCAAAATATTTTGACATCCTTTGCTTCTTCCATTCTTGAAGTTCTATGATTGTAAAACAAAAGTAGTGCTCTCATGGTTATTTAGAGGAGTTTCACAGAATTTTTTATTCTAGTAGATCTGGCTTCAACCCCCGCCCCCCCATTCAAATATGTAACTTTGCAAAGGTTACATATATCTGTTAAGCTATAAATTCTTCATCAGTAAAGTAGGAATCATAAATCACTTACAACTGTTTAGGGGAAGAAAAAAGGTAGATTTAGTCAAAATAAGGATTAAATTGCTTGGCTGGTATTGCTCAGTGGTTAAGCATTAGCCTATGAACCAGGAGGTCAGGGTTCAGTTTCTAGTTAGGGCCCAGGCCTGGATTGTAAACTCAATCCCCAGTAGGAGCAGTGTAGGAGGCAGCCAATCATTAATTCTCTCTCAACATTGATGTTCTCTCTCTCTCTCTCTCTCTCTCTCTCTCTCTCTCTCTCCCGTTCTCCCTTCCTCTATGAAATCAATAAAAACATATTTCAGAAATAAGGATTAAATTATTGATAATCTTGTTAAAATCTAATGAAGAGATGAATGTTGCACAAATTTACTATGAATTTTCAAATCATTATAAAAGTGTAAGCATTTATTATAGTATAATTGAATCTTTTGCTTGAATTATTGATAATATTTTTAGTGCTTCTATATGTAACATGTCTGACATTTATGTGCTTTGGGAATTCAAACACTCTTCATTTGATTAAGAAATTGAATGTCCTTTCCATAACATAGCATATTATAATCTGTAATAATAAAAGGGTAATATGCTAATTAGACCAGACATCTTCTGGTTGTCATTTCAGACGTATTTCCTGATGAAACCAGGGCCAGGGGGAAGCCAGTCAGAGTCCCTGGTACCTGCGGGTGGCCTGAGGGAAGCTAGCCGGGGTCCAGGGTGCTGGCGGATGTCTCAAGGGAAGCTGGCTGGTGTTCCAGGTGCCTGCAGGCAGCTGGAGGAGAGAAGCAGCCTGGGTCCCTGGTGCCAAAGGGAAGCTGGTGCTAGGGGGAAGCTGGTGCCAGCAGCCAGAGGAAGGAATGCCTACTCTTGCATGAATTTTTGTGCATTGGGCCTCTAGTTATATAATAACATGTGAAAATACAAATAGTAACAAAATTTCTCTTCATAGATTTACAATTATTCTTTTTAATCTCATGCTTATAACCATACTTTAAGTATAGGCAAACCAGACATATTATAGTATAATTTGATACACTAACCTATAAAATACCTAGTCCAATGTCTTTCATCCCAGTAACCAAAATTCTATGAAAACTAATTCATTAGAATTAAGCTTCCTCTCTAATTATTATTACTACATTTCCAATAAGTATAGCATATTAAGTCTTAAAAAACTTAAGTGACTTTATCAGATAGTAAATACAGAGAAGATGCTTAACGTAGGGTCAGGGTCATGGAAATTAGGAGACTGAGACATAACTAATGGTGGGTTTGATTCTGTAGCTCTGATGTGAATAAAAATACTTGATGTAGAATTTTTTACTAAGTACTTGATTTTTCTTTGCTTTGTTTATAAGAATTATGAGAATAATGAAATTTCCTATCAAAAGCATTTGTTGTGAAGATCACATTATTTAATGCATGAACATATAATAAACTTAGAGTACCAGCCCATAAAAATTGCAAGATGGCATTCATTATTATTATGACAATTATTATATTCACACAGATGTCCCACATGAAATTGAATGCTAATTTAGAATATAAAGTATCATCTTCCCATCTTATTTGAGCTTGCTACTTCTCCTTTGTTATGGTTTCTGACTCCACCCCTTTCTTAATTACCCAAACCTAAAACCTGACAGTCATCTGGTGCTCTTTATCCACCCATACCTTAAAAAAGCAATCAATTTTCATGTTATGAATTCTACTTTCTAAACATCTATTAAATATGGTCTCTTCTCTTCATCCCCTCTGTTATTATTATAACTCAGGTGGTCATTATTTCTTATTTAGATCCTAAAAATTACCTTATATCTGGTTTATTCAGTATCTCCATTAGGACCATGAAACCAACAGAATAATCTTTCTGAAAATATAATTTCAGTCATGTTGCTTTCATGTTAAAACCCTTCAATGATCCCTATTTGCCTGCCAAATTAAAATAAAAACTCGTAGTCTTCATGAAGTCTTCAATGATTTTCTTCTGCATGTTTTCCGTGCCTTACCTCCATATACCTTATGCTACACACAAACATGCATATACATATACATGTGATTGACTCTCTCTCATGACTGGAAATATCTTCTGAGACATTGACTATTGGCCTAGGTTTCTCTGTACAATAATAACCATCCTATCTAGTAAAAGAGTAATATGCAAATTGACCATACCTCTACCACACCCACCAGCCAATCAGAGCAAATATGCAAATTAACCCAACCAAGATGGCTACAGCCAAAGAGAGAGCAGGAGGGAGGCTTGGGTTGCCCCTGGCGATGAAGGAAGCCAAGCTTTCTGCACACCCTAGCTGGCAGGCCTCCACTTAAGGCAACAAAGTTTCAATGGCTGTGCCAGCAAAAGGCTTGGCTCTGCTCCAGGCTACAAAGTTTCAATTGTAGAAGATAAATAAATCCCAGATACCAGGGCCTCCACTTGGGTGTCTGGGGGGTGTGGCCAGCCTGCAAACCACCACAGGCCCCTCACCCAGGCCACCCCACGCCCCAAAGGAACACACACCCTGATCCAGAACACCCTTCAGGGCAAACCAGCTGGGCCCCACCCATGCACCAGGCCTCTGTCCTAGCTAATAAAAGAGTAATATGCAGATTGACCATCACTCCAATTCACAAGATGACTGCCCCCATGTGGTCAAAAGATCCTGCCCCCATGTGGAGACAAGATGGCCACCACAAGATGGCCAGCAGGAGAGGGCAGTTGGGAGGGACCAGGCCTGTAAGGAGTGGGGGGGCAGTTGTGGGTGATCAAACCTGCAGGGGAGGGAAGTTAGAGGTGACCAGGCTGGCAGAGGAAGGAAATTGGGATGACTAGGCCTACAGGGAAGGGCAGTTGAGGGGGGAGCCAGGCCTGCAGGGGAGGGAACTTAGGGGTGACCAGGCCCATAGGGAAGGGCAATTAGGGGAAAACAGCCTGGCAGGGAGCAGTTAGGCATCCATCAGGCTGGAAGGGGAGTGATTAGGGGGTAATTAGACTCAGAGGCAGAAGCAATTAGAGGCAATCAGGAAGACAGGCAGGTGTGTAGTTGAGAGCCAGCAATCCTGGATTGTGAGAGGGATGTCCAACTTCCTGTTTAGGCCCGATCCTACCTGGGCCTAAACATCCCTCAAGGGGTCCCAGATTTGAGAGGGAGCAGGGTGGGCTGAAGGATACTCCCTCCTCATGCACGAATTTTGTGCACCAGGCCTCTAATCTCTCTATATAAAAACCTAAAACTGAATGACTGAATGACTGGTCACTATGATGTGCACTGACCACCAGGGGGCAGATACTCAACACAAGAGCTGCCCTCTGGTGATCATTGCACTCCCATAGCCAAACTCCTGTGGCTCCTTCCCCCCCAGCCAACGTCCGTCCCAACACTCCAATCAGCCCTGATTCTTGGCCAGGCCAAGAGATCCCACCCATGCACAAATTTGTGCACCAGGCCTCTAATATTTTAAAATAAGATTTTGGGTCTGTCTACCCTTTACCTCCATCATTATATTGTGAAGTTCTTTAAAGCCATGTTAAACACTTAATAGATATTAATATGTAGTTGCTGAATAGTCAAAATTTTGAATAAATTGTTTCTGGTAGAAAGTTGCACTGAAGGAATTAACATATGGCCCTAATTTCCTATTGAGACATGGTACCTACATATTTCAATAATCTCCTCAGGTTCAATATTAAAATTCATAAGCATCTTCTAATTGTGTTTGTTTCCTTTATGATATTACTATGATTTGGAAGTTCTCATTAGTTTATTTTATTATGCTTGTGGAATTTAGTTGTTTTGGTTTTGGCAATTTTTTATGAAGCTTCATAGCTAATGCTTGGCAGTCAATTTATAAGATTAGAAAGAGGGATGTTAGTCAGAATTTAAATCCCTTTCATTTTATTGCACATTATTGATTTAAAATATTTAGTCTCCTAATACAGATGACATGGAAAAGAATGTCACAACAATAATGAAAAACAAGACTTTATGATAAAGAAAAGTTAACTGGTGAAAATAAATGTTAAGAAAATGGACAATTTCACTAATGTGAAGAACATTTTTTTTAGAAAAAGGGAAGTTGTTTCCAAATTCAATTAAGATGAACAAGTGAGCTGCCAAACTATATCTTAGATTAACTGAAAACTGGCATTTTTTTTCAAATTCAGATACTGAAAAATTCATAAATCTCTCATTTAGGGATATCAAACTACTTAAAACTTTGCCTCAATAGACCATTTATTAACACATTACTTCTCTTACATATGTGAACTAAAGTTTATGAATCAAAGTGGTTTTTCAAATAGGCACATACTATTACAATGGTTTTTAGTAGAGGTGAGCAATAGAAAAAATCTATAGAAAAAATTTTAGTAGATATTTCTTATTAAATTAAAATCTAGTCAATAAAGGACAGAAATATAAGAATATTACTCCCTGCAAATTCTACTTTTAAAATTTTGTTTTAGATGTCTTATGTATATTTATGTAGTTATTTTTATCTGCAAAATACAGCCAGAAATAAATCATTTCAAAAAATGTGAGTGAAAATCCAGGATTGTTGAAAGTTATTACTTAAAAGTTTCCATATAGAAAACAAGTTTATCTTTATGTCTCCTGTATAAAAATCATACAAAATATTTTTGGAAATCATTAAATTGTACTAGCTATTTTTCAGAGTTCAGGAAAAGTGACAGAGCAGTACCTAGAACACCCAAAAATTATTTTCACATTCTTTTTTCTTATGGTTCTATTTTTATTATTTGCATATGAATATTCAAAGAAACTTAGTTATAATGAGGTATAACATTTTAGCCAGCTAAAACATGGTTAAAAATAGGAGCTGTTGTAAAATCTGAATTAAATCCATTTGCTGATTCCCTATTTACTATCAGACTATTTGAAAAGTAGTAACCCATTATGAGACACATGGCTGGCTCTGCTTTGTTCACTTATGTATTACAAATGTCCATAATAGTTCCTGCTACATGGTTGGTACTTAATAAATATTTGATGAATGAACTGAAGGATGAGGTGAGCAGGCAATAACACATATTTTTGTTTCTTTATAGTCAATGATTAAGGATTACATGGCAGTGATTTAAATAACTAAATATTCACCAAGAGAAATGCCTCAAAAAACAAACAAACCCAAACACATATGTTGATGTTAGGTGAGAAGATTTTCATTTAAATTGGTTTATACAACAAATAATAATTGCCTGCCTACTATGTACCAGATAAAAGCTAGATTATAGTTTCTAGAAAATAAGGTCTGGTCTCAGATTATCCTAATATCCCCAGAACTTTCCATAACCAGAGCCTGGGTAAGTTTTATTGGATAGGCATATCCAAATATGTAATTTTCCAGGGTCAGCCCCTTTGTTATTCAAACCTAGCCATATTTTCATTACAGCATATTTGCTATTAGCTGTTTAAATCTGGTTGGTATAGGTGCTCTGAACTCTGTGAGGATATATATCATAGAAATGAATGTATGGTTGAGCCAAGTTCTTTAGCTATCTATGTAAGTTCAGACACCGTCAGGATAAAATGCAGAAATCTAACTTGAGCATACCTCAAATGTTTCTTGGAATGACACCTTGGAAATATCACCCTGAGCCAAGTAAAGGCCAAAAGGCCTGTCATCTATCTCAATGTACAGCAAGAAGGCACAAACCTGAGTCGTGTTTGTAGTGGGATTAATACTGCATAGAATTTCTGCCATCATTGGGTGTTTTTTGAGTTAATCTGCAGCTAGCTGGTTCAGTTTGACCAGCTCTTCTAATTTTACCTTAAATATCCCGAGAAAGAGCCACTCAAAATGTATGAAAAAGTAGGGAAAACAAAATACCAGTGGAGCCTGAATTCTTTTTCCATTTAGCAGTGGCCCAGAGAAGGGCCCTATTCACAAAAGAGCACTTCTTTCCACACTTCAGGCTTCCAGGATCAAGTCCAAGGAACTTAACCTGGCCTCTTATCTGTCTTCATGGGACTTACTCTAATGTACAACAGGGGCATATCAACCATTGTTTGTTAGTATCTGTGAGTGAGAAGTACTGACAGCCATCCCAGGTAAAAACAATAATTATTGTTTTAAGTAGATAATGGAGTCCCTGAAAAGCTTACTGATTGGTTGAGCCATTGACAATACCATTGAATTCTAACCCCTAGGTCATTTTAATATTCTGAAAAATAGATGGGCAATTCACGGTCCATATTGATCAATCACCCAATCTTTACAACCTTCTAATTATCAGCTTCAGATGGACTTGCATATAGGCACAACTTTAAAAATGTTTTTTGTCTTGTGGCTTCCTTTGGCAATAATATTGATGACACTTCATTCTCCCTGACATTCCATTTCTCTAGATGTTGGTGCCAAAGATTCAATCTTCAGTATAGACTTCCATCCCAGAAGTCTGTTATATTGCCATCCTCACCAATACTTATGTTCTTGCGTTTTTTTCTAGACCACAATGTATTACCCAATATATTGCTTTCACAGTAGATTCAGTTGAAAATGTAACATTCGTTGAGAGCATTTCAGATGAAAATATTCATAGAGGAGCAATAAACCAGATATTTTCACTGCTTATTTACAAACAACAATAAGCTTATATGCTTGTACATTTTAGACAATGATATGAGGAAGGAAATGTTGGGGTGAATTTTTACTTAAAATGTATGTATATAAATGTACTTTTGTATACCCATATGTATTGTTACATATTTTGAGAAGTTTTAAAGGCTTTCGCGTAACAATTTATACCAATACCAATGAGATTTTGGAAATTGTTTTATATTTACAGGTGAGTATCTGCTTGTCCCAGTTTAAAAAATGAAGGCTTTCACCCTAGCTGGTTTTCTCAGTGGATAGAGCGTCGGCCTGTGGACTGAAGGGCGCCGGATTCGATTCTGGTCAAGGGCACATGTCTGGGTTGCAAGCTCGATCCCCAGTGGGAGTAGGGGGGATGTGTGCAGGAGGCATCCAATCGACGATTCTCTCTCATCATTGATGTTTTTATCACTCCCTATCCTTTCCTCTATGAAATCAATAAAAATATATTTTTTAAAAAATGAAGGCTTTCCAAGATTTGTGAAAATAGACTTTAAAAATATTCTCAATTATCAGAAATTCTATCAAAATGTTGTTCCTAAACCAAGTTGTCAGGGAATCACAAATACTTATTGTTTCTTCTAACCTTCATAGACAAGTACCAAGAGCTTTATCAACACATCAGAATAATCTGATATAGTGATGCATTCAAAACATAAATGGAGTCACCCACTGAAGGTAACATTTTTTTAGTATTTGTTTTAGAAATGGGAAATCGCACTTGGCAACATTTATGGAACACACATTTAACAGGGCAATATTCACAAGTAATACTGCTGCAAGGAAGACTTAAACCCAAATATTCATATCATCTTTTAAAATAAAGATTTTATACAAGATTCTCCACCCTCCATTCCCACTCCAATAAAGTGCTGAGTCCAACAATATTTTTATACTCATTCTTTGTAATCTTGATTGTTCTTATTTTTGTTGACCAGTATAGTTTAATTCATTTCAACAGTTTTGTGGCTGATTTATCTCTTTAAAAAAAAAGTATTTTCCTTATGAATAATTCAAACCTTTGCTGGTTATAAAGTTACATGTTTGGCTCCCTCCACAGCCAACTGTTTCTTTCAAGTAACAGATTCCAAACCATGAATTTATATTATGGGTCTGACAATCTCGGGTGAGGGGGGGAGGGGGAATAAAACCCAAGATTTGTTTTAAACGAACTTTCGTTTTCTCTTCCCAGGTGCCAGGATTTGCTTGTTATTGTTGTTCATCAGAAAATAACATAGTTATAGTTTTCTCCAGATTCTGTGTTCTGGGCTTTTTTTATGTGCTGAAGTTTAAAAAGGAATAAAACAGGAATAGAGTGCTATAAATAAATCACTCAGGATTAGGAACATCTGCAAAATCTGGACAAGAAAGATATATGTATATTTTTGTCCCATGTAGAGAAAACAACTGCTAATTTTCACAATGTATGATTCTATCAACTTCTTGGATTGTATTTTGAAAATTGATTTTGTATAGAACAGATATATTTGTTCTTACTCTCAAGGCATATTATATGTTTAATCATTTTAAAGATATTTTGATGAGACTTCAAACTTACATAAACTTTCAAATTCATATTTAAGTATCCCCAAATTTATTTTACATTTTCTAATTAGAAAGAATATATACAATTAACTTAAACTGTTTTCATGTATACAGATTGCTTAGTATTTATTTTTCACTTGAATAAGTAAATGAAGTAGTTCTTTTTTTTAACAATGTATATTTTAAACTTTCATCAGATTCTTTGAATATTTTCCTACTTTCTAATCTACTTTACTCAATTTACTTTTTTACTGTTTTATTTATTTATTTTTTAAATTTTATTTTATTGTTTAAAGTATTACAAATAGTAGTACATATGTCTCCTTTTTTCCCCACTGACCTCCCCCCAGCCTCCTTTACTCCCTGGCACATGCCCTCTCACCCCAACCCCCAGTGTCTTGTGTCCATTGGTTATGCTTATATGCATAAATACAAGTCCTTTAGTTGATCTTCAGTTTACCTCTAGAAACATATTAAAATTTCTATTTGCATACATAAGTTATTCCACCATTTTCTCCTTTCAATATCTATTTATCAAGTAGATCAGAAATTATCTTCATCCCATGAGGGAGATCTGATATTGACTCAGGCTTCAACCTAAGTGTAGGACTGCGTGCTATATAATAGTACTGACACTGTGAAGCCTTTTAAGGTTCACTGTGGGTAGCATAGTTTTATCATAATTTTGACTTTAGCTGTTCTTCAAAATGTCCTATGCGGGGGCTGACCAGCAGACCCCAGTGATGGATGAATGATAACTTTGACACAGGATTTCTGTGAAAGAGAGGGCTAAGGGACTGCCTGGCTAAAGGAATCTGACAGCCTTGATTGCCTATCTTGTTAGGCTTTTATTGTAAGAGAAAATTGAGATAAATTTTATCTTTTAGATACAATCAGTGAGGTAAGTAATCTTGGGAGGACGCCTGTGTTTGCAGTGTTCTTTAAGCACGGACACCCAAAGGTTAAGCATAAAGATTCCAGTAAACACCTGGGGGTCTGCTCATGCACAGACTTTTTGGAAAGGTCAAGGAAAAATTAGGGGCACCACCTTCAACACTCCCCTAAGTCAAAATCCCAGTAAATAGGGCAGGCCGCCTTCAGCACACTTCCCTTTTCTCAGAATGTCCTCTTTACAAATTTTCCAACCAAGTCATGTATGCTCCCCAACAGTTCTACATTTGTACATCAATGAGAATAATAAATGATTAGTAATAAGGTCTGAGCTCTACTAATGTTTTATGCTAGAATTTATTTCTTCTGACTACTAATGTAGCATATTTCCTATTTCTACCTTTATAATCCAATATTGGATGGTGCAAGTAGATTCCAAGTAGATTTGTTAAGTTTAAACCAATTGGAGCAAAAAACAGTTGAAAAGAATATTTTCAGTCCTATTTTTAGGCAAGGTTTTTTTGTTTGTTTGTTTGGTTTTATATTTTTAACAGTTTGATGCCTATTCTATTTTATCCAGTTTTTAACTGCAGAAGATTTTACTGTATAACAAAACTGATTTGCTTCCCCTGGACACAACCCAATTCTCTTCTCTTTAGAACATTACACTTGACGAAAGCAATGCTTTTGTTCCATGTCTGTGGAATGGAGCCAAGAAAAGTGTTCATTACACTAAGAGGTAATCATTATTGATGGTCTTTTTAGCCCCTGAAGATTAGTTCTTGATGGGAATCTATTATGAGTACCCCTTTATTGCCTACACATGCTAAAATGGTGTATAAGGGCCCCCATACATGTGTGTATCTGTGGTTCTTGTGTCATATAGTGGAAACTCTATTTTCACCCATAAGAAAATAAAACAAAACTTTAAAAAACATATAAGCAAAACAAAAAAGCAAACAAACAAAACAAAACAAACCTTATTCACATTTTGGTTAGGAATTAAAAAGTGGGATAAAGGAGAAATCTTCTTGCACAGCAAAAGAAACTATCAACGAAATTAAAAGTGATCCCATGTATTAGAGAACATATTTGCCAATGATACATGATAAGGGGTTAATTTTAAAAATATATAAGGAACTCATACAACTTAACAAAAGGAAGACATATAATCCAATTTTAAAAATGGGCAAAGAACCTAAATAGATACTTCTCCAAATAGGACATACAGAAGGCCAAGAGACATGTGAAAAAATGCTCAACATCACTAATCATCTGAAAGATACAAATCAAAACAATGAGATATCACCTCACACCTGTCAGAATGGCTACCATCAACAAATCAACAAACTACCAGTGCTGGTGAGGATGTGGAGAAAAAGGAACCCTCTTGCACTGATGGTGGTAATGCAGACTGGTGCAGCCACTGTGGAGAACAGTATGGAGCTTCCTCAAAATACTAAAAAAGGAACTGCTGTTTGACACAATGACCCCACTTCTAGAAATATATCCTAAGAATCTCAAAACACCAGAAAGAATGTATGCACCCTATGTTCATAGCAGCACAATTTACAATAGGTAAGATCTGGAAACATCCCAAGTGCCCATTAGTAGATGAGTGGATAAAAAAGCTGTGGTATATCTACACCATGGAATACTATGCAATGGTGAAAAAAGAAGGATCTCACCAGGCAATGTGACTCAGTGGTTGAGTATTGATCCATGAGCCAAAAGGTCACCAGTTCAATGTCTGGTCAGGGCACATGCCCAGGTTGTGGGTTCATTCCCCAGTAGGGGGTATGTTAGGAAGCAGCCCATCGATTATGGTTCTCTCTCATTGATGTTTCTATTTCTCTATCCCTCCCCCTTCCTCTCTTTCTAAAAATCATTAAAAACATTTTTTTAAAAAAAGGATCTATTACCCTATCAGATAGCATGGAGGGACCTGGAGAGTATTATGTTAAGTGAAATAAGCCAGTCAGAGAAAAACAAGTATCACATGATCTCATTTATATGTGGAATCTAATGAACAAAATAAACTGATGAACAAAATAGATACAAGGAAATAGAAACATGGAAGAGACTGCTGAATCTCCTATGAAAGGTGGGTGGGTGGGAGAGGTTAACCAAAGAATTTATATGCATGTATAAATGGGCACAGATGATAGTGTGGTAAAGGCCTGGGAAGTGCATGGTGGAGTGGGTCAGTGGGGGAGGAGGAGATATCATAATACTTTTAACAATAAAGACTTTAAAAATATATATGCTGTGTTTTCACACAATATATTAACCAAATTTCATTACTTGAAGTAAACCACATTTTTGGAATATTAAATCAGCCACTTGTGACAGTATTTGAAGTTAGAAAATTAACACAATTATACAAGTGTGATTTCTATCAGGCAATGAAGGAAATGAGACACTTTTATTTAATTACCTTCCTGCTTGAGTGAAAAAATAGAAATATTTTTTTCTTATTTCAAATAAATGGTATGGTGTTTTGCCTTCTCTCACCATCTCTTCTTATGACAGAATTTCCCTCATTACTGGTCACCATAGTGGGTTAGTGGTGAGATCGGTGGTAAAAAGCCAACCTCCCATGTTTCCCACCCCCGCTGGCTAACCTCCCATGCCCCCAATAGACTCTGATTACCTGACAGGCCAAGGGACCCCACCTGTGCACGAATTTGTGCACTGGGCCTCCAGTCATTTATAAAAAGAGGAAAATCACAGCATTCACCTCATGTGCTGTTTTGTTTTGTGCCTCTAGGAATTAACTGAGATAATGTATGTACAACACTTTAGACAATGTTTGGTATAAACTAGTAACAAGTGTGCAATAGCTATCAACTATTATTATTGACATCTCTTTCTAACATTCTTTCAATGTTGTTTTGACATATTTAAAACTTCTTCCCCATATATATTTATGCCACAGGAACTATTTGTTGCTAGAAGCAAAAAAGGGACTAAAATTGTTAAATAGACTCTGTTATAGTAGCATTTTTAAATGTAAGGTTTAGTAAATAGCGCAAGAGTTTGCATTATCTGTTCCCTTTGGACATTAGGAATTAGTTGAAATTCTCAATATATTTTCCTGTTTGATTTGGACTATTAATGAAAGTACTAGTTCATTTTGGAAGACAATTTTAAAGCATCTGAAATGGTCAAATTAGGAAAACTTTTTTGCTTTTTAGTTGCTGCCTTTTTTCCCCTTAATCGAGGTGTTTATTTTGCATCTACAGAGACATTGCTGGGGAGGGGCAGTTCTTAATTCCTCTCCTGCCAATAATTATGTGATTATAAACAAGATAATTAGTACTGGCCTTATTTTCTACAGCATTAGTAGCAAAGTAAATGTGAAGAATTGAAATGTTTTTCTACTTTTGTGTCCTTCATATGTTGTTAAATGTATGGGAAATCAGAACTATTACTAGTAAATTCAAAAACAATTATGAAGAAAACATTTCTGTGTGTTTTAATGAATAACTTAAGTTGAGGTATCTGGATATTGAAATTTTGAATCCATCATTTTAGAAAGATATATTAACTCTGTTCTAATCCTCCAAACGAGCCTATACCAACCTCGGCTTGCTCAACCTCCCTCCTTTATGATTAAGTCAATTAAACAGAAAAATCATAAAAGTGTTCTTTTAATTACTTTCAGATAAGATAATGATGAGCAATGTGATCCCTCTGAAAAAGAGCTTCTCGGAGTGAGCAAGGCTAGTGGGGAAAAAGGACATTTTTACAGTCTGTTTTGTTACAGGACATCTATTTCCAATGATCGATGTACTCTTGTTTCTACTTATAAAGACAAAATAACAAATAGTTGCATTACTTGTTCTCATCTTGGACCTGAAAAAGTAATTAATATGTGTCTTATTTGCTTTACTCACTTTAATCACTCAAAGTCTATGTCCGTGTAAAAAAAAAATGTATATTTAGGACTTACCACGTGGCAGAAATAGGTACTTAGTTTTAAAAATGCAGAGGAAGCAGAAGTTCCCATCCTGTGGGACTTGCCATCTATACCAGGGGTCAGGTATTAAGTGTTCACAAGACAGAGAAAAGGAATCTGCAAGGACAACTCAGAAAGCAGCCTTAGCTCCTTCATTCAGGTAGGAGAAAGGGTGGAAGAGGAGAAAATAATCCAGGTAAAGCAATCCTATATAATAAGGATGTAATATGCAAATGGTTGTTACACTTCCCGGTGTAACAACCGTGTAATGATAGGTCACGGATCAGCAGAAGGATGGGGCAGCGAGCTACGAGCAGGTGGTGGAGAGCTACAGGAGGAGGCAGGACAGCAAGCTATGACAGGGGGCCGGGGGAGCTACAGAAGGGCAGGGCAGTGGGCAGAGAGCTACTGGAGGGCAGCAGCGAGCTACTGGTTAGCTACTAGTGCATGGATTCATGCACAGGGCTACTAGTTCAAACATAATGATTCAAAAATCTGTGCACTATAAGGAAAATAGATGGATAAAATTGTTGATTGAAAGCTAGATTGTTAGGGAATGATAATGCCACAATACAGAGTTTAGGTTTCACTTCAATTCCTCTATAATTAATAGTAGCATCAATTTAATTTCAACATATATTTAATCAATGACCAGTATATATGAGGCCAAGCATTGGGGATATTTTGGAAATGAGATAGATATGGCTTTAGCCTCCACGAAGCCTGTATTTTTATTTATAAAAATATTTTAAAGTTATAATAACTACCATTTATTGAGTAGCTATTATGTTTCTAGGTAGTTTTAATCATAAGTACAAAATGAAGGTTGTTTTTGCTTTTATTGTATGTGAGCAAAAAGTACAGAGCAAGAAGGTGGATGCCATTCCTACGGCCACATTACTTGTTCTTAGAAGTAACTCCAAGGGCCCTGCTGACCCCATTACACTACATTGCCTGCAGCAGTGTGCTGTATGAAGCTCATTAGTAGAATCATAATTTATAAATTTTATTTTGAAGAATTCACCGCTTTAAGATTATATATGTTAAGAGCTAAAGAGAATTTAAACATATATCTACTCTCTTACTTCCTTCTGTGTGAGGTCCAATGATGTTAGGGGTTAAAAATATGGAGAATCTTGACTCTAGTAAGGATCTTTTATTCCATATTTTACAATGTATATGAATCCAGTTATTTCAGCCCTCAGCCCTGGAGATACACTAGCAAGTGAAACAAACAGATGCTGTCCTCATGAAGCTTAGAGTCTATTTTAAGAGAAAAAGGCAGTTCTCAGGGTAAAACAATTTTATGTTTTGCTATGAAAACCACTGACTGTCATCTTATACTCTAATTAGGGAGAGAAAGAATACCCTTGAAGTAAGATAGTGTGATATACACTGAGTGGCAAGATTATTATGATCTCTGAACATATAATAATAATCTGGCCACTCAATATATATATATACACATACACACACACACACACACACACACACACACATATATATACACACACACACACACACACACACACACACACACACACTAGAGACCTGGTGCACGAAATTCGTGCACTAAGGGTGTTTCCCTCAGCCCAACCTGCACCCTCTCCAATCTGGTACCACCCCCCTGTGGGATCGGGCCTAAACAGGCAGTCGGACATCTCTTTCACAATCCAGGACTGCTGGCTCCCCAATGTTCGACTGCCTGCCTGATTGCCCCTAACTGCTTCTGCCTGCCAGCCTAGTCACCCCCTAATCACTTCCCTGCCAGCTCGATCGACGCCTAACTGCTCCCCTGCCAGCCCGATTATCCCCAACTGGCCTCCCCTGACAACCCGATCACCCCCAAATGGCCTCCCCAGCATATTCTCTCTTTATTAGATAGTGTTTTTTCTTTAACATATTGGACAGCCCTAACTGGTTTGGCTAGGTGGATGGAGCATTGACCTGCAGACTCAGAGGTCCCAGGTTCAATTCCAGTCAAGGGCATGTACCTTGGTTGGGGGAACATGCCCAGTGGGGAGTGTGTATGAAGCAGTTGATCGATATTTCTCTCTCATAGATGCTTCTAGATCTCTATCCCTTTCCCTTCCTCTCTGTAAAAAATCAATTAAAAAATATATATATATTTAAAAGGAACATTTAAGATTCCTCCATATTTGCCTGGCTGGTGTGACTCAGTGGTTGAGACCTGCTGCTGGCAGGGGAATGTGCCATGGGGAGTGAATTTGTTTTTGTTTTTTATAAAGGGTCAGGAGGGCCTCTGGGCAGCATTCTGCCAGGCTGCTTACTCTGAAGGCTCTCAGCAGCATCCCTCCCTGGGCCTGGGGGACTCCGGCGGGGCTGAGAGGACTGGGCACCACCATCTTGTGGCTATCAGTGCCACCATTTTTATCACAGAGTGACAGTTAATTTGCATATTAGACTTTTATTAGATAGGATGAGAGGCCTGATGCATGAATTCGTGCATGGGTGGGGTCCAACCAGCCTGGCCAGGAGGAAGGGACCTGGGCAGTTGGCCAGCCTGCCTGCCAGTCAAACTCCTGGTCAAGGGGACAATTTGCATATTAGCCTTTTATTAGATAGGATATACACTGAGTGGACAGATTATTAAGCGTTCATAGATCATACTAATCTGGCCACTCAGTGCATATTGTGTTCTGAAACCTACTATTTGCCAGTGACACTGAGGAAAATATTTTTCTGGTGGGGTCACTTTGTGTTATTTTTCCATAAAATCCATGTGAAATTACCCAGTTTTTGTTCCAATATAAGCTCTTCTGCTTCCTATCATCAAAAAAAATGGATGGCCAAAATCACTTTGGCTCAGTGGATAGAGCGTTGGCCTGCAGACTGAAGGGTCCCAGGTTCGATTCTGGTCAAGGGCATGTACCTGGGTTGTGGGCACATCCCCAGTGGAACGTGTGCAGGAGGGACCTGATCCATGTTTCTCTCTCATCAATGTTTCTAGCTCTCTATTCCTCTGCCTTCCTCTCTGTAAAAAAAATCAATAAAATATATTTTAAAAATGGATGGATGTTAGCTGAGACTTATTGTGGTATTCATTTCACAGTATACACATTCAATCATTGTGTTTACACCTGAAGCAAATATAATACTATGTGTCCATTATATCTCAATTAAAAAATAGTTTTAATTCCAAATGTCAGAAAAAGGACTTGGTTTTAGTTATTTTAATAGTATTAAAGCGTTTCTTCAGAAATCTAATTCTTAGGTCTCTACATATAAAATTGAGGACATACATGAATTTAATTTTTTTTCAGAATACAGATTTATTATATAAAAGATTAATGAAATAGTGTAGAAAAAAACAAATGAAAATAAAATTCCAAAAATTACCATTTAAAGTGTCATAAAAAATAATAAGTGGGAAAATTTTAACAATATATATGCTTGACCTGTACACTGAAAACATTGTTGAGAGAAATGAGTTACATAAATGTTCATGGATCAGAGGATTCAATACTGTTCTTTTTTTTAAATTTATTTTATTTTTATTTTTTCCTATTGCCCTCCCCACCCCCCAGTACATGCCCTCACCCGTCTCCCCCCCTCTGCCCCTCCCTATTGGCCTGTATCCACTGGCTATACCTACACACACATGCATAGAAATCCTTCGGTTGATCTCCTACAGACCCCTCCCCCCAACCTCCCTGCCTGCCCACTGTAGCACAACAGTCTGTTCATTGCTTCTTTGCCTCTGCATCTGCTTTATACATGAATTTTAAATTGTTCTCAATGTAATGCATGTGCTATATGTCACAGTCAGACTTTTGATTCAGATACATTGCTGTAAAAATAAGCCTTTTCAGTATCACTATATTTTTTACTAAAAGGAATAAAATCCTAATAAGTGACTTAAGTATTAAATACAACAGAATTTTCTTTACAGTTTAAATTACTTCAGCATCTATCAGAACATGGGCATTCATCATGGGAAAAAGGTAAACTAATTGATGTTTTGGTCTCTATTTTCTTTTACAATTATTATTTTTTTAATATATTTTATTGATTTTTCACAGAGAAGAAGGGAAAGGGACAGAAAGTCAGAAACATCGATGAGAGACATTGATCAGCCGCCCCCTGCACGCCCCCACTGGGGATGTGCCCGCAACCAAGTACATGCCCCGGACCGGAATCGAACCCGGGACTCAGTCCACTGGCTGACGCTCTATCCACTGAGCCAAACCGGTCCCGGCTACAATTATTTTTGAGAAGATGATTTTAGGCCTGTACAGAAATAGGCATTGCTGTATCCATGGGTCTAAGAGTCTCCTCAAGATTAGAAAGATTTACCATTGACATACTGAATAGCTCAGGGGTCTACAGAGAACACATGTTGAGAGTCAAGAATGATTGGTAGCAAAGTATATAGTTAAGAATGTTAATCTCAAGATATCAAATGTCATATAGACACCTCAATGTAAAATAATCATTATCAAGATAGCCAGGGGCTGAAACCGGTTTGGCTCAGTGGATATAGAGCAGCGGCCTGCAGACTGAAAGGTCCCAGGTTTGATTCCGGTCAAAGACATGTACATCGGTTGTGGGCATATCCTCAGTAGGGGACGTGCAGAAGGTGGCTGATCGATGTCTCTCTCTCATCGATGTTTCTAACTTTCTATCCCTCTCCCTTCCTATCTGTAAAAAAAATCAATAAAATGTATTTTTTTAAAAAAGATAGCAAAGGAGCCCCTGCAAGTAGATAGTTGTGCCATGAAAATAGCAAGAAATGTGCAGAAGGTGAGACTAAAAATACTGAAAATCTCTAACTTTGTGTGACAATTAAAATTAGATGTGATATTTTTCACTTCCAAAACAGACTGTTCTAGAGGAAGGTTTTCTATCTGGACAGAGTATAAGGGGCCAAGCAGCTGGATGAGGTAAAATATTTAGCATTCTTAACTTGCACATTATTGGTGTTTGTTCTCTCATGTTCTATTAGTTTGTTCTCTCTTAGGTAAAAAAAGAGTCATCGTGATTCTTGTCATTGCATTTTAGATGCTGGTAGAGTTCCACATTAAAGAAGATTGCATGCTCTCTTTTAATATGGCAAAGCATATACTTAGTGCTCACATTTGACTCTGCCACACTCATATTCCCCACTTATAAATAAGAATGAATGTTTATACTATAAATATGTGAATTGTTTTTTAAAATCTTGTGTTATTTCCAAGATGTTACCAGCATAGCTGTTTAAAAATTTAAGTAAATATTATAGATTTAGATACTGCTTTATTTTCAACTTTCCAAAATCCCTCCCCTGATGACATTTTATAATATATAAATTAACTAGAGACCCAATGCATGAAATTTGTGCACGTGGCTCGGCCCTCACAGCCGCGACTTTGTCTAGAAGGTCGTCCTGGAAGGAGGCCCAGATGGTCATTTGGCTTTCTGGTCTAATTAGCATATTATGCTTTTATCATTATATATCATATTTGTGTTGCTTTTTTTTGAGAAAGATATCCCCAAAAACTAGAAAACAGGGGAAATATCATCATAAATATTGCTGTACAGTCAAATAAGTGTTTGCACCTTAACAAGAATTCATAGCCCTGGCTTGTGTGGCTCATTTGGTTGGGCATCATTCTAAGCACTAAAAGGTTTCCAGTTCAATTCTCAGCCAGGGCACATGCGTGGACTGTGGGCTTGATCCCTGGTAGTGGCAGCTGATCGATGTTTCCCTCTCTATCCCTTCCTCTCTCTCTTAAAATCAATCTTAAAAATCTTTAAATAAAATAAAAAAGAATGCATATATTCTTGGATCAGCTTACTTCCAAACATCAGTCTTATGAGAAAACTTTACTGTGTAGCTAGTATCAAGTAGTATATCACCCTTTCCTCTTATCAACTTGCCACATGTTAAAGCTATAGCACTTAGCACAGTTAATATAAACAGAGGACATAAATATTTGTTACATGAGTGGATGCATTGCCAATTTACTTAACTAATATAATTTAATCAAAACAGGGTGAAACTAGAAACATATATGAAACAACTGTTTTTAAAACATTGGCAATGGAAAATACAGAGCAAACATTTTTGCTGATAAAACAATATTTATTGTTTTTACTAATCCACACATTTATTCATAAGACCTATCTGATATAAATTACCATAGATTAACATTCTAAATTTAGGCTTCAAAGAAAATGTTAACAGGAGATTTTTGAAAGCCAAAAGCCCATCTTGACAGGTATGAGGTGATAATCTCACTGTGGTTTTAATTTGCATTTCTCTGATGATTAGTGATGTTGAGTATCTTTTCATATGTCTATTGGCCATCTGTATGTCCTCTTTGAAGAAGTGTCTATTCAGGTCTTTTGCCCATTTTTTTTCATTAGATTGTTTGTTTTTTGTGTGTTGAGTTTTATATGTTCTTTATAAATGTTGGATATTAACACCTTATCTGTTGTATCATTGGCAAATATGTTCTGCCTGAGAGCAGGCAGACAGCTATGGTTGAGGCAGATGGGGTATTAGGTGAGGGTGTGTGGAGGGATTGGGCAAAAAGAAGAGAGAGAGAGAACTCATAGACATGGACAACAGTGTGGTGATTGCAGAGGGAGGGAGAAGGAGAGGACATAGAGGGGATAAATGGTTAGGGGAGGGGGGAGGGAGCCAAAAGCTCAAGCCACACCCCAGACCAGCTAAATTAAGAGATTTGATATAGGGCTCAGGAATCAGTACTGTTTAGATTTTCCCATGGGCAGCTAATGTTGCATCCATGGTTGAGATCCATGATCTTAGGGAGTACCACAAATCTTGACTTCGGTCAGGATAAAATGTATAATAAACACTTTTGCTATTATCCTATTGTACTTCTTTTTAAAAAAAAATTTTTGCCACTATTACAGATGTTCCCATTTCCACACGCTTTGCTCACCTCCACCCAGCCTCTCGCACTTCCCTCTGGCCATCACCACACTGGTGTCTATGTCTATGGGTTATGCATATATATATATTTTTAATATTTTTTATTGATTTTTTTACAGGGGAAGGGAGAAGGATAGAGAGTTAGAAATATTGATGAGAGAGAGACATCGATCATCTGCCTCTTGCACGCCCCCTACTGGGAATGTGCCAGCAACCAAGGTACATGCCCTTGACAGAATCGAACCTGGGACCTTTCAGTCCGCAGATCGACGCTCTATCCAGTGAGCCAAACCAGTTTTGGCTATGCATATATTTTCTTTGGCTAATCCCTTCACCTTCTTTCATCTATTCCCCTCTCCCTGTTCCCCTCTGACCTCTGTCAGTCTGTTCCATCTATAGAACTTCCTTTTACATCTTCCCTTTCTATGTTTGTGCCATTGCATTGAAATTATTTTATCAGTCTTTACTCCAGTAAACTGAAAGCTCCTTCAAGACAGGGACAGTATCTTATTAATCAGCATATACTACTGTTAGCAATCTACTGTTTATTGATACCTGTTCAGGGAGAGAATGAACTAAAGAACTGATTTAAAAACTGAATGAAAAATAACAGATTTCCGCATCCAGGCATAGTGGTATAATTGGTATTGGAATAACTCTTCCAACATTAAAAAATTGTAAGGCTGGGCAAAATACAGTGGTACCTTGAGATGCGAGTGCCCTAACATACAAGATTTTTGAGATACGAGCCGTCAAGCGAGCGATTTTTGCTTTGAAATACGAGCAACATTTGAGATAGGAGTAATCGTGCGGATTGGCCGGCTGTACACGACCCACCAGTTACCGAGACTGGAGCGTCTCATAGTTTCCCACGCCTCAAGGTTACGGAATGAATTAAACTCATATCTCGAGGTACCACTGTACATGAAACAACTATTTACAGATAATGGATAGCAAGCAGGACAGGACTGATATACCTGAGAGAAGGCAAACAAGGTGATTGGATTTATATTTGAAAACACTTTCCACAATCATGGCCCTGGGATGGAGCCCAAACAGAGCATAAATATTTCTTACTGAGTTGGAGATTGTAGTTCAGAACTACTGAAATGGTTGGAATTTGTGGGGCAGGATATCAATTAAGAAAAAAATTCAAAAACACTAAACTCCAAAAATCTGCATAGAGGTCTGCTTAAATCTTTGGCTAAATACTAGGCTATATACGTATAGCTTAGAATATTCTAAGTAAAAAAAAGAAGAATATTCCTGCCAACATGACTCAGTAGTTGAGTGTTGACCAATGGATAAGGAGGTCATGGTTCGATTCCCAGTCAGTGCACATGCCTGTGTTGTGAGCTCGATCCCCAGTGTGGGGTGGGCAGAGGCAACTGATCAATGATTCTCTCTTATCATTGATGTTTCTGTCTCTCTCTCACTCTCCCTTCCTCTCTGAAATAAATAATATTTTTGATTATTTTGTGACCTATAACTAGACAAAAAAATGTATTAATAGAAACTGATGTAGGACTAGAATTAGCAGAAAAGCACATTTGAAAAACTGTTATGGCCTGGCCAGGGTGCTCAGTTGGTTGGGCATTGCCCCATGCATCAAGGGTTGCCAGGTTGATTCCTGGTCAGGGTATATGCCCAGGTTGTGGGTTAAATCTCTGGTAGGGGGCATGCAGGACGCAGCCAATGAATGTTGGACACTCACAATGATCTTTCCTTCTTCCTTCCTCTCTCTCTAAAAATCAATAAAGATCTTCAAAACTATTATAACTACTTTTAAGAATTTAAAGAAACATATGAACAT
>JAAGEH010000029.1:2329010-2389734 GCA_011751065.1 Lasiurus cinereus | reverse complement strand
AATCGAACCTGGGACCCTTCAGTCCGCAGACCAATGCTCTATCCACTTAGCCAAACCGATTTCGGCCAGCATTTTGTACTATTGAAACCCAGTTTATCACAAAATAACCAGGCCTGTCCACATTCCACTAACTAGAACCCAGTAACTTGCCTGGAACCTAACTGCAAAGGAGGCTGGGAAATGTAGTGTCCCTGTTTGATCAGATGAACATCTATTTAGATTCTATTACAGATGGACATAAAAATAAATGTCTGCGAGACAGAAAATGCTTTCCTACTTAAGTACATGCAATTCAAGTGTCTATTGTGTTCAGAGAAGAGAGAGAGACTATTTTTGGCTATGTCAAGTCAAAGTACAGCAATATTTGTGTGGAACTTTGGAAAAAATAGTAGGGTTGGGACAAACAGTGAAACAAGGGAAATGCCTTCAGGAAGAAGAGAACTGAATCAGCAGAGTCACAGAGGCAGAGAATCCCAGGATTAATTAATGAATCAGCCGCGAGAAGCATTTCTTCTGAAAATACCATTTGGACAGTCAGGTTAAGACATGTAAATCAGAATCCAGTTAAAATTGAAACAGGATATTTATGTATCCCTAGTTCATGCCCAAATCAGCAGTAGACTCATCCCTTCACTTTACCTTTGCCAAATGAATTTAAAAATTCTGCAGACTCTAATTTATTACAATTTACTTTTGAAATGAGAATGACAGTTATTTCTTTCCGCTGCTCAGTATGGTACCACAGTTTTATTAGAATGCTTGCCCTCTGAGCTCAGCAAGGAGCATATTATAATTAGATGAGTATTACAATAGAGACTCTGTTAATGGAATTTTAGAAACATAGTAAAAGAAAAACCTACAAGAGTGTCTCCATTAGACTCTATAGAAGTAAGGGAAGCGTGTCTCAGGAGACCACTAAAGAAATCAGCAGGAGTTAGTTAACTGAAGGTCAAACAAAATGACATGATAAACCTCAGGGATACTGTTAAAGTAATCATTGCAGATAAGGGACTGACTGACTGTCAGAGGTGCCCATGCATATTTCTGATATGAAAATGAAGATGGGAATTAAAACAGAAGAAATGGCCTCTTTAGTTTTGTATAATCTTTTTTTTTAAATGTATCATTGTTCTTGAAAGTATTACAGATGACTCCCCTCTTCCCCACTCTTATTCCCTTCCCTGGCCTTCACCCCACTATCATCGGTGTCCATGGGTTATGCATACATGTAGTAAGTTCTTTGGTTTATCACCCTCGCTTCCCTCTGAGAATCCTCAGTCTCTTGCATGCTTCCATGTCTCTGGATCTATTTTTTTTATGAGATTCCAAGTGCCCATCAATAATTGAATGGATTAAAAAAAAAAGCTGTGGTACATTTACACAATGGGATACTATGCAGCTGTATAAACTTGAATACCACCTTTCAGTAAACAATATTAAAATATATTTTTTCTATGTCTCTCCCAATTTTTTTTGGGGGGGGAGCAAAAATAAAAAAAAATATTTCTAGACTCTGAAAGTGTGAAATTCTAGCGCATTCTATTATGGAAATGTTCCATATACAGTATTTAAAATGGTTCTTCCTTGAGGCCTAGTGATCTCTGTTCACTTTTTCAAGTGCATATTTTTTCCTAAATGTATAAAACATGCTCCTTGTTAGAAAATCTGAAAAATAAAGATAATAGAAGGTAGAGCACATAATTCAAGAAAATTCAATAACATATTTTTATTATTCATATATATTAATATACCCTTGATAATAATGTATGTTTGTTTTTATTTCCAGTAGTTTTCATTGATGATTTTGGATTGATAGATTCTTTTTTATCCTTTGATTTAATTTAAAAATAATTAAAAGAAATAATTAATTTTTAAAAAAATAATTAAAGAAACTTGAACCAGTCTGAAATTCCTCTAAGGCAGCGGTTCTCAACCTGTAGGTCGCGACCCTTTTGGGGGTCAAACGACCCTTTCACAGGGGTCGCCTAAGACAATCGGAAAATGCAGATATTTACATCACAATGCATAACAGTAGTAAAATTTCATGGTTGGGGTCACCACCACATGAGGAACTGGATGCAAGGGTCGCGGCCTTAGGAAGGTTGAGAACCACTGCTCTAAGGGGAGCTACAAAAAAAAAAAAGGAAGTCAATTATTTTGTACTTATTCAGCACAAGTCTGTACTTTCCTTGTTTGGGTAAAGAAAATAGAATTCCTAAAGAAGCGAAATCACAAGTAGGACAAGGAGTGGCACATGGGTGAGGCCTTCCCTCTCAGTGTCATTGTGGTTTTCTGTGACTAGGCCTCTAAATACCCTATCACCTCTTTCCTTTGTAGATTTCAGCCTCAGAAACTAAACTGGAATGAAAACATCTGCTCATAATTGCTGACCTTTCCAAATCTTAAACTCCTATCCCAAGATACAAAGGGTTCCGTATGGTTTTGTTCTTTCCCTTCTTAGCATTTATCTGTGAGAAAACGCAGCAACTGGTCCTGAGATTCAGAGTGATATGACTGTAGGGTTTCATTCTGTATAATGTTTGTCATTATTGAGAGCACCAGGAAAAATTTTAATAACAGTGTTGCTACAACGTAACTGTTGTGCTTTTTCCTGTTGGACCTATCCACGCAAAGGACAGGAGGTGTTAAGGTGAAGAAGTATTGTTCTAGCACAGGTGCCCACCACAGTCCACAATTGTAGGCTATTAGTCACGTTACACCGTATTCTGTGTTCAACACTGCCCTTTCCTCTACCCATTTGAGACTTGGATGTTATTTGCATAGGATTAATACATAAAAGAATAAAAGGCAAATAGGCTAAAGATATTTTTCTAGGTTCTTAATGCCTTTATAGACATAAAATGAAGCATGTACAAAGCATAAATATTTTCACATATGCTGCCTTGAACCATTAATGTGTGTAAAAATTAGAGTTACACTTTCGACAATCAATTGTTACTATGGTCCTAGGAGATGATGCTGCTACTTTTAGAAGAAAAGGTTTGAACAATAGATTTAGAAATCCTGCTGAGCTAATTTCGACTAGATAGATTGGTATTGTTTATATATCCTGATTTGAGGGTTAAAAATTACTGTTTGCTATAGCTGCATCAGACCAGATGATGAAATCTTATTATCAAAAGTGACTGATGATAATACACTTGGATATGAACAGGATTAATAATTGAAAACCATTTAGGTGTGTGACATCTATATATGAGTCTTGTGCCAAACAATTGCTTTAGAGTTGATCAAGGATTGAAATATGATTTCTGTCAATTTGTAAATGGTCTTTGATCCAAAATTACTTTAATTGGCAAATATTAGAATCTATTTTCTTATCCTCTTCGTTTATAATTTTTCACTAAAATACTTGTTTGGTGTTGTTTTATTTATTTATTTTTATTTATTTATATTTGTTTCCTCGGGTTTTCAAGGGTGCAATTCTTCTACATGATCAATGACATTTTCTACTCTCTATAGACCTGATGCTGCATTCTTTTCTCAGGCAAACATCTTTTGATTTTATTTTTAAATTACAGTTGGCATGCAGTATTAGTTTCAGGAGTACAACATAGTGATTAGATATTTACGTAGTTTATGAAGTGATCACCCCAATAAATTGTTCTAGCACAGGTGCCCAACCCTAACCCTAACCCTAACCCTAACCCTTAACCCTAACCCTAACCCTAACCCACAATTGTGTTTCTGTGGTGTAGGTGGTACTTCTCCACTTTTGTTTCTGATTTAATTTATTTTGGTCTTCTCTGTTTCTTGATGAGTCTGGCTAATGGATTACCAATTTTGTACCCATCTGACACCATACACAGTCATTACAATATTATTGTCTATATTCCCTATGCTGTACTTCAGATCCTTGTGAGTTTTTTTCTCAGTATTACCTTTTTTCAGTTTTTTTATTTCAAGAAAAATGATTTTAAATATAATGTTACAAGCAGCAACATTAATATTTCATAAAAGGTTTTATAGATAATGTTACATGCAATAAACACCAATGATCTCACATATAATATTACATGCAACAAACATTAATATTTCAAAAATAAAAGGATTTTAAGTATAATAATATTATCAAAACTGTACTAACATAGTATGATACCACAAAAGTTGTAGGAAATATTAAAAATCTGCAAATAACAGGATTGCTTCTATTATATTCTAGAATATTTTCTCCCCCTCTGGTTCTATTTTTGTTCATCAGTTTATATTGTTCATTATATTCCGCAAATGAGTGAGATCATATGATATTTATCTTTCTCCTTTCATCAGGTCTATAGAGAGTAGAAAATGTCATATATCCCTTCTGATTGGTGTTTCTGTTTTCTTGAGATATAGTCCAAGAAATGGTATTACTGGGTCAAATGGGAGTTCCATTTTTAACTTTTTGAGGAAATACCATATTGATTTCTACAATGGCTGCACCAGTCTGCATTCCCACCAGCAGTGAAGGAGGGTTCCCTTTTCTCTGTATCCTCCCCAGCACTTGCCATTTGTTGATGACAGCCATTTGGCAGGTGTGAGATGGTATCTCATTGTCGTTTTGATTTGCATTTCTGAGATGATTAGTGACTTTGAGCATGTTTTCATATGTCTCTTGGCTTTTTTTATGTCCTTTTTCAAACTGTCTATTTAGGTCTTTTGCCCATTTTTTAAAAAATATATATTTTTTTATTGTTTAAAGTATTACAAATAATAGTACATATGTCTCCTTTTTACTCCCTATTGACCTCCCCTCGGCCTTCCCCACCTCCCAGTACATGCCCTCACCTGTCTTGCCGCCACCAATGTCCTGTATCCATTGGCTATGCTTACATACATGCATACAAGTCCTTCGGTTGATCTTTTACATTACAGCCCCCCCACCAACCTCCCCTGCCTTCCCACTGTAGCATGACAGTCTTTCATTGCTTCTTTGCCTCTGTATCTGTTCCCCCCCACCCCCGCCCAATTCTTTTCTTTAAAAATATCTTGCCTTTGTGGGCTAGAAATAAACTTATAAGAACAAAAAATGTTTGAGTCCCAATTTCAATGTCCAATAGTTATGAGTCCCAGTTTCAATGTCAAACAGTTCCTTATGTGTACACGTCATCAATAGTATCTGGATAGTGGACAAATGGATATGGATTGTTTATCTTCCTTTTGCTAAGTAATATGAGTTCCCTGTAAATTTTGGAGATTAAACCCTTATTGGAGATAACATTGGCAAATATGTTCTCCCATGCAATGGCTTTCTTGTTGTTTTGTTGATGGTTTCTTTTGCTGTGCAGAAGCTTTTTATTTTGATGTAGTGCTTTGTTTATTTTCTTTTTTAGTTTCCATTGCCCTAGGAGTGGTATTGGTAAATATATTGCTATGACATATGTCTGCTATTTTGCTGCCTATAGATTCTTCTAAAATTTTTAAGGTTTTTCATCTTACGTTTAAGTCCTTTATCCATTTTGAGTTTATTTTTGTGTATGGTATAAGTGGGTGTCTAGTTTCATTTTTTTTGCATGTATCTGACCAGTTTTCCCAACATCATTTATTGAAAAGACTCACTTGACTCCATTGTATGCTCTTACCTCCTTTGTAAAATATTAATATAGCATAATGGCTTGGGTCAATTTCTGGGCTCTCTGTTCACTTCCATTGGTCTATATGTCAGTTGTGTCACTATAGAGAATAGCTTGATATTTGGTATTGTGATCTCTCCAACTTTGTTCTTCTTTGTCAGTATTGCTACAGGTATTCTGGGTCTTTTTTTTTTTATTCCAGATGAATTTTTGGAGAGTTTGTGAAATATTTTGTTGATATCTTAATGGGTATTGCCTTGAATCTATAGAATCTTTTGGGTAGTATGGACATTTTAATGATGTTGATTCTACCAATCCATGAACACAATTGATTCTTCCATTTGTTTATGTCTTCCTCTATCTCTTTTTTCAATGTCCTGTAGTTTTTTTTAGTATAGATATTTTACCTCCTTAGGTAAGTTTATTCCTAGAAATCTTTATTTTTTCAGTGCAATGGTAAGTGGGACTGTTTTTTATTTTCCATTTCTCTTTCTGTGAGTTCATTATTGGTGTATAAGAAAGCCATAGATTTCTGAGTGTAAATTTGTATCCTGCTACATTGCCAAATTCATTTATTGAGTCTAGTAGTTTTTTGGTGGAGTCTTTAGGGTTTTCCATCTACAATATCATGTTATCTGCGAATAATGGCAATTTTACTTCTTATTTTCCAATTTGGATGCCATTTATTTCTTCTTCTTATCTGATTGCTATGGCTAGTACTTCAAGTACTATGTCGAACAGGAGTGTTGAAAGTGGGCATCCCTGTCTTGTTCCTGTTCTTAGGAGAAATGGTTTTTGTTTTTGTCCACTGAGAATGATGTTGGCTGTAAGTTTATCATATATGGTGTTTATTGAGATATGCTCCCTGTATTCCCAGATTGCTGAGAGTTTTTATAAAACATGGTTTTTGGAGTTTGTGGAATGCTTTCTCTGTGTCCATTGATATTATCATGTGATTTTGTCTTTTAATCTGTTTATGTGCTGTATCATATTTATTGGTTTATGAATATTGTACCAGCCTTGCTTCCCTCGACTAAATCCCACTTGATCATGTTGTATGGTCTTTTTAATGTATATATGAATGTGATTTGATAATATTTTGTTGATAATTTCAGCATCTATGTTATCCAGGATATTGGCCTATGCCTCTCTTTCTTTGAATGTTTGGAAAAACTCCCCGATGAAGTTGTCCAGTCCTGGACTTTTGTTTGGTGGGAGTTTTATTACTTCCGTTGTTATTGGACTAATCATTTTTTATTATTATTATTCCTGATTCAGTTTTGGGAGATGGTGTTTTTCTAGGAATTTTTCTATTCATCCTTGTTAGCATATAGTTGTTCTTACAATCCTTTGTGTTTCTGTGGTGTAGGTGGTACTTCTCCACTTTTGTTTCTGATTTAATTTATTTTGGTCTTCTCTGTTTCTTGATGAGTCTGGCTAATGGATTACCAATTTTGTTTATCCTTTCAAAGAACCAGGTCTTGGTTTCATTGTTGTTGTTTTTGTATTGTTATTTTTGTTCTCTATGTTATTTATTTCTGCTCTAATCTTTATTATTTCCTTCCTTTTACTTACTCTGGGCTTTTCTTGTTGTTCTCTTTGTACTACTTAAAATTGTAGGGTAAAATAGTTTATTGCTGATTTTTCTTGTTTTTATTTTTTAAGGTACACCTGTAGTGCTATGAACTTCCTTCTCAGGATTGCCTTTGCTGTGTCACAGAGATTTTGGCTTGTTGTGTGTTCATTTTCATTTGTTTCTATGAAGTTTTATATTTATTTATTGATCTCTTTGGTAACCCATTCATGCTATATAATAAAGGCCTAATATGCAAATTGACTGAACGGAGGAATAAGTGGTGAAACAACTGGTTGCTATGATGTGCACTGACCATTAGGGGGCAGATGCTCAACACAGGAGCTGTCCCCAGCCTGCAAGTCCCAGGCCAGCCAAGGCAGATGCCAGTGGTGGCCCCCTGATTGCCCCACCAGTTGCCCCACAGATCAGCCCTGATTACCAGCCATGCCTAGAGATCTTACCCACGCATAAATTTTGTGCACCAGGCCTCTAGTTGTTTATTAACATGCTCCATGTATTTGAATGTTTTGGGGTGTTTTTACTGTAGTTGATTTTTAATTTCACTCCACTGTGATCTGAGAAGATGCTAGGTATGATTTCAGTCTTTTTGAACTTGTAGAGGCTTGTTTTGTATTCTAACATGTGGTCTATCTTTGTGAACGATCCATGTGTATTTGAGAAGAATGTATATTCTGCTGCAATGGGGTGAAATGTTCTATGAATGTTTGTTAAATCCATCTGATCCAGAGTCTCTACTTCCTTGTTAAGTTTTTGTCTGGAAGATTTGTCCAGGGAAGTCATAAATGTGTTAAAGTACCCTACTTTTACTGTATTGTTGTCAATCTCTCTGTTAAAGTCCTCTAGAAGTATTTTTTAAAATATATTTAGGTACTCCTATATTGAGTGCATATATTTTTACCATTGTTATATTCTGTTGTTGAATCAATCCCTTTAGTATTATGTAGTAACCTTTGTTGTCTCTTGTGATGGCCTTCATTTTAAAGTCTTTTTTGTCAAATATGAGTATTTGTACTCCAGCTTATTTTTTTTCTTTTCCATTTGTATGGAAATTTTTTTTTATCCCTTCACTTTCATTCTATGTATGTCTTTTGTTTTGAGGTGGGTCTTTTGGAAATAGCATGCATATACACTGAGTGGCCAGATAATTATGATCTCTGAATGCATAATAATCTGGCCACTCTGTGTATATCCTATATAATAAAAGGCTAATATGCAAATTGTCCCCTTGACAAGAAGTTCAACCAGCAGGCAGGCTGGCCAACCACCCATGTCCCCTCCCCCTGGCCAGGCTGAATTCATGCACCGGGCCTTCCAGTCAGTATAGTTGGGTCATGTATTTGTATCCATTCAGCTACACTACACCTTTTGATTGGAGCATTTAATCCATTTACATTTAGGGTTGTTATGAAGAGGTAATTATTTATAGCCATTTTAATTCTGTATGGCTAGGTTTACTAGTATCTCTGTTTCTTCTTCTCAGCAATCCCTTACAACAATACCTTTAGCATTTCTTGTAATGCTACTTGGAGGTGATGAACTCTTTTAACCATTTTGTTTTGTTTTGTTTTGTTTTGTTTTGTTCTGGGAAGCTCGCTATTTGACTATTTTGAATGATAGCCTTGCTGGATATAGTAATCTTTGTCTCAGATCCTTGCTTTCCATTACTTTGTATACTTCATGCCATTCCCTTCTGGCCTGCATATTTCCTGATGAGAAATCAGGTTTCAACCTTATGGGAACTCCTTTGTAGGTAACAGTTTTCTTTTATTTTGTTGCCTTTAAGATTCTTTCTTTGTCTTTAATTTTTGGCATTTTAATTATGATGTGTCTGTCTGTGGGTCTATTTGGGTTCTTCTTGTTTGTGATTCTCTGTGCCTCCTAAACTTGTATGACTTTTTCCTTTACCAAATTAGTGAAGTTTTTACCATTATTTCTTCAAACACTTTCTCTATTCCTTTCTCCCTTTCTGGCTCTTCTGACACACTGCTATTCTAATGCTGTTATGTTTCACATTGTCCCACAGCTCCCTTAAGCTGTCCTTCCATTTTTAACTTTTTTTTCTTTTTGGTTCTTTAATTGAGTGATATTTTCAATTCTGTCTTCTAACTCACTGATTGAATCCTCAGCATTCCCTAATAGACTGTGTATTCCTTTCAATGTGTTCTTTATTTGTGTTATGTCATTCATTGTCTCAGGCTGTTCTTTTTTCATAGTTACTATATCTTTTTTCAGACTGTTGAGCATTTTTACCATCAATGCTCTAAACTCTGTTTCAGATAAATTTTGTATCTCTGCTTCATTTATCTCTTCTTCTTGAGAATTCTCTAATTCTTTCATTCGCAGGTTGTTTCTTTGTTTCCTTATTTATGGCTTTCTGTTTGGGTTTATGACTATGTGTTAAATAGATCCTCTATACCACTCAATATCTAGTGCAGGACAGTGTTAAAGGCTGTTTCTGACTAACTGGATCAGGCAAAGACTCAGAGCCTCCAGAGACTGCCTCTGTCTATCTACTAATAGGATTCTGACTTTAATTGCCCCCAGGCAAACAAGCTCAGGTTTAGTGAGAGTTTTTTTCAACATGGTGGGGCAGTTGCTTCTTCCTGGAGTGTAATTTCTAGTTTTAATCTGTTAAGTGGCCTCAGGGAAAGGTGTTTTCCAATAGGGTGTGTTGACTGTCTTCCCAGGCAAAGCAAATGTCCATGTGGAAAGATGTTCTCTGCTATGTGAGGAAATGACTCATCCGTGGAGACTTGGGGTGTCTGCATTCTTAGCTATATCCCTTGAGCCCCCCTACCTGGGTTCTGCTCTCATAGTTCTAGTCCACTTCACCATCCCTGTGCCAGAGCACATGATGGATGGCTCCATAGGGAATTTTTTTGCATTGGCCCTTCAAGATGGTACCTGAACACAGCTGCTACTCCCTGGCAGAAAGCACTTTTCACAGCTAGATGTTATGTGAGTACCCTCCTCAGTTTGGTGCTCTCTCCTGGGGAGCCCAGCATCAGGATTAGGCCTCAGAGTTCTCAGTAGCAATCCTCCTTCCCATAGCTGAGATATCTCTCCTGGACTTCAGGTGCTGTCTGTGGGTGCCCAGCCAACTCTTTTGCTCCTCTGCCACTCCTACCAGTCTCTATAAAGTCTCCACCTTCTGTTCTTGGGCATCAGGGTTCTTTCTCATGAGTTTTCCATTGATTATTCAGGAAACCTTTCTATTTTTCAGTTATAATTTCAGTTTGTTCCTGGGAGCATGTCTGTATAGCATCCACCTACTCTGCCATAATTTTTTTTTCATAGTATTACTTTTTATCACAATTTATAGCATATTATATATTGGGCATGTGGGGAGGGTGTGATTCTGAGGACATGTTCTCAATCCTTGTAAGTTTAAAATGCCATATAATTTCACTTGTATGTGGAATCTAAAAAACTAAACAAAACAGAGACAAACTCATAGTTTTTATGGATGCATTGTAAGGGGGTTGGGAGAATAGGTGAATATGGGAAATAATCAAGATGTACAAATTGCTCCTTTATTGTTAAATAAACAAAGGAGAATTTCTTTAATAGTCAAATAAATAGCATCTTCAAAAAGGAGTATAAGAAAATAATGACAATAGTGTGAGGAGGAGGAAGCATAGGGAATATTAAAAAGGAGACTAAATCAGTGAACATGACCCTTGTTTGACCTTATTTTAAATTTTGGTATACTGAGATCCTCCACAGATAAATGGCACTATATTCTATTCTTCACAAATTTTAGGATTGCATCTTACAAAAAATTTAAAGACCTTCAAATACATCCTCTGAACTAAAAGCCACCACTGTTTCTCCTCTGGTAAATTATGTTTCCCATTGCAGAAGACAGGATAAAATCAAGTGGATCCAAATGGATATAAAGCATATTTATCTGGTCCATTGGTCTCATAATGAAATTACATACTTATAAGTATCTATATAATAAAAACCTAAGCGACCGTTAAGGAGGAACAACCAGAACAACTGGTTGCTATGATGTGCACTGATCACCAGGGGACAGACACTCAACACAGGAGCTACCCCCTGGTGGTAAGTGCATTCCCACAGAGGGAGCACCACTTAGCCAGAACCTGGGCTCACAGCTGGTGAGTACAACAGCAGTGGCGGGAGCCTGTCCCACCTCCATGGCAGTGCTAAGGAGCAATGAGCCTAGTGGTAAGGAGCAAAGGCTCCCAGATTCTGAGAGGATGCAGGCTGGCCTGAGGGACCCTCTGCCAGTGCACGAATTTTGTGCACTGGGCCTCTTGTTAATAATAATGGAATCACTATAATAGCATGTTTCTTAATGGTGTTCTTATAGATTATATCCTTTTCAAATTTAATCACTTAAACACATGGGTTTCTTGTACCTCTATATCCTTCAAGACTCTCTTCCTTTCAAGAGTCTAGTCCTAAATAATGAAAAGCCCCATATTTTTTTAAAATATATTTTTATTGATTTCAGAGAGGAAGGAAAAGGGAGAGAGAGATAGAAACATCAATGATGAGAGAGAACCATTGATTGGCTGCCTCCTGCAAGACTCTCACTGGGGCTTGAACTTGCAAACTAGGCATGTGCTCTGACTGAGAATCTAACTGGTTCATAGGTTGATGACCACTTAGCCACAAAAATTGGGTAACAAACTTCTTTTTTTCTGTTCTTCCTCATAACTCTTACTCAGCCTCAGTTTTAAAGCCCACATTTGAAATCTCTCCCTCTAAAATATCTCTGGTGAGAAGAAATTAAAAGAACGTACATATATTTATGCATAACCCATGGTAAGAGACAATAGGGGAGGGAAGGCCTGGGGTAGGATGGAAGCTGGGTGGAGAGGGCAGTGGTTGGAAAATGGAGACATCTATAAAACTCTCAACAATAAAGAAATTTTTCTTTTTAAATTTCACCATAACCATATCATTTTAAAAATAGTAGACTACTTCTGTCCCACCTAAAGCCTTATATATTATAGCTTATATCCCCATTATGACTACTTAGGGATCTTCCATTAATCTGCCTGATTTTGTAGGTGATGCCATGTTTTCCATTTTCAATTTTTTGTTTCTGTTGTTCACTGATTTACTGTGTGTTTTGGGAATTTTTCTGGGAGTACTGATTTTATAGTGAGCTATTTGAGAAAATATCTTGTTTTAAAAAGTCATAAAAGCAATTATGTTAAAGACTAACCTGAATATTACAAAGCAAAGAACATGCACACTTAACACACATTTTAAGAGATTTATTGAATGCCATCTGTATACTAACATGAGCATGTTACATTTACATGGATTGCATGGGGTCAGAGTTACTTGTTAGTCTCTCATAATAAACAATCACCTTTGACCACACGAACTAGCAATTCATCAGACAGTTTTCGTCTTTAGAAAACTGTTTTTGCAACTGCTCTTGTGTTCAGTGACAGAGCAAGTGATGCCACAGAAGCAGATCATTTTTTATTATCTAAAAGAAAATGTGTTGTTTATATTTCTTCTTCTGGCCTCTTCTTCTCTTACCCTACATATAACTTCAGTGTATCTCTCATCCTTCTATTGTGTTAATGTTATACCCCTAGTGCCCAGGATAGTGCTGGGAAAATAGGATTCAATAGATACTCTTTTTAAAAAATATATATTTTATTGATTTTTTACAGAGAGGAAGGGAGAGGGATAGAAGGTCAGAAACATCGATGAGAGAGAGACATGGATCAGCCGCCTCCTGCATGCCCCCCCGCTGGAGATGTGCCCGGAACCACGGTACATGCCCCTGACCAGAATCAAACCTGGGACCCTTGAGTCCACAGGCCGACGCTCTCTCCACTGAGCCAAACCAGTCTCGGCTCAATAGATGTTCTTGAATTAAGTAACTAAAAGAGATGTTGAATCAATTTGTCTAGATACCACCTAATTTATTTTCTTCTATTTCAAAACAGAACTGAAAGTGAGAAAAGACGCAATAGTATTTACAATCCCTTCTTCCTCATTTCAAATCATTTATAAACACATCCAAAGCAATTTTCTATGCATACAATTAAAATAGAACTTCTCTAAATCCCCCTGTATAATGGCCAATTTCAGAACTGTCATGTCTCTGATTTTCCAAGTGAACCTCCTCATGATAGTTGACCCTTTGATGTTAGCTTCATTATTCTCCCCCAATTACAATTTACATTCAATATTATTTTGTATTATATTCCCAGGTATAGCATAGTGGTTAAACAATCATAAAATTTACAAAGTGTTTCCCCCAATATTTTTAGTACCCACCTGGCACCATACAGAGTTATTACAATATTAATGACTATATTTGCTACGCTGTGCTTAACATCCCCATGACTATTTTGTAAGTGACAATCTGTACTTCTCAATCCTTTCACCTTTTTCACCACCTCCCAAATCTCTCCTCTGGCAACCATCAGTCTGTTCTCTGTATCCATGAGCCTGTTTCTGCTTTGTTTGCTCACTTACATTGTTCATTAGATTCCACATGTAGGTGAAATCATATGGTATTTATCTTTCTCAGACTTATTTCAGTTAGCATAATACCCTCTAGGCCCATCCATGCTCAGACAAATTATAAGATTTCATTCTTTGGCCAGGTAATATTCTATTGTATGCATGTACCACAGCTTTTTTATCCACTCAACTATTGATGGATATTTGGCTTGCTTTTACAATAGATTGGCTATTGTAAATAACACTGAAATGAACTCAGGGATGCATATATTCTTTCAAATTAGTGTTTTGGATCTCTTTGGATATATACCCAGAAGTGGAATTGATGAGTCTTGAGGTGGTTCCATATTTAATTTTTTGAGGAAACTCCACATTGTTTTCCACAGTGGCTGTACCAAACTGCATTCACACTGGTGTACTAAGGTTCCTTTTTCTTCACATCCTCACCAGAATTTGTTGTTTCTTGATTTATTGATGAATAGAGGCCTGGTGCATGAAATTCATGCTCTCAGGGGGTTCCCTCAGTGTGGCCTGTGCCCTATCACAGTCCAGGGGCCTTCAGGGGATGTCCTACAGGGAGTGAGCCTAAGCTGTCAGTCGGACATCTTTAGTGCTGCCAGGGAAGTGGGAGGAGCTTCTGCCACTGCTGCTGCATCCCCAGCCATGAGCCCTGTGGGAGCTCACTGATCACCAGGAGTCAGCTCCTGCATCTGATCCCTGGTGGTCAGTGCATGTCATAGCGAGTGGTTGAGCGGCCTTAGCATATTATTATTAGCATATTATGCTTTGATTGATTTAACAGCAACCCTGACAACCAGACACTTAGCATAGTAGGCTTTTATTATATAGGATTTTGATTAGTGTCTTCTGAGACTGTATTTACTAATTAAATAGTAGTTAAAAGAATGGATTCTGGAATTTGACTGCCTGGGTGAAATTCTGGCTCCCCTAGTTACAAAATCTTCCGAGTATGATCCTAAACTTCTGTATCTTTAACATAGACCATTATACACTCTGTAAAGAGGGTAATCATTTACCTATCTCATATGTTTTTAATGGGTATGAAGTCAGGTAAATCATATGGACAGACTCCTTATAATAATATTTGGCTCAGTATAGACAGTCAACATGTATTAATTTCATGAGATATTAAAGGAGAACCTCTAAACATATTTTATTTCTAACTTTCACAGCTGAACAACTAGTCATGTTTAAAATTTGGTTCTCTCTCTTATCTCATCCCATCGGTTACAACATACTACCTAAATATGCTCACAAGGCTTTTTCTCTAAATCTAGAACTGATTAGTTCTTGTCTAGAGTTTGGCAAATGTAGTTATGATTTTGTAGCACTGGGCTAGTTGTTAGTAGGGGGTAGAAGCTACCATGTGTCAAATAACAGTGGGTGTTATTAAAATAAATTTATTTTATTTTTCAAGCAGCCATCTGTAGAGTTATTTTCTTCCCACTAAATAGAATAAGTATCTATAGCTCAGATGAGCCAGCTTGACCCAGGTGCGATAGTTAATAAGTATGGTAAGTGCAAGAGCTAGAATTTTACATTAATATCAGGTTATACACATTGTATTTTTTGACTGCTCCAGCAATTAAAACCCCTTAGGGAGGGAAAAGGCGGGAAAATTCGTAAAAGATATTTCCTTAGGTAAACTGAAGTTCTAAATATATCCTGAAAGGACGTAGTTACTGGCATCTTACAAATTTTATGATTAAGATTATGTAGCTGGATTAGATAATGAGATTGTAAATGTCTCTCAGTTAAATTAGGGTTTATCTAAAAGCTCTGCATTGCTCACTAACTCTTGAAAGGCTCTGGCCCTTATAAATCATGATATACAGAATCTTCAACAAATGCCCTCATAAAATTTAATTAAGAAAATCCTGCAACCCAAATTGACTTTTCTTTATGCGGTGGTAAGTACTAATGACTAGCTTACATATGTGTATTCAACCTGCGGTATTGGCATCTATCTGTCATACTGTTTCTTAGCTCTGAAACAAGCACACAAGACATAATTTGACCAGTTTATTCACATATAACTTGATAGAGTCAGATCAACTCTTAAAATTTAGGCCTCACCCTCTCTAAGATAGTATAAGCTAATCTGGGAATTGACCTCAAAGCCCTTAGATCTGCTTTTAATATAAATTGTGGCTCTACTTCATAAAATAGCATTTGATATTACTTTGCAATTAGACTTCTGCAATTTTCAAGTAATTTTTAATAGTTAAAATGAGCTATTTTCAGGCTTTTTCTACTGCAAAACAAGAAGAATATAAAGATTCTTTTTGATCTGGTGTCTGGTATTAATTTAAATTGAAATTCACTGTTTGAATTTATTGCAGTAGATATCCTCAGCTACCCAATTATTTTAGTACAATCTGGCACATATATAATTTTAAAAGATCTTGTATCTAGGCAAAGCATTTAATTTCCTACCAAATTAATCCCTTTGGAACATTGCATTGGATGCCATAGTGATTAAAAAAAAAGACATTCATAACAGCCAGTTGCTCCAATAAATAAATACTCAGTACTCTGCACAAGTTGAAGATCTGCATTTATTTCCGTTATATATGGTGCAGGTTTTCTTATTATTAATTATGTGCTCTTTCTCAGTTCAGACATTTTCAATAACAATGTATGCTATGCCCTTTTGTTTCTAATTCTATTTTTTCCTGTTTCCCTGTTTGAAGAAGACATACTCTTCTTTACTCCAAAAGGACAATGGAAGTGGATTGATTTTTTTTTACCAATGCTGTCAGGAACAAGAATGTTCAAAGAACTTTCTCTTTATCATTTTGCTCAACTAAATAGTATGCGCCACAGTATGATTTTTTTGTAATTATTTAATATAAATTAGTATGTCTCAGTTACTGTTGCTGTGTAACAAACCATCCTAAAACGTTTTTGGAGTAAAGCAACCATATGCATAGATTCCATGGATTAGATATTTAGCTAGGACAGAGCAGGGATGGTTTATCTCTGGTCTATGATGTCTGGGCCCTCAGTTGGCAAGACTCAAAAAGTCTAAGGGTAATGTAATGGCTTAGAGCTATAATCATCTGGAAGTTCCTTCATATGCATGTTTGGCAAATAGGCTGTGTGTTTCCTAAAAGTTTTGGTTTCTCATGTAATGATACTACATTTTGAGGGGAAGCATCCCAAAAGATGGTATACAGAGAACAAGTATTCCAAGAGAACCAGGTGAAAGAGAACCAAGTGAGATCTAACCTAACTTCAGAATTCACATGACATCATTCTTTCTGAGTAGTCATAAAGAAATCGCTAAGGTCAATCCAGATTCAAGTAGAGCAAACACAGACCCTACCATGTAATAAGAGAAGTTCAAAGAATTTTTGGATATATGTTAAAACCATTACAAACAGATCAGCAAATGATTAAATGAATGAATGAATGAATGAATGAATGAATGAATATTGTTATTTCGAGTATACTAAGGATTGTTACAGTCTACATATGCTATTATGCATCTCTCGCCTGTTGAGTGCTATATTGAAGTTTAAGTAGAGTGGATGACTAGACATTCACCATATATATCAAAGCTCAACTTTTATTTTATTTTTTTATTAATGTGTTACATGTATACATATCTTCCCATCCCCCCACCTCAACTTTTAATTCTGCTTTGGAATGCTTGATTGCATGGCATGCATCTTCTTTATGATATGTAAGGTTCTATTGACCTCAGTTTTTTAAAGGTCAATTGTAGACGTAAAGTTCTTTAATTTCTATAAGACAGTAGCAAAATTAAAATAAACAGTAACAACAAAGATAAAAGAAGGGAATATAAGTAGGTATTATTGACAAATATCTTGTAGTCATTTGTCTTAGTTTGGGTTCCCCCAAATTTAGATATCAACCAAAAGACTTGGGTACATGCAGTTTATTTGGGAGCGTAAGTAAGAAAGTGAAGACGGTGAGGAAAGTGAGCAAAGCCAACAGAGGATGGTAATGGGTAGGTAATTGCTCTGGGAAACTGGAGCTCAGTCTGATGTGGACCATCTGATCTGACAAGCCATGAGAAACATGGAAACATGGCTTAAAGTCATGTCTGTCTAGATCAGTAGTTCTCAACTTTTATAATACCGCAACCCTTTAATTAGACAATGAGTATAGTTATAGGTGGTAAAATGTTCCAGCCTCTTATTCATCTAGACCAGTGGTTCTCAGCCTTTCTAATGCCGCAACCCTTTAATACAGTTCCTCATGTTGTGGTGATCCCCAACCATAAAATTATTTTCTTTGCTATTTCACAACTGTAATGTTGCTACTGTTATGAATTGTAATGTAAATATCTGTGCTTTCGGATGGTCTTAGGCGACCCTGCTAGTGGTTCTCAACCTATAGGTCGCAACACACAGATATTTACATTATGATTCATAACAGTAGCAACATTACAGTTATGAAGTAGCAACGAAAATAATTTTATGGTTGGGGGTCACCACAACATGAACTCTATTAAAGGGTCGCGGCGTTAGAAAGGTTGAGAACCACTGGTCTAGATGAATAAGAGGCTGGGATATTTTACCAACTGTAACTATACTGATTGTTTAATGTTTTGGATTAGATATATTAAGGACTCATCTATTATTACTCTTATTTGCAATAAGCATTATCTGGTGCTGTCAAGAAAGCCCTTAGAGAAGAAGAAATACTCAAGCCTAGCAGTAGGAATTGTGTGAGCATCTTCTACCACAGAGGCCAGTGGAAGTGGATTCATGTGGGCTAAAGAGATATGGGTTGGGGTATCAATATCTCGTCTATCTTGAATTTTCTATGACTATTATTTTACTAATGTACTGTATGCACAGTTTAAGAAAAGCAAATAATCTAAAACGCCTGCAAAAACAAAGAATGGCTGCTTGTTCCACCTTTTTTGCTCCTTGAATATCATGACCAAGGGGCCATCTTTTCTAATTTTCAGTATTATCTACATCTGCTTACCTCCATTTTTCTAAATAACATGCACATTGTGATTTATCTTGGCTCATTACTTTTATAACTTGTGTATTGCTTTCCTATTATGGCAATTTCCTTTTATGGAATGTAATATTTTATGCCATTCCATCTCCCTCCAATTTTCTTCATATTTCTAGTATAATTATATCACAATTTGGGGGTTACTCAATATTCATATTATTTTGACATTACAAAGGTTTTCTATTACCAAGACAAATAATATGTGATGATAATAGATCCTTGCTTGTAAAACTTTTTATTTTCCTGAGAAAAAGTATTTTCTTTTTTTTTTAATGTACCTATTGCTAATTCTTCCCAAAGGCTCTACAATCGCTGTAAAATGAGTTTCAGCAATATTGTTTACACAGTTTAATGTAACATTTCTATTTTCTTTATGGAGTTTCTTTATTGATGATTCGCTCACTTCAATCCTGACTAGCATGCTGCACAAAAGTAATCCTGAGATTTTCCTTTGCCTTCATTCTAGAATTTCTCTTTGCTTTTCATCTGAGTTAGATCACTTGTTTCTTGCCTTCTGGAATACATTTCTTTTTCTCTCTTGGTGTATTGCCTTCCTATAGTGGATTACATCCTCCAGTAGTTTCCATGGATGGCTAATTGTTTTGAGGGTAAATTGTTTCTATAGATAGGAAAATGTCTGTATTTTGCCTTTTCATTTGTTTGTCAGTTTATATTATTCTGGTTTGAATATCAATTTTTTTCCAGAAATTTGAAAGTATGCCCAAGTTGTCTTCTAGTTTTACATGTTAGCATTGGGAATTTCTGTGCCATAATCTCCAACTCTTTGACAAGTAACCTTTTTACTATGTTGGGTTTTCCTTTTGTCCTTCACCTCATACTATTTTGGGATGGTGGTCCTTAGTGTATTCTTGAGTATTCTTTCTTTTGGGCTACGTGGGTTTATTAATATTGATATATATGCCCCTAATTTCTTAGAAATATGATACTTGTCTCTGTCAGTGGTTTTCTCCTCTTTATTATTCTTCTATAACTTATACACATTAGATATAAATTTTCTGATTTGACCCTTTGATAATCTTACCCGTTCTTGCCTACTTTCACCTCTTTGAGGTTTACTGTCATTTGTTTATTTTTTTTTGTTTTTGTTTTTTTTCACTTTGGAGAGATTTTATTGACTTTATTTTATTGAATTTCTACTCTGGTACTTATATTTTAATCTCTAAGACTTTTTTTCTTCATATGCTTCTTTATAAGTATTCTTTTCAGTACCAAGCACACAGTATCTCTAATAAATGCCATTTTGTCAATAGATTTTCTTATTTTTCTTAATACATTAACTATATTAATTTCAAGTAGAAGTTTCTTCTTTTGCTTGCAAGTTCTTGTTTCCTACATAATTTGTACCTATTTTATGCTTATTTTTGTCTTTTCATATTGGAAGATTTCCTCAAATACTTGTTGTTTTTTGCTGCCTACTCATATTAAGAATGATAAATTAATTGCATGCCTTAATTGCATCAACAAAAGGAACAGTTTCACCTAAAAATTATAAGAGGGTAGGTGAGAAAGCAAAGGAATGGTAGTGTGTTCCACCTGGACCAAATGGCACAAAGTAAGTTTCCATTTGGATCTGTTATTAGACTTCCAGAAATCCTTAACTTCCTTTTGTATTTAATACAAAAAATTAGATTTTAGTATATTATTTTCCCAAATGAAGGTCCTTAGCATTAATCAGTTTTTAAGATAGCATTATATCAAGAGATTAACTAGCTTTGACTTAGAAAATAGTAGAGATTTAGCTCAGCTGATAAAATGGCAATTGTCTTTAATTGAGGAACATAATGGTATAGAAAGAACTAGAAATAATAACAATCAAGGGATTACTTCTAATATTGAGGCAAGGAAAAATGGCTTAAATTTTCTTTAAAATATTCATTAGATATTCTGGTGCTTCTAAGATGAAGTTGGGAATTGAATTTATTCTTTTTCCAGGAAAAAAAAAACCAATAGAAAAAAAAACATAAAAGAAACAAGGGTTTTAAAGACACTGGACATCAGGCAAGAAAGTACAGTGATCTCTGAGAAGTAGAAAAAAATCAGATGTGTTCTGTGATTAACCCAGGTTATTGCCTTGGGAGAATTCCTGAGCCATGGTATAGGGAGGGGGGATTCCAGGTTTTTGGAAATGGAGTTAAGAATTAGAAAACAACAACAACAACAATGTGGCAGGAGTTTTCAGAGAAAACCCAGGAGATCTACAGAGAATCCTCCTCAAGTGTTCTTCAGTGTACTGAAAGGCACTTGCATATGAGAATATTAACCAAGGCTGTGGAAAAAACATCTGAAAAGATGAGAGGAAACAGCACTCAGATCTCATACAGATTTAGTAGTGCTTATTCCCACTAGCCAGGCTAGAAAAACTTAATTCGTAGGACAAAGGTAGATTACTCAGAGGAACTGTGTTTCAATAGTGGGGAAAATTAGCCCTAGACTAAATGCTGCTCTGATCTGGCCAGTAAAACTTGGCTTTAGAGAACAAGAAAGGCTTACTATTGGGAAAAGATACAGAGGAACTACTGGTATGCTCAGTAACATTCCTTTTATTGATCTGGGATATAAATATTGTAAATATTCTTAGCTGAATATATATATTTTTTATTTTTATTGTTGATAGTATTATAGATATCCCCTATTTTTTCTGCCCCTTACCCCCCACCAACCAGTTTCTGTTTCACCCCAGGCATTCATATATGCATATAAATTCTTTGATTAATCTCTTCCTGTCCTCCTCCCCCCTTCCCTCTGAGATTCATCAGTCTGTTCCATGTTTCCATGATTTTGATCTATTTTGTTCATCAGTATATTTTATTCATTGGATTCCACTATAAGTGAGATGATGTGATACTTGCCTTTCTCTAACTGGCTTATTTCGCTTAGCATAATACTCTTGGAGTCCCTCCATGCTGTCTCAAATGGTATTTTTTTTAATGCTGAAAATTAATAAGCTAAACATCCATACTAAAAAGTTAAAGAAATGAGAACAAAACAAACCCAAATAAATGTACAAGAAGAAAATAAAAAAGATAGTTAATGGTAGAAAGCACACATAAAATAAAAGATCATCAAAGCAAAAATTTGTTCTTAACAAAGACTCAAGAAATTGACAAGCTAATAGTGAGATTGATCAATGACAGAGAGATAAAACAGTAATTAATATAAGGAATGCAAAAGAGGTTGTATCTGCAGTTGATGAAAACACTAAAGAAGATAACAAAAAGACATTTGATAAACTCAGTGACTTTTAATTTGAAAATATAAATTAAAAAGTCTGAAAACACATTAATAAGTTGAATGCTTTGGATTTCACATACTCTAAATTATTTCTAGCTTCTAATTAAACATAAGATTTTAGGTTAAAGCAGATGAGATGCATAAAAAAGAAAAAAATTATTTTTTAATCATAAACATAAATAGTCTACAAGTATTTCATTAACAAGTAAAGAAGCTTTCAGATCATGGAAGAAATGGTGATATAGGCAACTTGTAAAATAGCCCCTGCTTCCTGGTATCCACTTCTTGTATGATCCTTTCCCCTTATGTGGGCTATACCCAGTGACTTGATTCTAATCCTATATAATAAAAGCATAATGTGCAAAAAAAAAAAAACCAGAATGGCAGAATGACCTATTGCTGGAGGTGAGGCCAGCGAGCAGGTGGCACCAGGCCAGCCAAGGCATGTGCCAGCAGGCAGAGGGAGGGGACAGCATTTTGGGGGCGATGGTAAACAGCAGTGGTGACCAGTGGTGGAAGAGGGGCAATCATCAAAGGGGGACAGGGCCAGCTGGCTCTCCCTTGGTTATCTCGCCCAGTCGTCTCCAACAGAGGGAGGCCAGACTGCAGCTTGGGCCTACTCCCTCCAGGAAGCAGGCCTAAGCCATCAGTCAGACATCCCCTGAGGCTTCTTGGACTGCAAGAGGGTGAAGGCTGGGCTGAGGGATCCCCCAAGGGCACACATTTTCATACACCTGGCTTCTAGTAGTAAAATAAGGTTGAGGAGTTTTTTGTAGATGTTCTTTAAAGTTGGGAAAGTTTTCCTCTATTTGTAGGTTTCTAAGAGTTGTTTTTTTCTTCCAGAAATGTGAGTTTAATTGTGTCAAGTACATTTTTTGAATCCACTGATACAATCGTGTGATTTTTTTTTCTTCTTTAGCCTGTTAGAACTGTGATTGAGTTGATTTGCAATAATTGAGTTAGTCATTTCCATTGCGGATTTCATTTGCTAGTATTTTGCCAAGAAGTTTCCATGTATATTCATGAGAGACATTGGTCTATAATTTTCTTTTTCCGTACTGTCTTAAAAAATAATAAAGCACAAGTAATGGGATGTCACTTCAAGATTAGGTTATAAAAGACTCTGGCTTCTGTTTTGCTTGCACTCTCTCTTGCTCTTTCTTCCCCTGATGTAGCCAGCTGCCATATTGTAAGCTGTCTTATAGGGGAGCCCACATGGAAAAAAAAAAAAACTGACGGAGGTCATTGGCCAATGGCCCAGAGAAGAACTGATCTTTGAAAGCAACAGGGAGCTTGGAAACATCTCCGCCCCACCACCATTGAGTCTTGAGATGATTACAGCCTGAACTAACACTTTGAAACCTGTGAGATCCCCTAAGCTGAGTCATCTGGCTAAGCTGTGTTTGGATTCCTGATCTACAGAAAAGGTGAGATAGTAAATGTTGTTTTTAAGATACTTATTGTTGCCCAGCCTGTGTGGTTCAGTGGTTGGGCATCAAACCCAGGAACCAAGAGATTCAATTCCTGGTTAGGGCACCTGTCAGGTTTTTAGGCTTGATCCCCAGTGGGGGTGCATTCAGGAGGAAGCCAATCAATGATGTTCCTCTCTCAACAATGTTTCCATCTCTCTATCCCTCTCCCTTCCCCCCTCTCTAAAAATCAATAATGCATCCCAGTGGTGAGCTAAAACTAAACCCCAGCTTATGAAACAAGGTTATTCTTCATGTGGATGACTCTGTGCCGAAAGCATGGGAACAACGAGGAAAAAACAAATAAATAAATAAAATAAAAATCAATACAATCATTTTTTAAAAAGATAGTGATAGAGTAATTTTTAAAGTAGTAATAGATAACTAATTTAGAAGGAGAGACCTCAAAGTTAGTTAAGATGACATCTAAGTGAAATAAGGCTCCTAAATACCACAGTGAAGAAATTGATAAAATTGGAATGCAATGTGGAGAGCTTCCAGGTAAGGCTTCGGAGATTGCTGAGAGTTCTCCATTCCACTGGTCGCTGGCATCTGCCATAAACTATTATCACTAAGTTCTTATCTTAATATATAAAAACCCAGGATCCATAATGATTGACTGAAGGCTCGACTGAAGAATGGAAGTCAGTCTTGCAGCCAGTGCTGGGTTGCGGAGATGACCCAGTACTGACTGCCACCAGTGACAGCGAAGCAATCCAACACTGACTGCTGAGGGGGCTGCAGATCAGGCCAAGAGAGGGGCCTGGAGAGAGAAGCAGGATCTGATCCATAGCCTCCATAGAAGCTGTTGATCAGCCCTTGCCTCTCTCTTTTACTCTGGGCCTGGTCAGCAGTGTGCCTCTCATTCTTTACAGGCCTCCATGGGGGCTGCTGATCACCCCTACTTCTCTGCTTAGGCCTGTAGATAGGCCCAGAGATGCAAACTGGCATAGAAACTGACCAATCAGAACCAAATCTGGGTGAACTGTGAGGAGCCAATGGCTGCCTAGGAGGCGGAGCTTTTGACACTGATGGGATAGAAACCAACCAATCAGAACCAAATTGGCCAGCCGGGGAGGGGAGTTGGGGTGAGATCAGACTAGCAAGGGAAGGCAGTTAGGGGTGATGAGGCAGGCAGAGGCAGTTAAAGGTAATCAGGCTGGCAGGAGAGAGCAGTTGGGGGTGAGAGGAGGATGGCAAGGGAGGAAAATTGGGGGTGAGATCAGGCCAGCAGGGAAGGGCAGTTGGGGGCAACCAGGCTGGCAAGGGAGGGTAATTGGGGGCAAGATTAGGCTGGCAGGGAATGGCAGTTGCGATATCAGGCCAGCAGAGGAGGGCCTTTGGGAGCGAGATCAGTTCATCAGGGGAGGGACTTTGGGGGCAACCAGGCCATCAGGGGAAGGCAGTTGGGGCAAGATCAGGCTGGCAGGGAAGGGCAGTTAGGGATGATCAATCAGATAGAGGCAGTTAGGGACAATCAGGCAAGCAGGCAGGTGAGTGGTTAGGAGCCAGTGGTCCCAGATTGCGGAAAGGATGTTCAACTACCGGTTTAAGCCCAATCCCTGTGGAATTGGGCCTAAACTGGCAGTTGGACATCCCCCAAAGGGTCCCCAATTGGAGAGATGCAGGCTGGGCTGAGGGAAACCCCCACGTGCATGAATTTTGTGTACCAGGCCACTAGTGCATTATAAAACACTAATATCAAAACCAGTTTCTCAAATCTTACTATAAAACTGCTCTATGGAAACCAGTAACAGAAGCAGTAGCTGACATATCAACATGGCGTGTAGCAATCAGTAATTACTTATCTCACTTTTAGCTAATTCTACATGTAGCACAAGACACAGAAGGTAGTGTCTTGTCCTTACCAAAATGCCTGTAGCTATTAATGAAAATAATATTATTCCTGTATTCTGGCTGAAACTCCAAATTTATACATGTGGAAATTTATACATGTTCATCTAACATCACACACACCCATATTTGATACCTATATGTGTGGTGTGCTATATATGTATGTGGTGTGTTGCATATGTAGGTATACTACATATTTAGTAATATAAGTGTGTTGTGTTGTATGTGCATGTATTCGTGTGTGTTCTATGTGTGTGTAAATATGAACAAATTAGTGAAGGACATTTAGAAGACAACAAGTGTTTATTCTTCAGGAAAGCATGGGAGAGATAGATTATTAAATCCTTTCATGTATATCTCCTTCTATAAGCATTAATGTTTTAATTATACAAAAGAAAAATATGTTTAAATGTAAATAAAGATAAAATTACTGTGACTGCATTATTTTGAGCCTTCAGCTCATACTTGATTTTGACACGGATTTTAAATGTCCTCACACATTAGGCACACTCACAATAGACAGGTGGCCTGGCCAGCATGGCTCAGTGGTTTGAGCATTGGCCTATGAACCAGGAGGTCACAATTTGATTCTTGGTCAGAGTAGTACATGCCTAAGTTGCGGGCTCAATCCCCAGTGTGGGATGTGCAGAAGGCAACCGACCAATGACTGTCTCTCTCATCATTGATGTTCCTGTCTCTCTCTCCCTTCCTCTCTGAAATCAATAAAAATATATTTTTAAAAATATACAGTTGGTAGAAAATGAATATAGTGGGTTTAGGGAGGGCTTGCACTCAGGGCAGCATCCCAAAGGACAGCAGTCTTTTTTTTTTTTTCAGTAGTATTATGGACTGGCATGATTTCATTTGAAATATCCAAAGTCACATTCCCTTAAACCATCTCTTTCAAAATAATTAGCAGAAGAGTCAGTTATCAGAAAGGTAGCGAATCTAATATAATATGTTCCTATTTTATTTAAATGTATTCACTGAATTAAGAGGTTAATTCAACTTTTTTTCTACTTCCTTACTTTTCATCATGGTTGTGTTCTGTGGCATTAAGGAAAAAGCCATGTAATTGAAGGATGAGAAGAAATTGCACTTAGAATTGAGTTCTAATAGAGCATAAAACAACCTAAAAGGAAATATAGGCAATGGACACCAGAGTACTAATTATGGTGTCTTATTTAATTTTAAATAACTTCAATGGTATAAAATGAAGCTCAAGTAAGAGCTCTAATACCTTGCATTTTTTAAAACATATTTTTATTGATTTCAGAGTGGAAGGGAGAGGGAGAGAGAGACAGAAACATTAATGATCATAGAATCATAGATAAGCTGCCTCCTGCACACCCCCTACTGGGGATTGAGCCCTCAACCCAGGCATGTGCCCTTGTCCAGAATCAAACCAGGGACGCTTCAGTCCACAGACTGATGCTCTACTCACTGAGCCAAACCAGCTAAGGCCTTGCATGTTTTTCTTAAGCATTTTGATCCTAGGGTGTTTTTTGTAATGTTTTCACTTTATTTTTGTTTCTCCTACTATTAACCAATTCAAATGATTTGTTTTGAATAAATTTTATTATTTAGTAATTACTTCTTAAAAAAACTCTAGAATTTATTTACTAGGAAATAATCTCATATAGTGTTGTATGTGTCTAGAGTATCCTAAGAATTTTGTTAATAATCATCTGGAGAAAAAGTCTACTTTTATTTCATTTCATGATGATTCCGAGGGTTATTTCAGTAAATGACTAATATGTTTAAAAGCTGTGACAAGAGTTTTATGATTTTAGAAATATTTGGATTTTTTATTTAGACTGTGGTCTCAATAGTTACATTCAAATAATTTAATTATCTATTGCTATAAAACAAATCCCCCAAATGTAGTAGTTTAAAACAATAAACATTTATTAACTCACAGTTTGTGAAATTCAAGAATTTGGAGTGAGTTAGCTGTGTGGTTCTGACTCAGAATCTTTTATGAGTTTGCAATCAAGACGGTGTGCAAAAGAAAACTCTCTTACCATTCGCAACAGTGTGGATGGAACTGAAGAGCCTTATGCTAAGTGAAATAAGCCAGCAGTGAAAGCTAAATACCACATGATCTTACTCTTTTGTAGGATATAAAGAACATTATAAACTGATGAACAAAAATAGATACAGAGGCAAAGAAGCATCAAACAGACTTTCAAATTACAGTGGGAAGACTTGGGAGGTTTGGAGTGGGGTAAGAGATCAACTGAAAGACTTGTATGCACGCATATAAGCATAACCAATGGATGCAGCCGGGGAAGGGAAGGTGAGGGCAAGTGCCTGTGGGTAGGGGAGGCTAGGGGGAGGTCAATGGGACAAAAAAAGAAGCCATATGTACTACCATTTGTAATACTTTAAATAATAAAATAACATTTAAAAAATAAAATAAAGTACTTGTTAAATATTTAAAAAAAACACACCTAATGAACAAAAATAGATGCAGAGACAGAGAAGCATTGAACAGACTGGCAAACTTCAGTGGGAAGGCAGGGGAAGACTCAGGGGGTAAGAGATCAACCGAAGGGCTTCTATGTATGCATATTAGCATAACCAATGGACACAGACACTGTGGGGGTGCGGACATCTGTTGGGGGTGGGGGTGGCCAGGGGGAGGTTCAAGAGGAGGTAAAGGAGACATATGTAATACTATACATAATACTTTAAACAAACAAACAAAAGAAGATGTTGGTTGAAGCTACAGTTACCTAAGCCTTGATGGGAGATGGAGGATGTGCTTCCAAACCCACACATATGTGTGTTGCTAGAAGACCTCAGTTTTTTTTCTCAAAATGTAAGCCTCTCCATAGGATGGCTCATGGTATGATACCCGTTTTCCTCCTGGAGCACATAAACCCAGGAAGAGATAGATAGAGATAGAGATAGAGATAGAGATAGAGATAGAGATAGAGACAGAGATAGACCACAGTTCCTTTTAAGATTTACAGAATCCAAAGGCATATACTCTCACTTCTGTTTTATTTTATTTACCACACAAACCAACCTTCAAACAACCTGGAAGGTGACCACACAAGGGTGTGAGTAGCAGGAAGTGGGGGCCATCTGGGACCACATTAGATGCTGATGATCACAGATAACAAGGCTTGATCAGACATGAAGAACAATTAGGAGTAAGAGAGAATAAAGGATCTATTCTGGAATGATATATTATGCTAGTGTGGAAGTTGATTGAACAGTTTATATAAAGGCTCCTGCTTCTGTATCTGGTGTTGTACCTTAAGTTAGCAGGGCTAACAGTCAAGAAAGAAAGGTAGCTCTAACTGCTTTGGCTCAGTGGATAGACGTCGGCCTGCGGACTCAAGAGTCCCAGGTTCAAGTCAATGAAGGAGAAGCACCACATGATCTCACTCATTTGTGGATAATAAATAACATTGTAAACTGATGAACAAAAGGATAGATACAGAGGCAGTAAAGCATCAAACAGACTGTGAAATTAGAGCAGGAAGATTAAGGAGAGGGGGGTAGATAAGAGATCAATCAAAGGACTTGCATCTATGCATATAAGCATAAACAATGAACATAGACTCTGGGGGGTTGGGGTATGCCTGGGAGGGAGGAGGGCAATGGGGAGATATGTATAAAAATTAATAAAAATTTAAATAAATAAATAAATAAATAAATAAATAAATAAACAAATAAATAGTCTCAGGTTTAATTCTAGTCAAGGGCATGTACCTTGCTTGTGGGCACATACCCAGTAGGGAGTGTGCAGGAGGCAGCTGATCAATGTTTCTCTCTCATCGATGTTTCTAATTCTTTATCCCTCTTCCTTCCTCTCTGTAAAAAATCAATAAAAATATGTATTTAAAAAAAGAAAGAAAGGTGGACTCAATGTGGCAGAGAACAAAGGAAACTGGAATTCCCAAGGACAAACTGGGCACACTGAAACCTGTGATGACAAACTGCAGGAAACGAAGACAAACTAGTATGTATGCCTGTCTCTTATCAACTCCATCTTTTTTAAAAATATATTTTATTGATTTTTTTACAGAGAGGAAGGGAGAGGGATAGAGAGTTAGAAACACTTATGAGAAAGAAATATCTATCAGCTGTCTCCTGCACATCCCCTACTGGGGATGTGCCCACAACCAGGGTACATGCCCTTGACTGGAATCAAACCTGGGACACTTCCGTCCACAGGCCGACACTCTATCCACTGAGCCAAACTGGTCAGGGCTCAACTCCATCTTTAATGATGTGGGTTGAATGCAGAATCAGCTGGGCATCTTCACCATAGTGTTACTCCAAAACCTGGTCCAGGATTCAGAGATGAAGGATGTGGCAGTTAAAAGAGTTGAATACTTGCCCTATCTGGTTTTGCTCAATGGATAGAGCATCAGCCTTCAGATTGATGGGTCCTAGATTCTATTCTATGTCAGGGCACATGTCCATATTGTGAGATCTATCCCCAGTGCCGGAGGCAGCAGCCAATCAATGATTCTCTCTCATCATTGATGCCTCCTCTCTCTCTCTCTCCTCTCTTCCTTTCTGCATACACTGAATGGACATATTTTTATGAACTCTGAACACATAATAATCTGGCCACTCTATATCTACATTAATAAAAGAAAAAGTATGCAAATTTACCATACATTTGTGACACCCATAAGCCAATCAAGAGTGACCATGTAAATTAACCAATAAATATGGTGGGTTAATTTGCATATGTAGGTGCAGAGCAGCTGGGCAGGGTGGATGCTTGCTATGAGGGGGAGGGCATGGGGTGGTGGGAGCTACAGGAGCAGTGCTCTGGCCCAGAGCGGAGACTTACAGGCTCCTGGTAGGTGGCCAGAGCAAAGCCAGGGGATGGAAGGCCTATTCTTGCCCGAATCTTCATGCAACAGGCCTCTAACGTGTGTGTGTGTGTGTGTGTGTGTGTGTGTGTGTGTGCGTGTGTGTGTGTGTATGAGGCCTGTTGCATGAATTTGTGCATGGGTGGGGTCCAGCCAGCCTGGCTAGGGGGAGGGGACATGAGTGGTTAGCTGGTCTGCCTGCTGGTCAAACTCCTGGTAGAGGGGACAATTTGCATATTAACCTTTTATTATATAGGATATACACTGAGTGGCCAGATTATTATGCGTTCAGAGATCGTAATAATCTGGCCACCTAGTGTATATAATTAAGAGTTGCATGTCTGGTGCCATACTGAGCCAGCATATCAGTGACAACACATATAGCTAGCAAGAAGCCCCACCCTTTTATCATCCTTTAAAGCCTACAATGTCTATGCCTTCACTTCTACCTTCTAAATAGCATGCACATTTTTACTGAGACCAACATCAGCCTGGAAGTCTATAGGTAAGGGAATTCACAGACTATAGTTCTAGTTAACACGACACAAAGCCATTACAAATAGGAAAAAATAAAATAGAAGAAAAATGGACCAGACAAGAACATATTTTTACAAGAGACTACTCAACACATGTTTGCAAAACCATGTATAGTTGATAATATTATAGAATATAATTGAAATTCGCTAAGAGAGTACAACTTAAATATTCTCACCAAAAAATAAAAAGATACATATGTGGGGTGATGGATGTGTTCATTAAGTAAATGGGAGGATCACTTTCACAATCTATACATATATAAATTCATCATGATGTATATTTTAAATATCTGACAGCTTTGTCAATTATACCTCAATAAAGGTGAAAGAAGAAAATATTACAGTATGATATGTCAAAGGGTAAGATATTTATTATGTAGTCTTTCTCCCTGGTAATGCCAATTAAAGAGAAGCTTTTAAGTAGATGTTACAAGAGCGGGAGAGAAACAAGCAGACTATAGGGGAACTATTGGGAAATGGGCCAACTCAGAGAGGAAAGGAGACCTGAGCATGCTCAAAGGAGCAGCTGAAGTTTTGAACCCTTCTTGTTGGGAAATACTGGTCTAGGGCAGCTATTCTCAGTCATGGAGTGAGTGTTCTATGAATGTGTAGAACTTAGCATTTTCCTAACTGACTAGAACCCAAACAAATTGAGCATGCAAATGTGGATCAGATGCACCATGGCACAAGGATTCTGGCAGGAGCTTGCTAAATTAGTTATTTTGTCCAGATCATAAAACAATACATATCCTTATACAATTGTATAGCTCACAAGTGCATTATTATATCATCTGATCACCACCACAACTGTGTTTGTTTGGCAAATCAGACATTTATTATTCTCTGCATTTTATGAATATTAGTTGAATGTGAAAAAGCTTAAGGCAAGTATTAGTGAGGGTAACAAAAATTATGAAGCTACAAATGGACATAATCAGGTATTAAATATGGTTTTCTTAGGCTAAGAGACCCTCTCTTTAGGATGTTGAATCCATTTTATTTAGTGAGAGAAGACTCACACTTACTCATAAACTTGTTCCTTATTTTCTAATGGTTATTCAAACCAAAAGAAGAAATCATTTTATTTGTGTTACTGGTTACTTAAATTTTAAATGTACTTGAAATTAAAGCCAAACCACTGTTAATTAATTAGTCTAGAAGCATTTTAAAATGTTGTGCCTTGCCTTCATTTTTTTCATATGCAAAGATTAAATACATGCAATTATGTTCACTAAAAGTGTCTATTTTTTATGTTGCAAATATTTCTGTAGTAGCATCTCAATCCAACCACAGTCAGATACTCAAAGTTATCCCTAAATACTAGCAGCACCAGTCCTAATACCAACAATTCCAAACATTTCTTCTCCGTTGCTGGGAAGAGTATATGCAGGTCATATAATAAGGTTTACACTATATCAATTTATGGCACAAAATACCTGAAGTAAAAGTGAGAACCTCACCCTGGCTGTTGTTGCTCAGTGGTTGGAGCATCAGCCCAAGAACCAAAGGATCATGGGTTAGATTCCTGGTCAAGGGCACGTACCGGGGTTGCAGGTTCAATCACCGCCCCGATCAGGGTATGCAGGAAGCAAACCAATTGATGTGAATTGATGTGTCTCTCTCACATGTCTCTCTCTCACATCTCTTTCTCACATCTCTCTCTCTCTCTCTCTCTCTCTCTCTCTCTCTCTCTCTCTCTCTCTCTCTCTCTCTCATCCCTTCCTCCCTCCCACTTTCTATTTTTAAAAAGTGAGAACCTTGAGTTTGCCAAATAAGTCCTCCTTGAAAAGGAAAATTAAACACATTCTTCTGTTTACAGCTTGCCACAGATTCCACATGTTCACTTTCAGATTTTTCCAAAATAGGTTTTTTGTAAGTATCATGGGGCCTGATAGGGGAGCATTTGAGTATCTAGAGGAGAATGGATGCCTTGGATCTTTGCATCTCCTAGGGATGGCTGAAATAGAGACAAATTGTGAGTTTCTCCCTGACAGTGACAGAAGTCAGAGTGTGAATGACAGTATTTTACAAACTAGCACACCTGCAGAAGCCAGTGTCAGCTGACCACAGAAACCACCATTTCCAATGCTGGAATTTTATGCACATTTATCTGTTGGGTTCAGTTTTATAAAGAAAATACTTTCAGAGGGGTCCATTTCCCTTTGATCTTTTGATGCAGATTTTCATCCAGTTCATTGTCTAGTAGTCACAAAGCATTAGAATTCTCACGGAATGTCTTCACTGTAAATGCATCTACTACACCAACAGAAGGCTTCATTTTCCCTGTAGACGGATTTTGCAAACTCTCAAAAGGGCTTGGCCCAGATTTTACCCCATTACTAACACAATAGATTTTTAAATTATGTTTCTTCCTTTGCATTTCTTGGATCGCTCCTAACAGTCTATGTATTCCATGAAGTTAAGACCTTTGGTGGTTATCCTCAATACTTTATTCCTGGTACTGAAAACAGTGTCTGGCATGGGTAGGCACTGCTACTGTGGGTTGACTGGACTCTACTGGACAGTTTGACTGCTCCACGTGGTGTTCATTTGCAGGACTGGAATATCCACAATGGGTATCTGGATATCTGATATGATTGGAGCAGGCAGTACCTCTCTGTCTAGTTGGACTTGTCATATGGTGTCTAATGTCCCCCAAAGGCCCCCCCCCTTTTTTTTAAAAAAAGTTAGAGAATCATCTCATAAATTCATTGAGCATTTTTTTCAAATTGGCTCTTAGAGAATCATTGATTAACTTGATTAAAACTGAAAGCATGATTATTGTGTCATAAAAGATACAATAATTCAAAGAAAAAAGTACACTAATGTTATGTGATACTTTTCCATAAAAAAAAAATTGAGCTGCAATGTTGGATTGACAAAATATCAAATGAAACATTGCACCTTTTCATCAGAGTGCCTTGAGATTGTTAATAATATATACTTGAATAATGCAGAGCTTGTTTTGAATTAATAGGAACAGCAAATACAATTTTAAAAACAATTTATTTGTAATGTATTATATTGAAGAGGGTATTCAAAGTATTGTTTTTCAGCTGCCATTAGCATATGAGTGCTGCCAGTGAAAGAGAACTTCCTGAATATCTTTCTCTTCCATATAGTATTTTACTAAATAGATAGTTGCCCCTTACAACCTCTCAACAACAGAAGTAAAACAAGATATTGATTCTAAATTATAATAATTTGAGAGAAAAGCACCGTCTGTGGCTACAGGATAATTGGGATATAAATCCATTAAAGGGGGATTATAAAATCAACATTAGCAGCTAGAGCACTGATGAAATTGTGTTTCACAGAACTGAGAAAATGCAGAAAATTGGCATTAATTACTGCTTCTCTTTACACAAAAGCACAACAATTAGTCCACAAAGCAAAGCAAAATATTTCAAGGCCTAATTTCATTGACTTTTCCCTACATCGTGATTTCACTTTGTAGAATTTATTTTGTTATTTTCTATTTTCAACTTAAATATATTGTGTGACAGTGATTAATATATAATAAAAGTACATAGGTTTTGATTGTACAATTCGGATATATTATCTGTATATTATATTGTGTGCCCACCACCCAAAATCAAATCTTCTGTCACCATATATTTGACCCCTTTTACCCTTTACTATTCCCTACCATCTTCCTTCTGGTAACCACCATACTGTTGTCTGTGTCTATGAGTTTGGTGTGTTCGCTTATCTTGTTTGTCCATTTGTGACTTTCGGTTTTAACCTTACATATGAGTGAAACCAGTAGCTTTTTCTGAATGACTTATTTTGCTTAGCATGATATTCTCAAGATCCATCCTTATTGTCACGAATGGTAATTATTTAATCTTTTCTTATGGCTAAGTAGGATTCCATTGCATCAGTGGTTCTCAACCTTTCTATTGCCGCGACCCTTTAATACAGTTTCTCATATTGTGGTGACCCCCAATCATAAAATTATTTTCATTGCTACTTCATAACTGTAATTTTGCTACTATTATGATTCATAATGTAAATATCTGTGTTTTCTAATGGTCTTAGGCGACCCTGCTAGTGGTTCCAACCTGTGTCTTGCGACACACAGGTTGAGAACTGCTGCTATAGAGCCAGCTTGCATTGTATCAGTATGCATTCCCACTATCAATGAATGATGTTTTTACGTTTTTAATTGAAGTTTAAAAAATATTATTATCTTAACACTGACAATCAATTTAACTTATGTTTATATTTGCCTAGATCAGTGGTCGGCAAACTCATTAGTTAACAGAGCCAAATAACAACAGTACAACAATTGAAATTTCTTTTTGAGAGCCACATTTTTTAAACTTAAACTTCTTCTAATGCCACTTCTTCAAAATAGACTCGCCCAGGCCATGGTATTTTGAAAGAGCCACACTCAAGGGGCCAAAGAGCCACATGTGGCTCGCGAGCCGTAGTTTGCCGACCACTGGCCTAGATCCATTCATCTCAGCACCGTCAACCCCAGGATCTAGATATTAATATGTCCACATTCACTTGAGCTTTATAGTTCTAAAAATAATGATTCAGTGTTCCATAGTCTATAGTCAATGTAGTGCATCTATTATTAGGCTGGTGCTATGTTTGAGAAAATATGAACTTTAAAAGTAAGATAAACCCTTGCCAGTTTTTCTCAGTGAGTAGAGCATCACTCAAACTGAAGGGTTGCGGTTACCTCGGTTGTAGGCTCGATCCCTGGCCCAGTTTGGGGAGCATGCAGGAGGAAAACAATTTATGTGTGTCTCTCTCACATCTGTTTCTCTCTCTGTCTCTGCCCCCTCCCTTAAATTCTCTCCAAAAATCAATGAAAAAAATATCCTTGGGTGAAGATTAACAACAAAAAAGGGTGATAAAATTATTGATGTTATAATTTCTTAAACATATGAAAATATTTAACTTAAACTATCAAGATGTTATGCAGCTACGATTAAATAACCAAATCATATCTATATACACCGCACTTAAACTTAAAATGGCTTTTAGAATCACGTTTCAGCAAACATTTCTTGCATTTCTAATTGGATACAACACAGAATAATTGCTAAGTTTCATTTAGGAGCTAAACTGTCCCATTCAATTTAAAAATTTGAATGCAACTTAAACTTTTTAAATGAATGAATTTAGTTTAAAGCACAATCTAATTTAGGTAACAAAGTTTTTTTTTGTGTAATAGTAAAACATGATCACCTTTTTAAAAATTTACCACCTCATGAAGAAATCGAGTAGACACTGAATATGGTCATGTTTTACTGTTCTTTTCTTGGCTTTTCATTTTCTATAAAGGATATACAGTACCAGTTCAATATTGGCCACCAGCTACTCATGCTTATATAAGTTTCTCCAAAAGTGAAAATGATTGAGAAGTATGCTATTGTCAGATTTAGTAATAATTCATAGTGGAATAAGATAGTAGGGTATTCTTTCTCCCTCTCTTCTTTCCCATGTTTATATTACTGAGTCAAAACCATTCTGAACATGCTAGTTGTATTTCCTATTCATCGAAATAAGTAGAAAAATTGATATTTTATATAGAATAAAAGCATGTTTTTTTGCTCTGCTTTCTATATAATTATCATCAGAAAGAATGTCTTATACCCTACTATTTTAAAACAAAAATAACTTTTGACATAAATTCTTCAAAAATCGTTTATATCTAGCAACCTAGTAAGTCAAATCATTTTATTTAAGAGTAAAATTTGCAAGCAGATTATCTTGGGAAATGCATTATATGTTACAGTACTTAAATTAGATGATTGATGGGCATTTCATATTATAGTGATAGAAGTTGATTGGTAACATATGCATTAAATATTTTCCAAACTGAAATTATTGTGATTATGCTTTATGCCATAGAACTTTGGTATACTAAATTCTCACTTACCTCAATGTGGAAGAAAAAAGTCAGTGTATTGTGTCAAGAAAAGTGTTGACCCTGATTGACAACAATTATTACTGGCCCAACTTTTATGCACAGGTAGAATTGCCATTTATAAAGGCAGCTTTACAGTTTAGGCTACTTGATTTTTGTGTAAGTGTCACACTTACATTTTACTCATTTACAAAGTAATCTAGATTTATTTAAATTAGGTTACAAAGTATATATTTATGTTGTATTCTTACAAAAGAATATAACTTAAATATTCTATTGAAAGTACAAATGAAAAAATACTACAAATTTTTAAATGGCTGTTTTTTGTTTTTAAAATTGCTTTATTGAAATTAGCAAATGCATTAGGCTTTCTAAAAGAATGCATGTGGAGCAATTGTCATATTTCCCATAATTTAAAGGATGTTGGCCATATCTGCAAATATAGGGAAATTAGTTCCTTAAATGTGTGCTAATTAATATGCCTGGAAGTTGTCAGATAGTAGTGCCCCTGTGATCATAAGAAATCATTGCCAATTACCAAGTAATACTTTCATTTTTTAATATTGCTTAAAAGCTCATCTTTCTTTCTTTTTTTAAAAAATATATTTTATTGATTTTTTACAGAGAGGAAGGGAGAGAGATAGAAAGTCAGAAACATCGATGAGAGAGATACATTGATCAGCCGCCTCCTGCACGCCCCACAGTGGAGATGTGCCCGCAAGCAAGGTACATGCCCCCGACCGGAATCGGACCTGGGACCTTTCAGTCCGCAAGCCGACGCTCTATCCACTGAGCTAAACTGGTCTCGGCAAGCTCATCTTTCTATATCTAACATTGATCTCATTTGTACTAAGTAAGTAGAGACATCAATAAGTTGCATGTATAAGACTACAGCTAGGTCATCAATTTAGGACTGGAGAAATACAGTTTAAGTGATGAGCTGGTTCTTGTAGCAGTCAGTTTGTGTTATATTATGCTACTGTCAGAAACAGCACCAACGTTTCAGTGGCGTACCATAACAAAGTAGTTTATTTCCTGCATATGGTTTTTATGGAAAGAGAAATCGCTGTGGCTCTGTGGGACTTAGCTCATCCCTGCTCTCCATGTCTTACTCATTCTCAGAATTAGCTCAAGGAGCAGCTACTAATAGAAAACTCCAGCTTCACAGCAGAGAGAAAACAAGGAAGAAACTTTGTGGAAATACACAATCTCTCTGTAAGTGATTCTAATTGGCATTTATCACTACCGTTCCTATTGTCATAGTCAATGCAAATCATATGGAATAGAAAAGTATACTCTACCCACAGGTTAGGGCTATCTCTCACACATCAATGCTCAGCAATAAATAATCTTCTTAGTGGCAGATGAGAAGTGAACACTTGGGGACAACTATCTAGACCCCATCATATAAGGATCTAATAAAGTTGGAGAATAGAAAAGGGCAGAGTACTGGCCCTGGAGTCTGATATTAAGTCATGCAAAGAAAAGGAGATGGCAAAATGAAGAATAACAGATTAGGAAAACTGGGCAAGCCTTGTGATCAAACCCAGAGGGTTTTTCAAAGAGGAGAATGTGGTCAAATGCATTTGTTGTCCCAACTAGTCTAATAATAGAGTGATATGCATTATTCTCCACTGTATTTGTCAATATGAACAAGGTTGGTGTCCTTGAAAAGTACATTTTAAGTATTATTTTGGAAGTGAGAGTAAAGTAAGGACTGAAGGAATGGATATTTCTTGTTCTGATATAAGGCAACATGAATTAACACAAAACTCCTGCCATGCTATACACTCTGGGAAACCTGGATAAAGTATAACAATAGCAAAATATATTGCTGAATTTGTAAGAAAGAAAGGAAAATCCTCAAGTGCCAGAGACAAAGACGACATTGAAAAGGTAAGACCAAAATCCTGATCTGGTTGTTTGGGAAGCAGGGAAAGAGCTTTAGAGAACCTATAAACTCATTTTAAGGCTAAGATTTCAGTTTTGAAAGCTTACTAAGATATAGGAAAAGATATCTTGCACCAACATAAGGTTAGAAGTTAAGAAAGATGCCCCTAGATCAGCATTCTGATTAGAAACACATTGCCCCATATGAAAATTGAAAACTAGAACTATGGCAAAAATGTTAGGATTTGCTGGATGTTATATTTTTCTCTGAACTCTTCTGTGTGTTTGAAACACGTCATATTTAACACAATGCTAGTTGGGAAGTGTTGACAGAGATGTTGAAATGTAAAAGACAGCAGACAACAAAGTGAGTTGTGAAAGACACCATATTCAGGTTGTCAGGGGAAATACCAAAAATATCTAAAATATATATCTACAAATATCCCAAAAATTCAAAAATAAGTTTTTGAATTAAAAAGATGACAAAGACCCTCCTTTTTCCCCAGTAGGGAATAGGAGGATAGAGAAAGTGGAAAAGGGTGAGAATGTGTGAAGGAATTTCTTTGGATAGAGCTCTGGCTGTGATGGGAGTCCATGCTTCCTTCCTCCATAAAAAGAGAAGAGTAGGGGTACCATCTTTGAGCCACAAACCTGTTGAGAGAAGGTGATAAGGAAACTTTTCTGGAAGATTGATAGCTAATTTTTTGCAATTAGCAAACATGATGTGCTCACGTCTGGTGCCTCTGGTAGATTCTTCTCTGACTAATGCTAGAAACAGCAGGGCAGAGAAAGAAAATATAGAAAGTTATTTGATACAAAAAATTAACTTCTCATAGTTCTATTTCAAATGAGCACCACTCCTGTTGGCATGCCACAGAGTCTTGTGGAGTGAATCTCTAAGGCAGCAGTTCTCAACCTGTGGGTTGCGACCCCTCTGGGGGTCAAACGACCCTTTCACAGGGGTCACCTAAGACCATCGGAAAATGCAGATATTTACATCACGATGCATAACAGTAGCAAAATTTCATGGTTGGGGGTCACCACCACATGAGGCACTGTATGCAAGGGTCCCGGCCTTAGGAAGGTTGAGAACCACTGCTCTAAGGGAAAAAGAGACTGAGGGAGATAGAGGCAACAATGACTGGCTGTCAAAAGAGCCAGAAGGGAAAATAAACTGGTGAATAGAGTGGATCCAGAGACCGGGGGGCATGGAACAAAGTGCAGAATCTCAGAAGGAAAGCAGAGGAGCAAGGGTAGGTGGGAAGTAATCAACCAAGAACCTTGTATGCATATATGCATGGCCCATGGACGCAGACAGTGGGATGGTAAGGGTGTGAGACAGCGGTGGGGTCAGGCTGGAGGGAGTTGGTGGGGGAAAAAGAGGGGACATATGTAATACTTTCAGCAATAAAGACTTATTTAAATAAAGAGCCAGTAGGGGAGTTCCCAGAAAGCCCTAAACCATGAGCAAAAGAGTCACAACTCCCCCCTCCCCCCAAATCACATGCTGACTTGAGAAAGGGGCATAGGGGCTTAATCACAAGGAACAACAACAGCCTGTAATTATTGGAATTGAGAGTCTAGGTCAGTGGTTGGCAAACTCATTAGTAAACAGAGTGGCAAACCGCAGCTGGCTTGTGAGCCGCAGTTTGCGCACCACTGGTACAGTTAAAGCAATTCCAGAGTTTGTATTGTCAGGGGCTAGATGCGCTAATTTCTGTGTTGGTAATTAAAAATGGTTCTAGACCTGTCTGTCTCTTAAAGACTATAATAGGAATTTGGTGGAATAAAGATTTGCTGGAATAAGGATGTCAAAACAAATAAGCAAGACTGACAGGAGGTAGTCATTAGAAGGTGTTATGCTTGGAATTGGTACGTATTTTGAAGATGATAACTGTCAGTGATATCAAAGTTGGGATGTGCACATGAAATTGGTTCACCAAGGGAGGTGTAAAATGAAGGTCTCGAAGTGACAAGTAAAGTGAAAGATCTTCTGCTAAGCAAACAACAATGTGGAATTAGGGGTCCAAGAAAGTTACTGGGGAGAACCATTCCCGTAAAAGACAGAGGAAACAGAATTGGGCAGAGAAAGTCTGCAGACTAGGAAGCACATCTGATAACTCTGAAAGGGACTTGGGAAGGAAGCATATGGAAATTCTGAAAATGTTTTGGCTAATCTAATTTTTAGCTCTGGAGCAAAGATTGACCATTAGAGGAGCCTTACATTGGTCAGAAAGGGCAAGCGACATAGAGAAGGAAAGGAAGAGAGAAATAGGGAAAGAGAAACATCAATGTGGGAGTAAAACACTGATCAGCTGCCTCTTACATGACCCTACTGGGGATTGAGCTGGCATCCGGGGCATGTGCCCTGACTGGGAATCAAACCAGAAATCTTGTGGTGCATGGGAGGATGCCCAACCAATTGAATCACATCAGCCATGGTGGCTGGGCATAGTATTTCTTAAATGGGGATATGAGTGGCACATCTCCATGGCTATCACCCCCACATACATATTAAAATCACTCAGAATAGTGATATCAGTGGAGAAACAGAGAATCAAGAGCTAAATCTACATTTTATTTGGGGAGAATTATTATGACTGTTTATGGAGTATAGTAGATGAAAGGAAGGAAGACAGATATGACCTAATGGGGTGGGCTGCAAAAGATCTGTGGTTACAAATGAGAACAGTAGAAAAATATTGCAAAGAATAATTTGGAGCAAGGGGAAATAGTTACCTCAATTTCTAGGAATGAGATAATGTAGCTGAGAGAGAAACACATATGCAAACTTTTTTATAAGCAAGTTTGCAAATAAAGCAAGTTTTATTTTGATATACTTGTGGACAAAGTAGTGATGGAAAGATAGCCACATATTAGTTGAAGCCAGAAATTTAAAGTTGAAGATATAATGGAGTTTATGCATTAAAGATCTGGAGATCTGAAGAAACCATAAAAGGTTTTGAACAGAAGTGTCTGGGTGATGACAGTAAGAATTAGGCATCTATTGAAAGTCGAGAACAATATCTAATCAATCCCTAACTCAATATGTTCAGAATCTTGTGGGGATGCCTTGTTATTTCTTGCAGCTTCCCATGAGAACCATCAAACTAGGTGAACTCTTGGATGCCAGATAAATTGTTGATTGTTGACCCACTGAAAGGTAGATGTTACAGGCACAAATGTACTGGTATTAAGTTGAAGTTGATAGATGATTGGTATGAGAACATAGAAACAAGGTTGAGACCAATTAATGAGGATGATGAAAATGCATTTGATTTCATAAAGTTACACTGTACTATGATGCCTGTCATAAAGTCATGCTTATTTTTTAAGACATGCAAAGATTATTGCTTATTTTTATCTGAAATGATTATAGAATAAAGTACAAAAAGGAGATATTAAATGATTTTTTAAACAGGCATCTTTTATTTTTTCTATTTATTTTTAATTTTATTTATTTATTTTTAAAATCTTTATTATTGAAAGTGTTACATATATCACCTCCCCCCCATTGACCTCTCACACCTGAGGCCTGCTCCCTTGCACAAGCCTTCACCACCCTATTGTCTGTGTCCATGGATTATACATATACGCATATGGTTGATCTCTTCCCACCTCCCCCACCCTCCCCCCTGCCTTCTCTTTCCACCCACCATACCCTCCACTACCTTCCCTCTGAGGTTTGATAGTTTGATTGATGCGTCTATGTCTCTGGGTCTATTTTTTGTTAATCAATTTAGGTTGTTCATTCGATTCCACATATGAGTGAGATCATGTGATATTTATCTTTCTCTGACTGGCTTATTTCGCTTAGCATAATGCCCTCTAGGACCATTCATGCTGTTCAAATGGTTTAAACATTCACCCTTTTTTGCCATATAAAGTGTTGTATACCCATACGATGAAAAAGAAATCATATACTGATACATAATACAATGAGGATGAACCTAGAAAATATGATTCTAAGTGAAAGAAGGCAGAGGCAAACAGTTAAAAATTGTATTATTTCATTCATAGGAGATATTCAGAGTAGATAAATCCAAAATAGAGACAGAGAGCAAATTGATGTATGCCAGGATGTTGGGGAATTGGGGGATGAGGAGGAATAGCTTAATGGATCTATTATTTTGGGGGGGGGTTATGAAAATATTTTGAAAATAGTTAGAGGTGGTAGTTGTACTACATTGTTAATGTACTAAATGCCACTGATTGTTCACTTTAAAATGATAGAATTTATATGAATTTTACCTCAATTTTAAAAAGACACAATAAGAATTACTTTAAATGGTTTCAAATATAATGATGCTCAGTGTTGGAAAACTGTAAGGCAATAAGCACTCTTATACTCTATAGGGATATAAATAAATGTGAGCCTATATGTTTCAAAAATAATCCCATGCCACTTTCATAGGGTAATCCCAACTTTAGATATTAATACTATAAGTATGGCTGCCTGGTGTGGCTAAGTGGTTGAGTACTGACTTATGAATCAGGAAGCCACAGTTAGATTCTGGTCAGGGCACATGCCAGGATTGTGGGCTCGATCCCCAATGTGGGGCGTGCAGAAGACAGCCAATCAATGATTATCTCTCATCACTGATGTTTCTCTCTCACACTTCCTCTCCCTTCCTCTCTGAAATCAATAAAAATATATTTTAAAAAAATACTATAAGTATATCCCACAGTTCTGGTCTAGATATTTTATACACTATAGACAGCTTGGATGCTCCCTTCCCACATGCCAACCCATCATAGACAAGGAAATTGGTGGAAAGAAACTGGTTGAAAGTAATGGCCAGCTCTTATATAATTTGGAACAATAAATTTTAATTGTAAATCTTTTAATTTTCTTTATCTTCCACAGAACTATGAAGTATGTTTTAAAGTTTTAAAATATCAAATTTTGGAGGAATTTCATCTATTGCCAATGTCATCTCCCCAACATTTCTAACAAGAGATCTTTTAGACATCCTAGAAAAACAGTTAAGAACATACCAAGGCAACCCCCTCTGGAAAAATTTACTTATAAGAGTATTTTCCCTCCACTATTTTAACTGTTTTCTTGTGGCTTTAAATCACATATCCCAATTTTGTCTATACAGAGCAAGTCTACTCCCTAATGAATCTGAAATTCATTGGAAGACAATTGTCCTCTGGGTTGAATGTCCCTGGTTCTTTGAACCTGGCATATTTGATGCATTATATGTTTTCATGTACTAACAATTGTATACTGCAATTCATGTAAATACATACACAACTGATTGCAATTAGGAGATCAATCACAAGACAGATAATTGCATATACTAAAGAAAATAGAATCTATTGCAACAGCTACTAGGCTGAAAAATATCAAAATAATTTATTTTTTGCTTGGCAAAAACATGTCAAAGTAAGCCAGCTACATTGCAGCAGTTCCTTTAAAAAATACAAAATTGCTTTATTTTGAGATCAAAATAAAAACCTTGCATCCTGTTAATTTGTGAGCCAAGTTTTATATGGGGAATGATTATTATGTTGAATTATGAATAACTGAAAATACAGCTTTACAAAAGAAATGCTGGAACAATCTTAATTGCATTTCAAAATGTTGACATTTTAATCTACATACTCTAATAATATCCTCTTTCCTGTGTATGTAAGCTGGTGGAAATATTTAAAGGCTCTAATATTTATATATTGTAGGTCTGCAGGACCCTTGTGAGAGAAAGCCTTGTCAGAACAAAATCATTCATTTGAGCTGACTGGATGAAAAGCAGGAGCAAACAAGTACTCTGATCCAGCTGGTTGTTCCCTCAGCATCATGATTATATGGGTTTTATAAAGTCCAGTACCAGGGGGAGCTAGAAAAGCACTTTCTAAATCTGCTGGTGTTTGGTCAATTCCCTAGTTCCACTTCTATACCTAAAAACAACTTTATTTGCATTTTCTGCTAAAACCTGTACTTAATTCTGTGCATATGCATACCACCAGATTGTCACTGAACTCTGCTTTTATGTCTGCTCTTAATTAAAGCCATAGTTTTGTTTAATCTCTTCCTTCAAAAGGAAATCCAGAGAGAGACAAAATGGCAGCGGAATAGACGGATGTGTCCTGAGCCTTGTCCCAGCAAATAGAGTGAGCATCTGAAACAAGTGGAATTCAGCCCGAATTGGCAAAGGAGACACGTCTGGTGAGACAGTTTGCAGCCAGGAAGGGCAGAGGTCCCCTGGATAAAGGTGAAATCAAGGATCTAGGCAAGAGAGTCTGCCGGACCTCTGTGTCCAGAGGGTCAGGGAGAAACTACAGGGCACCAAACTTGTCCCTGAGGAAAGGCAAAGCATCTGACTGTGAAAAAATGGTCCATGGGACTACGGGAAGGAGGGGATTTTGGACCTCGGGGTCTGGATTTTGGATCTGGCTCAGAGGTAGCTCTGAAGGGCTGGCAGGACCACACCGTGCTGGCAACAGAGGAGCTTGCAGGTCCCTCCTCATGCTGGGGCCTGTGCCTTTCTCCACGGAACCTAGTTCGTAGGACCTTTCAGATACAGACACTTACCTCTGGCCGAGGAGCGGGAGAAGGTGTGGAGTTGGGGAATCTGGGGAGTGTAAGCAAGGATCTAGGAGAGGTGCTAGGGAGTCTGGTGCTCAGTCATACCTGAGTCGCCATTTTCTCCTGAGAGATAGCCCCTCCCTCCAGTCTCCAGGCAACCAATATAGCCACATCCAGATCCAATCCTGAATAATACAAAGGAATCTGAATACTCCCTGGAGTCTTAGGAACTAGCCTAAAGAGAAATCTTTAGCCCCAGCAACTGGAAAGTGAGAAACAGTACAGTACAGAAAACTGGAATCATAAGCCAGCCTAAGGAAGGGCACTTCACTTATTTCACTTTTATTTTTATTTCTATTTTTTATTTTTATTATCCCTTTTTTCTTTGTTTCTTCTTCTATATTTTCCTGTTTTTGTTTGTTGCTCTATTTTCTATTTCTTTTCACATTATTTTTTCCATCACTATTTTTTCTATTTTTAATTTTTATACCACTTTTGAAATGAATTTTTAAAATTTTTTTGTAAATTTATTATTATTTTCTTCTCATTCTCATTCCTCTTATCCTTTTATCCCCTTTCTACTTCCTCAGTACTAAATTGAGGTCCTTCCCATATTCGTCCAATTCTTAATCTTATTTTCACTATATAAGCTCAGCCTCTACAGATACTGCCCTGATCCTCTTTGCTGGTCCAGGGCCCTGCAACCATGTGAACAGCAGACATGTGAGCAGCCCACTCCTGTGCAAGGAGCACCAGCCCCACCAGCAACCCACCACAGGCGTAAGAGCAGCAGCTTCATGTGGCCGCCCCTGTCCAAGGACCAGCAGCTGTGTGAGCAGCCAGTTCCCCCATCTGAGGAGCAACAACCACATGAGCAGCTCACCTCATCTGAGGAGCAGCAGCCCCACCCAGATGGACCCCCTCTGAGGAGCAGCAGCTGCAAGCAACCCACACCCTTCACCTGTCCAAAGAGCAGCAGCTGGGCTGCATGAGCAGCCAGCCCCCTTCCAAGGAGCAGCAGCCACACGAACTGCCTGCCCTCATCTGTACCATCCTTGCATTCCTGGGATGAATCCTACCTGGTCATGGTGTATGATCTTTCTGATGGACTGCTGGATCCAATTTGCTAGAATTTTGTTGAGGATTTTGGCATGTATGTTCATGAGAGATATTGGCCTATAATTCTCTTTCCTTGTGTTGTCTTTATCTGGTTTTGGTATTAGGGTGATGCTGGCTTCATAGAAGGTGTTTGGAAGTGTTCCTTCATCTTGAATGTTTTTGAATAGTCTGAGGAGGATAGGTTTTAATTCTTCCTTGAATTTTTGGTAAAACTCTCCTATGTAGCCATCTGGTCCTGGGCTTTTGTTTACTGGAAGCTTTTTGATGACTGCTTCAATTTCTTACATAGTTATTGCACTATTGAGATGTTTAGATTCTTCCTGATTGAGTTTTAGAAGGTGATATTTTTCTAGGAACATGTCCATTTCTTGCAGGTTGTCCAATTTGTTGGAATAGAGTTGTTCATAGTATTTTTTTAACAATCCTTTGTATTTCGGCAGGGTCTGTTGTTATTTCTCCTCTTTCATTTCTGATTTTGTTTATTTGGGTCCTCTCTCTTTGCCTCTTGGTGAGTCTGGCTAGAGGTCCATCAATCTTGTTTATCCTTTCAAAGAACCAGCTCTTGGTTTTGTTGATCTTTTGAATTGTTACTTTGGTCTCCCTGTTGTTTATCTCTACTCTGATCTTTACAATTCCCTTCCTTCTGCTTACACTGGGCTTTTCTTGTTTCTGTCTTTCTAGCTCTTTGAGTTGTTCAAGCTATATTACAAAGCAACGGTTCTCAAAACAGCCTCATGCTGGCACAAGAACAGACATATAGACCAATAAAATAGAATAGAGAATCCAGATATCAACCCAAACCACTGTGCTCAATTAATATTTGACAAAGGAGGCATGAACATACAATGGAGCTAAGATAGCCTCTTCAATAAATGGTGTTGGGAAAATTGGACAGATACATGCAAAAAAAATGAAACTGGACCACCAACTTACACCAAATACAAAAATAAACTCAAAATGGATACAGGACTTAAACATTAGATGGGAAACCATAAAAATACTAGAGGAATCCACAGGCAGCCCAATTTCAGACATTTGCCAAAAGAACTTCTTCACTGATACTGCTCCAAAGGCAAAGGAAGCTAAAGAAAAAATAAACAAATGGGACTACATCAAAATAAAAAGCTTTTGCACAGCAAAAGAAACCATCAACAAAACAATAAGAAAGACCACTGTATGGGAGAACATATTTGCAGATGTTATCACTGATAAAGTTTTAATCTCCAACATCTACAGCCAACTTATACAACTTAATAAAAGGAAGATAAATGATCCAATAAAAAAATGGGCAACGGACCTCAATAGAACCTTTTTGAAAGACAACAGAAGGAAGGCCAAGAGACACATGAAAACATGTTCAAAGTCACTAATTATCTGAGAGATGCAAATCAAAACGACAATGAGATACCATCTTACACCTGTCAGAATCGCAATCATCAACAAATCAACAAACGACAAGTGTTGGTGAGGATGCGGAGAAAAAGGAACCCTTGTGGACTGTTGGTGGGAATGCAGACTGGTGCAGCCACTGTGAAGAACAATATGGAGTTTCCTCAATAAACTAAAAATGGATCTCCCATTTGACCCAGCAATCCCACTCTTAGGAATTTATCCTAAGAAATTACAAACACCAATCAGAAAGGATTTATGCACCCCTATGTTCATAGCAGCACAATTTACAATAGCTATAATTTGGAAACAGCCTAGGTGCCTGTCAGCAGATGAGTAGATCAGAAAACTATGGTACATCTACACAATGGAATGCTATGCTGCCATAAAAAGAAGGAATTCTTACCATTTGCAGCAACCTGGTTGGAACTGGATAGCCTTATGCTTAGTGAAATAAGCCAGTCAATGAAGGAGAAGCATCACATGATCTCACTCATTTGTGTATAATAAAGAACATTATAAAGTGATGAACAAATGGATAGACACAGGAGCAGTAAAGCATCAAACAGACTGTCAAATTACAGCAGGAAGGTTAGGGAGAGGCGGGGTAGATAAGAGATCAACCAAAGGACTTGTATGCATGCATATAAGCATAACCAATGAACATTGACACTGGGGGGTTGGGGTATGCCTGGGAGGTGTGGGGCAATGGGGAGATATGTATACATGTAACACAATAAAAAAATAAAAAATGGAAATCCAAAGAATAGTATAGACCATTGGATTAGCTAACACTTGGAGCGTAAAGGCAAATATCCATGAAACCCATTACTAATGTGTCTTGTCCTTGGCATCAGATATTTGGAAATGGGACACACACACACACACACATTTCCCATTTCCCTTGAAAATGAAGATTGCATAAACAAAGTTTAGGAAACAACAAATATAAGTTGAGAAGATTATTCTAAAAGTATGCCATGTATAAATTTACAACATTAGCTGAAATGGCCATTTCTGATGGTATATATGATGACACAGATAGCCTGATAATATTTGGTGCATGTCTTTCTTGAATAATAACCTTATATGATAATTATGAAAAGGTATATGTACCACAGTATACACACACTAAACTCTAATTCAGTATCTGGGGCTTTCCAGGACTTGACAATTCTATATTTTAGGGTCCCAACTATTTTAAAAAGAAGCTTATTGATTTCAGAGAGGGAGGGGCGAGGGAGAGAGAAATAGAAACATTAATGAAGAGAGAGCATCATTTATTGGCTATCTCCTGCATGCCCCGCTCCCTCCCCCGCCCCCCACTGGGGTTGGAGCCCACAATCCAGGCATGTGCCCTTACCAGGAATCAAAACCTGACCTCTTGGTTCATAGGTCTATGCTCAATCACTGAGCCATGCCAGCTGGGCTAGGGTCCCAACTTTTTACACTATTAAGCTAAATCAATTTTTTTTCTTTTACTAAAGTAGTTTCAATTAAAACAGTTTGATTGTGTATTTTTTCAATGTTTTTCTAAATGTTGTTACATTGTCTTAAAGCACAAATTACACAGAGTAAAATGCACCAAACATAAATTTACAGCTCAATGCCCTGTTAATTGTTTCCAAATTAATGCAATTTATTTTTAGAACAGTTTTAGCATTACAGAAAAATTGAGCAGACAGTATAGGGAGTTTCTCCACTCAAACTATCATTTATTACCTAAATCTTACATTATTATGGTACTAGAGGTCTGGTGCATGGCATTTGTGCACTCGGGGAGAGGGGGTGGTCCCCTCAGCCTCGCTTGTGCCCTTTAGCAGTCTGGGAGCTGAGAGGCTGTGGATCAAACTCTGCATCTCTCTTCTGGGCCTCTCTGCAGGCCTATTCCACAGCCTCCTCATCAATTAGTGCTGGGTCCCCACACCTGCAGTGGCAGTAGTCAGTGCTGGGTCGCCATGACAACCCAGCACTGACTGCAGGACTGACTTCTGGTCAGTGGAGCCTTCAGTTATTTTGGACATTATGGACCTTGGGTTTTTATATATTAGGATATTTGTTACAAATAATGAACCAATATGACATACTACTAGTAACTAAAGTTCATAGTTTATATTAAGACTCGTTATTTGTTTTGTGCAGTTCTTTGGTTTCTGACAAATGCATAATATCCTGTATCTACCATTACAGTGATATAGGGAATAGTTTTTCCATTTTAAATATCTTTATTGTTTTAACTATTCATCTATTCTTCCATTTCCTTGAATCCCCGGAACCACTGATGTTTTTACTGTCTCTATAGTTTTGCCTTTTCCATAATATGATATGGTTGGAATCATGGTGTGTAGCCTTTTCTGATTGGCTTCTCTCACTTAGTAATATGCATATGATGTTTCCCCAGTCTTCATTTTAAATCTAATTTCTTTTTAAATCGCTGAATAATATTCCACTGTACAGATGTACCACAGTTTGCTTATCCATTCTCTTGCTGAAGGGCATCTTAGTTGCTTTCAGTGTTTGGCAATCCTATATAATAAAATGCTAATATGAAAATTGTCTCTATGGTCGGGGGTTCAACCGACTAGAAGTTAGACATGCACTGACAAGAAAGGGGTGGCAGCAGCAGGCAGCCAGGGGAAGGGAGGTCCCAGCCTGCAATCAGCAACCACTAGGACCCCACCCATGCACGAATTTCGTGCACTGGACCTCTAGATATGAATAAAGTCACTGTAAACATTCATGCACAGGTTTTTGTGTGGACATAAGTTTTCATCTCAGTTGGGTAAATACCTAGAAGAATGACTGCTAGATCACATTGTAAAAGATCATGTTTCACTTCCCAAGAAACTATCCCATTTTGTTTTCTAAAGCAGCTGTGCCATTTTGCATTCCCATCAGCACTGAGTGAGATTTCCTGTAGCCTAACATCCTTACCAGCAGTTGATATTGTCAGTTGTTTAGATCTAAGCCCTTTTAATAGATGAGGTGGTATCTATTGTTTTAATTTGCAACTCTCTAATGATAAATAGTGCGGAGCATACTTTCATGTGTTTATTTGCCATCTTTATATCTTCTTTGGTGGAGTATCTATTAAGATATTTTGCTACCTGGTTTCTTATTATTAAGTTTTAGGATTTTCTTGTATATTTTGGACACAAATCCTCTATCATAAATGAGATTTACCTTTATTTTCTCCCAGACTCCACCTTTTCTTTTAATTGCTTTAATAGTATCTTTCACAGAGATGTTTTTAACTTTAATAAATTTTAGCTTATTAATTTTATTTTTTAATGGGTCACACTTTTGGTGTTATATCTGAAGAGTTATAGCCAAACCAAAGGTCACCTATATTTTCTTAAGGAAGTTTTTTTAGAGTGCATTTAACATTTAAGTTTCTGATCCACTTTTAGTTAAGTTTTGTGAAGGGTGTAAGGTCTTTGTATAGTTTTTTTTTTATGGATATCCAATTGTCCCAGTACCATTTATTGGAAAGACTATCCTTTGTCCATTGAATTGCCTTTGCTCCTTTGTTAAAAATCGGTAGACTATTTTTGTGGGGGTCTATTTCTGGTCTCTGTATTCTGTTCCATTGATCTATTATCGTGTATTCTTTTGCCAGTACCACAGTCATAATTATTGTAGCTTTATAGTAAGTCTTGAGGTCATGTAGTGTTAGTCTTCCTTCTTCTTCCTTATAGTGTTAGCTATTTTAGGTCTTTTGACTTTCTATATAAACATAAAAATCAGTTTGCCAATATTTATAAAATACCTTGGTGTTTTGACTGAGATTGAATTGAATCCATAAATTGAGTTGGAAAGAGTTGACCTTTTAGCAACATTGAGTCTTCATATCTCTACATGTACCCAAATCTTTGATTTGTTCATTGGAGTTCGGTAGTTTTCCTCAGATAAATCACCTATATACTTTGATAGATTTATCCCCAAGAATATTTTTCTTTTTTGGTCCTAATATAAATGACAATTGCTGGATTTGTATATTAGTTCTGTTTAGTTTTATAGGAAACTGCCAAACTGTTTTCCAGAGGGTTATTTTAAATTATTTTTGAGATCCATCCAGATTAATACGCATAAATGTAACCTTTTTTTATAGATCCATAATTTTCCATAGTATAGATGTACCACAATTGAATTCACCATTCAGATTGTCCAGGTTTTTTTTAAGACCACTGTCAATGTTGTTGTGACAGACATTTTTTATAGTGATTCTTACACTTTGGTGACTATTTCCAGAGTATGTTTCAGAATTGGTCATTTTAATAGATAGCAACATTCACCATCCAAAAAGTAAAGCAATTTCCTCTCCCAAAAGCAATGTATGAGAGTAGCTATTGCCCCACTTCCTTGTTAGCCAGAAAATTATCAGCCTTCTTATTTTTATTTTCTTTGCAGTTAGAGATTTATTCATTTTGAACTTACTATGGAAAATAGTATAGTAAAGGAGTATAATTTCATTTTTTTCCTATCTGTTCCAGTTAGCTAATACTACATTACAAGCTACCCCAAAACTTAATAACTCAAAATACCAATTTATTATTTTTTATCTCATGATTCTATGGATTAAGAATGTCTAATTTCTTCTCCATGATGTCTGGGAATTCAGGTGGAATGACATCTGCAGGCTGAAAGAGACAAGGACAGGCCTACCATTCGACCCCGCCTCTCAAGATACCTAGAATGAATTTCCTCATAGTATGGCAATCTCAAGATAATTAAAGTTCAATATGGCAGCTTTGGGTGTCAAGAAAAAAGGAGTAAAAACTGTTTAAAGGCTAGGTATGGAAATCACATAGCGTTACTTCCACCGTGCTCTATTGGTCACAGCAGTCAAAGCCCAGCCTAAATTCAAGGGGAGGAGGCAGACACTCCACCTCTCAATGGGAAATATATCAAAAATTCAGTTTCAATTCAGCTTTCTTCTGCTGAGTTTACATATATTATTGTACACTACTATGCTTCAGTTTTTTATTTTTTTAATATATTTTATTGAGTTTTTTACAGAGAGGAAGGGAGAGGGATAGAGAGTTAGAAACATCGGTGAGAGAGAAACACTGATCAGCTGCCTCCTGCACACCTCCTACTGGGGATGTGCCCACAACCAATGTACATGCCTTTGACTGGTATCAAACCTGGGACCTTTCTGTCTGCAGGCCGATACTGAACCAAACTGGTTAGGGCCAGTTTCTTAATTTGAAAAGTTCTACCTTGTTTTACACTTAACTGGAGATATATTGTGTTGAAGAAATCTTAACAAAAAGACTTTTCATTCTCAATGAAAGATATACAACATTATAAAATTTGATATATGAAGAAGCTATCGTAATTACATAATTAATGAGGTTGTAGTTGTGTATATATTAAGGCCAGTTATTACAAAACAAGAAACATTAAATTATCATGTTTCATTAACATTCATATTTTTATAAAAATAGTCTGATACTTAGCACAAGTTTTTTAAAATAGATGCATTAATTAAAAATAACATCTTACAGTGCACAGAACAGTACCCCACATAAAGAATGTTCTGCTCCATCATATCAATAGTGCTGAGGTTGAGAAACCCTGCCCTAAAGTAGAGTATTGAGTGGTAAAATGTTTCCACAGTACCTTAGTTGTGAACTAAGGTATAAACTTACTTGTGAACAAAAGTAGACATATGTAAAGAGCAATGACTAAAATGGACTAAGCCACACAAAAGAATAATAAAAAAGAACATAGCAGTTCATTGATAAACAATCTTTTATAAAAGTATAAATGCAAATTGCCAATAATCTTATAAAGAGTCTACATCACTAATAAAAGCAATGAAGGCAAAATCTAGAACAGTGGATCTCAACCTTTCTAATGCCGCGATCCTTTAATACAGTTCCTCATGTTGTGGTGACCCCCAACCATAAAATTATTGTAATTTTGCAACTGTTATGAATTGTATCTGTGTTTTCCAATGGTCTTAGGCGACCCCTGTGAAAGTGTTGTTCGACCCCCAAAGGGGTCGCACCACAGGTTGAGAACCACTGATCTAGAAGAATCATTCTCTGATGAAGCTGGTAAGAATAAAAGAAAAGGAGATGCCTTTGGTGACACCAGAGCTGTGGTGAAGACCTTCTTATGTACTGCTTTCTGATACATGCACTGATGTTGCTTCTGGACAGCAACATGGAAAAACATGTCAGGAATCAAAGCAATCTCTCCCATTCCACTGGTCATTTAACTTTTATGGGTTTATCTAAGAAAATCATTGGAGATATAGGCAAAGATTTAATACAAAGGTATCTGTTTATAATTATAGGAATTGAACACAATGCAAAGGTGAATTGGGGAATGACGTATTATAGATTTCCACACATTTAAATTGACAGTAGGATATTTAATGATGTAGGGTGAATGTTAATGATATTTTAAGTAGTGTTATGGGCCCAGTTGTCTCCTCCTGAAATCAATATGTTGAAGTCTTAACCTCCAGAGCCTCAGAATGCCACTGTATTTGGAGATAAGGTATTTCAAGAGGTCATTCGGTCAAAATGAGGCCATTAGGATGACCTCTAATCCCATAAGCCTGATGTGTTTATAAGAGCAAATTTGGTCACAGAGATGTACAGAGAGAAGACCAAGTGAAAACACAGAGAGAAGATGACCATCCCCCTACAAGCCAAGGAGAGAGTCCTTAGAAGAAACCAACTCTATCTACACCTTCATTTTAGGTTTCTAGCCCCCCAAAATGTGGGAAAATAAATTTCTGTTGTTTAAGCCACACAGTCTATGGTTCTTTGTAATCGCAGCCTTAGCAAACTAATTCCAGTAGGGTACTAGCTTTGTAATAAACTCTGGGCTTGCATGCAATTTCTTCATGAATATTTGAAATATGACACCAATTTTGTAAATGCATATTAGCACTAAAGTGCTAGAGGCAAGTATGCCAAAATGTTAACGGAAGTTATTTCTGGGTAGTAATAAGGGGTAATTTATATTTTCTTCTAAATTTTCTATTTTTTTCCACTAAATTGTACCTTCTAAGCAATTAACTTCAAATTTTCAGAATGTAATAAAATGTCATTGATGGGACCCCTGCACATTCATATTTTGGCTAAGAATAAATGAAAACCCACTTTTTCATCATATAAAAAAGTATTATACTAAAAAGTATCAAAGCACTGCCCTGGCAGTGTGAGTCAGCGGTTGAACATTGACCTATAAATCAGGAGATCCTGGCTCAATTCATGTTCAGGGCACATGCCTGGGTTGAAGGTTCGATCCCTAGTTGGGGGTGTGCAGGAGGCAGCCAGCCAATGATTCTCTCTCATTATTGATGTTTTTATCTCTCTTTCCCTCTTCCCTTCTCTCTGAAATCAATAAAAATATTTTAAGAATAAGCATAATTTTGACATATGTGCATTTACCTAAAATTATAATATAGTTAAAAATTTGAAGTTTTTCCCTCAATAGACTAAGTTGAGATAATTTAGTCTTAGTAGCAAACTCATTTTTACGTATTAAATGTATCAAAGATTTTTTATGGCAGCATTTTATCCTTTATAGTGCCATAGTGTTAGTGAACCTGGCTTTTTAGTTTTGAAACATCTATACTATCTTAAAATGTATGTGCTGCTTCCCTGTGTTTTAAAACATGTTTAAGTATATTTGGTATGTTGGTGACATTTAAAATGGAGAGTTAGTGCTATGTAAACATATCCTTTATTACATCAGACTGAGTATTCCCTGTCATCCAAAGGACTAACCTTTTTAAAGGAGCATTTAAATATCCTAACCAATTGAAAAGATAAATCAAGAGTCTTCAAAACACCTTATTATTAAATTTTTAAAAGAATATGTAAATCCTGTTAAGGGCAGTAATCACTCTGCAAATTCAAAGTAATTAGCCAGTCAGTTGGAGATACCAATGTCTCAGATGAATTGTAAGCTCTTCCTTTAAAGGTTTCAAATATTGTGTCCTATGATTTAAGCTTGTGGATTAGAAATGAAAATGACATTCAAGACAGGTTCTGGGATAGTACTAATTTGCAGCTCTTTTCAGCCTAAATAAAAGTCATCTCCCATGCCTTGTAGTAACTAATCTAAACTAAACTACCTGACATTTCCACTCAGTCAAAGAACAGACTGAAAATGCTGAATTGTCAGCAAAGCTTTGATGTAAATCAGCAGTCACAGGAGATTGCAAAGAAGAACATAATGTAACCATCAGCTCATCAAAGCAAAGCTTTCTTCTTTTAAAGAAAAAAAATTCCAACATATTTCCTCTGAATTAAAGAAACATTTGGCCTCATTATTTTAAGATAAAGTTTCCTGCCCAATAAATATCAAGATAATTAATACTGAAAAGCAATTGATTTTCCCCCTAATGATCCAACAGAATTATAAAAATATAAATCAGAAACAAGCTGTTATTTGATATGTAAGATTTCCTTTTTAAAAATTTCAGCAATGTTTAAACTCATGGTTGTCACCCATAGATCGAAGTAAAAGAAAAGTAAGGAAAAAATCAAATGAGCATATATTTGAAATCATTTCTTGAAAAAACTAAAAGCTCATTTTTTTTCTTTTAAATAAAACTGTTTCCAATAGACTATATGTCTAAATGTTTTCTACAGATTAAAAAAAATGAACAAAATAGATCCAGAGACTTGGAAGCATGGAACAGACTGATAAGTCTCAGAGGAAAGGGGATGGGAAGGAAGACATCAACCAAAGAACTTATATGCATACTAGAATATGGACACAGGTGGTGCAGGCCTGGAGGAGGGGCAGAGTGAAGTGAAGAGGGTCAAGGGAAAAAATGGGGACATTGTCATACTTGCAGCGACAAAGATTTAAAAAACCATAATCTACACACTCAGCAATACTGGCATCACTTGGAAACTCCCCAGAAAATGCACATGATCAAGCCTCACTTCTGGCTAACTGGACTCAAAATCTCCATTTTGATAACATTCTCCTATGATTTGTATCCATGTTGAAGACTGAGACACACTATACTAAACAACTCAGATTTTCAGAAGCAATGATTTGTTGTATTTTAATATTTTGTTTAAACCATTTTATACCAAAGAATGGGCAAAGAGCAATTTTCAACCAGGTTTACTTTGCATGTGATCTATTAAATCAGTAGAGCTGTGTTCCAGCTATGTTATAATCCAAGAATTATATATATTTTTCTAGTTGGAAAGAAAAAGAATGTAAAGATTATCCAGTCCATCTTGTCACACAAGGCAAGATACTTTTCTATATTATAGATATTGTGTCAGCTAAGGTTCACTCAGTTGTAAGTGACAAAGAACTCAATCAAAGAACTTCAACAAGAAGTTTACTATATTAATAAAACAAGCACTTTCTCTTTCATTTAGTTAATATTGATTTAATTCCAGATATTAGCCCAATCTTGCATTCCTTGGATAAACCTCACAGGTCATAATGAATTTCCTGTTTTATATATTGATGATTTATTTTGCTAAAACTTCATTAAGAAATTATATCATGAGAAATAGTAGTCTAATTTTCTTTTTATATCGTAGTTATTTATATAACAGATATCTTGACCCATTAAATGAAATTAGAATCTGTCATTTATCTTATATTTATGAAATATGTATTTTTCTTAAATATTTGCTCAAATTTTTCTGTTAGCTCCCTGGATCTGAAGTTCTCTATATGGACATGCTTATAATAATAAATTCAAGTTAAATAAAGAACTCTATAGTGCCATTAAGATGTTTTAATCCTCTATGTTTTGTTAACTTTGCTTTCCAAATAATTCATCTATTTTACTTGAGTTATTAGTTATATTGGCAAAAAGTTGTTCAAAATATCTCTTACTTTCTGTTGATTTGCTTTATACAATGATTTTATAATTTATAAAATGATATCTATTTACCTAGCTATCTACCTTCTCTTCTATGATTTGATAACTGGCTGTCCTGTGGCCCTTTCCAGACATCAATTACTAATACCTATCTATGTCTACACATCAGTCTTACAACGAGTCATATGCTTACTCACCTGTTTAGCATGTGCTTTTTATCTCTGTCTGAAGACTTTATACTGGTAGAAACTCTAAAGATACAATTCCTCTTATCAAATCTAATCAAAACTAATGTTTTAGTTTTCAAGCAATAGGATGACTGAATGAACCTTCCTTCCCTATAACAAAGTAGTTGATAGTGTGCCTCTTTTTTTGGTGAACATGAATATGTCACCTAGATGAAAGATATGAACACATATTGAGAAGCAAAATAAATTTACTATACAGAATAACTTCCATATACCCATCCAGATTTTCTGTGCATCCTTCTCTAGCCTGCTCTGTACTTATAAGGCTGAAATATACAGATTGCATCAACAGACCCTTTGTCTTCTGCCTTTCGATTATGTGTACTCTTAACTCTCAATGGAACTTCATACTTTCAATTAGTAGTTCTCACCATGTGACTTCTTCTGGGTTGTGATAACAACTTCCTACTGTTGTCCCTTCTCACCTTTTTAAGGCTAAGTATAACGGGACCCAGATATTAATAGTCACAAGGAACATCACTATCTCCTCGATACCATTTCTGCATCTATGTACATAATTATTTTATCAGTTTTCCTGAATTAACAAAACTTTAGTATCATCTTTTCCCTGCAGGGACTCCCATAAGTGCAGTTAAACAACAACAAAAAACAATGACCACAGCAACAAAATAAGAATGGCCAGAAAAAAAATTAAAATAATATTCATTTAGATAGGAAAAAGCTAAATAACTAAAAACAGGGTAGCTCTGTTTCATAAATAGACAAATCCAGATCACTGCATCTATATTAATAAAAGCCTAGGTGGTCTTCCCGCCCTTGCACAATGCCCTCACATTATCACAAGATGGCCACCAAAAAATGGCTGGCAGGGAGGGGGGCAGTTGGAGGCAATCAGGTTCAGGATTGCAGGGGAGCAGTTAGGCATCAATCAAACTGGCAGGGGAGCAGTTAGGGGATCATCAGGCTGGCAGGCAGAAGCAGTTAGGGGCAAGCAGGCAGGCAAGCAGTTAACAGCCAGCAGCCCTGGATTGTGAGAGGGTGCAGGCTGGGCTGATGGGTCCTCCCCGCCCCATGCACAAATTTCATGCACCAGGCCTCTAGTATGTATATAAAAAAATAAAATTATATACATATAAGATGTTCTCATTCTATGAAGTTGTCTACTTAAAACATTTTAAATAGTTGGAAATTTATATCATACTGTACACCAGAATAAACTACAAAAATATAAAAAATATATACATGTAAAAAAAGAAAAAAATATTAAGAGGAACAATAAGAGGTGCATTTTCCCCATCCTGGGAAAAGCCTTTCTAAGTCTATAACACAATTCTGGAATGTATAAAAGAAAAACAGTGTTGTATTTCCCCACACAAAATTTAAACACAACACTGTAATGGGAAAAGCCTTTCTCATGATGGTCTTCAGCCAAAATAGGGACCAAATGAAGAAATAGGCACTAAACATGTGATTCTCTCATTTGCTGAAGCCCCATTTTGAGGACAGTTGAGGGGGGGTGGATTTGGCTTCCCTATCTTCTTGGACACAACTGAAATATAGCAGCTGCAGCAGTCTACAGAAAGGTTTTGGCTCAAAGCTGTTGCTGTCATTAGGACCTGGGTTCTAGGGCTCCATTTCCCTTTGGTGAGAGTCCAAGATTATCTGCACCTCTGTAACTTTTACCTCCAGACCAACTAGCATCAGCTCAACATTCCTGTTTAGGATAATTGCCCACAGGTAGTGTTTTGCCTTCTAGCCGTTTTTGCTAGTGCTTTAGAAATGTCCTCAGTGCAAACCCACATTTCAATGCTCCCTTCTGAATGCCATGGACTTAATTCAGTTTACACATGGTGTGTCAGATTCTCACATTCTTTTTAAAAAATATATATATTTTATTGATTTTTTACAGAGAGGACGGGAGAGAGGTAGAGAGCTAGAAACATCCATGAGAGAGAGACATCGATCAGCTGCCTCCTGCACGCCCCCCACTGGAGATGTGCCCACAACTAAGGTACATGCCCTTGACCGGAATCGAACCTGGGACCTTTCAGTCCACAGGCCGACGCTTTATCCGCTGAGCCCAACCAGTTTCGGCAGATTCTCACATTCTTATTGGTTTTTCCCTTATCCCCCCCTGAAATTCTCACTAAGACACTTGAAAGTCTCACTGAGCCTCTTGAACCTCTCATTAAGATACTTGAGCATCCTTATAACCAATGTCTTAAATTCTGTATCTAGTAGTTTGCTTGCTTCCATTTTATTAAGTGTTTTCTTCCCCTGGAGATTTGTTCTGTTCTTTCATTTGTGACATGATTCTTAATCTCTGGATTTTGGCTTCTTACTATGTTTGTTTCTATGTATTAGGTAGAGCTGTTATGTCTCCTGGCATTGGTAGAGTGGCCTTATGTAGCAGGTAGGGTCCAGTGGCTCAGCCTCTCTAGTCATTTGAGCTGGGTACTCTAGGTGTGGCCCTGTGTAGGCTGTGTGCACAGTCTTACTGTGGTTGAGCCTTGATTTCTATTGGCATCTCTGGGAGGAGTTTACCTCCAGGATAATAGGCTGTGAAGACCAATGAGACTATGGTGGAAGAGCTGCTGCGTATGAGACACTCCTGTGGAGCAGGACTTGCTTCAGTGAGGCTTTGGTGCTCACTCAGTCTGCCCCTTGAGTGTGTTGTTTGTGGATGTGTAGAGTTATAATATGGTATGGTCTGAAGCTGTCCACTTGGTCACTAGCTCTGGTGCCTCCAGGGAGGTGCAGAGTCAGCCACTGCTTGGGGCCACCTGGCAGGAGCTACAGAGAGATCTGAAGATGGATGCTACTTGTGTTGGACTTGTAAGTGCCCAGGAGAGGCTAAGCTGTGAAGGAAGGTAGGCTGCTGCTAGTGCTGGGTCTTGCTGCTGCCAGCTGCTGCTTGTTTGAGAAATTTTAGGAAAGTCTGAAGCCTGAGTCAGGACAGCCCATTCATATCGAAAAGCCGCTGCAAACATCTTGGGTGGAGCTGCAAATTGGAGGGGGCAGCATCTCAGGGAATCACCAGAATGGAGTGATCAGTGTGAGCCAGGCTGATGTCTCAATATAGGAACATAACCCCTGTGAGCACCCCTGTCTGGGAGCAAACCTTCCTCAAGTTCTTTTTTTTTAAATATATTTTATTGATTTTTTAGAGAGGAAAGGAGAGGGATAGAGAGTTAGAAACATAGATGAGAGAGAGAGAGAGAGAGAGAGAGAGAGAGAGAGAGAGAGAGAGA
>JAAGEH010000029.1:2299919-2324644 GCA_011751065.1 Lasiurus cinereus | reverse complement strand
ATATATATATATATATATATATATATATATATATATATATGTTGCAATATTTTCTCCCATTCTGTAGGTTGCCTTTTCAATTTGATTGCTTTTGCTTTACAGAAGCACTTTAGTTTGGTGTACTCCTAATTGTTTATTTTAGCTTTTGTTGCCTGTATTTTTGTTGTTTTACCCAAGATATCATGGTCAAGACAAATATCAAGGAACTTTTTTCCTATGCTTTCTTCTAGAAGTTTACAGTTTCTTGTCTTATATTTAAGTCATTAATTACTTTTAGTTAATTATTATGAATGATATATGTTTGGGTTTCTGTTTCATTCTTTTGCATGTGGTTACCCAGTTTTTCCAAAACCATGTATTGAAGAGTCTATCATTTCCCCATTGTGTGTTCTCTGTATTCCCATGTTCATTGCAGTAGTATTCATACTTGATAAGATATAGAAACAACTTAAGTATATTTCAACTCTTCAACTATGAATAAAGAAAATTTTATATATAATGGAAGATTACTCAGCCATAACAAAATCCTGACATTTGTGACAACATAGATGAAACTGTAGGGCATTATGATAAGTAAAATAAGTCAGACAGGGTAAAAAAATTCCTGCGTGGCATCACTTATATGTGAAATCTTTATTTTATTTTATTTATTTTATTTTTTGGTAAATCCAATTTTATAAAAACAGAGAATATAATGGTCGTTGTTAGTGACTGGGGAAAGGAGATGTGGGAAGATGTAGGAAAAAAAGTTTTCAGCTAGTGTGGGAAATAATCTTGCTTTTTGAAGGAGAAGTACATTTGTATTTTTTATAGTTCCTTAAATTAAATCTAGTCATAAATAGATATGGAATTGGTACATGCTGCTTTTCCTCTGATATCTCACTTTAATGCCACCTTTTAGATTTGGGTGCTCTGAGTATGTTAAAGATATTACGAAGGAGTTTTAAACAATCAGAATTGAAATTCAATGTCTCCCCTTCAAGGAAACTAGGCTAGGGGTAACAAAACTGATACAAAGTCTAAACTCAACCTCTGTTTTTGTTGTTAATCTTCACCTGAGGCTATTTTTCCCCATTGGTTTTTAAAGAGAGTGGAAGAGAGAGGGAGAGACACACAGAGAGAAACATTGATGTGAGAGAGACAATTAAGGCATGTGCCCTTGGTCAGAATCGAACCAAAAACCCTTCAGTGTTCAGGCTAACACTCTAACCAATTAGCCAAACAGGCTATGCTGTACTCAACCTTTTAATATGTACTCTGCTTTGTGTTACTGAAATCACATGTGAGCCTCTGTTTTCATTTTACCATATTAACATACTTAAAATGGAACCCAGAAAAAACACTTCAAAAAATAATTTTTTTTCTTATGCCCTGTCTCCCCATCATCAAGCTAGGCCTTAGTTCCCCAAAAGAGTTGAATGAGCCACTATTTTAAAAATTGAAATCTAATGAACAAAGTAAATAAACAAACAAAATAGAAATAGACATAGATTCAGAGAACAGACTGAGAGTTTTCAGAGGGATGGGAGGTTGGGGAGCTGGGTGAAATAGGTAAAGGAATTAAACAAACAAACAAAACCCTCATAGACACAGACAACAGTATGGTGATTACTAGAAGAAAAGAGGGGTAAGGGCAGGTAAAAGAAGGTAAAGGGGGAATAGATGGTGACAGAAGGAGCCTATTGGGTTGACTTTGGATAGTGAACACACAGTACAATATATGGATGATATATTATAGAATTGTACACTTGAAACCTATATAATTTTATTAACCATTGTAACCCAAATAAATTTAATACAATATAAAATTGTTAATATGATTGTTTGACTCATTTTGGAAACCTCTTCCTCGAAAAGAACTAATTGAAAATCATATATCCTCTTTGGATTCCCTTAGTGTCCTATTTTTTTTTCCCTAGGACATACCACCTTCTGCATTTTATAATAACCACATTGATTTTGCTATGGGATTAAAAGTTATTTGAGACTATATATTCTTTCTTATTTATCTATGTGCTCCAATTACCAGTGAACCAAACCTATAGTGTTATATAAATGTTGAACTAAAGGTAAATTTTCAGTTTGCTTTTCAACTGCATTAAAATATTTATGAATTGTGGGGGTAGTTTGACCAATGTTTTAGTTTAAAGAATGCTATATTTTTCTTTAATATTATATATGATTAGTGTTATCCTTTGATTGACCCAATATAAATTATAGGGTGACCAAATAATTAGCTCAGGTCAGGATATTATTTCTTCCCTGGAATAAATAGCTTTTGAATAGAATTCCTAGTTAAAATTCTATAAATTTGTGTGAGAATTCCAAGAAAAGTATATCAGCATTGATTTTATATAAAATTGTTAGTTTATTTCTAAATTTAGGATATAAATTATTAAAAATTAATCTAAGGCAAAACAAATTTCTATTTTCTTTCTTTATTTGGTATGATTTCATAAAACATATGATCAGAAAATAGTTACATGAATCAAAGTAATGGTCCAAATAGGACAAGTCACTGTGAAGCTACTAATGTTCCCAAACTAACCATTGTCAAATGAGTATTTTGAATTAACTGTTCCTCAAACTAAAATATAATTCTATTTTTAGTAAGGTGACAAACCAAGGATCAACTCATATCACTGATTCACTGCTTATTCTCAACCTGAAGTTGATATTTTATTTCTTCTCAAGACTTAACTATATAAAATAAATGTAGAAATATGAAACACAATTCAAGATAGTTAAGATTGTTAAATATAATATCAATACAGTGTATACCAAGTTGATTTATCAAACTGTGCATTCAAGGCTACTTTTTTCATTCAAGGACTACTTATTCAGCAACTATTTTTTGCTACAAACATACTTGATTTAGTCATTGCATTCATAGAGTCTATAGCCCAATAGAGAAAATGGATATTAAATAAGTAATAACAAATATGATAAACATTAACAAAGGAGATTTTTATTCATTAATTTAAGTATAAATGGGTATGGGTTAACTTTACTATGATATTAAACATGGTAAATGCATTTATGTATTTTCTAAAGCATATAGTACAGTGTCATAAATAGATGTTAAGTATCTACACTAATAAAAGAGAAAGATGCAAACTGACCATTCCTTCATGACACCCACCAGCCAATCAGGAGTGAGAATGAAAACCCAACAAAGATGGCAGGTTAATTTGCATACACAGATGCCTAGCGGCTGGGGGCAGGATGCTTGCATTGTTGCCATGGCAACTATGCAGGCATTCCACATATCCCCAGCCGCTCCAGGCCTCTGGGCAGCATGGGAAGGTGGAAAGGTGGCTCCAGGTGGAGCAAAGGCAGAAAGGCGGCTCCAGGCCCATTCTTGCACAAATCTTCATGCATCAGGCCTCTAGTATCCTATATAATAAAGAGGTAATATGCAAACTGAACATAACTCAAACACACAATATGGCCGCCCCCATCTGTTCAAAGATAGCTGCCCCCATGTGGACACAAGATGGCCACCACAAGTGGCCAGCAGGGGAGGACAGTTGTGGGGAATCAGGCCAGCAAGGAAGGGCAGTTGTGGGGACCAGGCTTGCAGGAGAGGGAGTTGGGGGGCCCACACCTATAGGAGAGGGCAGTTAGGGGGACCATGCCAGCTAGGGAGGGCAGTTAGGGGTTACCAGGCCAGTAAGGGAGAGCAGTTGGGGGCAACCAGACCAACAGGGGAGGACTGTTAGTGGTGACCATGCTGGCAAGGAAGTGTTTAGGGGGTGATCAGGCTGGTAGGCAGGCGAGTGGTTGGGAGCAGCAGTCCTGGATTATGAGATGGATGTCCAAGATTGGAGAGGGTGCAGGCTGGGCTAAGGGACCCACACCCCCCCAGCACAACTTTCATGCACTGAGCCTCTAGTGTTAAATAAACAGATAAATCAATATAGGAGCATAATATTCATCTTGAGTACCTAAAGGTTGTAATGGTATATGAGAAATGACATGCAAAAGGGTTTTAAATGAGGGCTAGAATGCAGTGTCTCAAATTTATTAGAAACAAAAATAATAAAAAAATCAGATTTTCAAGTAAAGAGTACATGACTTAGAATACATCTAAGAAAGCTTTCCAAAGAGTGATAGTCATTAAATATTATAATTTATTTCCAAATGAATTTGTCAAATCCTTTTAACATGTCTTTTTAAATAAGATAGGAACTTCATCTGTTCAGAATTTAATTGTCCTTGCATTATGCCAAAACATCTGCTAGTTTTAGTCAATAGTAAAATCTCCATACTGTTAATTCAAAGAATAAAATCAGCTCAATCAGTTTTCTGGAATCATGTAGCTCAAACAACTCTGTTGATTGACATTTTTATTTTTCTTCAAATTATTTTCACTTAATGGAAACACCAAGCTCATGTTGTTCTAGTTAGCTTAAGTAAGTAACATTTTTAAACGTCTGTGCATTAAATTTTTTATTCATGATGTATAACATATTTAACCATTATGTAATTTGAATGAAGCATACTTTAAGTATATTTAGAATATTTAAAGTGATAAAATGGTAATGTTCATATTTAAATTAAAATGCAATTTACTAGGACTTAAGAAGTAGTACTAAATATTCTAAAGGGAATGTATTTTATATACTTCAGTTACATATTCATCATACATAGTGAAATGCAGGGGCCAAAAGACTTTGGAAAGAATGTCAGTTATACTAGAAGTGAAGATAGTGAGAAGGGAATTGCTTTTTAAAATATTTCTAGAGGAAATAAGAGCTTGGTTGATATACAATGAATACCTATTGGATAGATTAATTGACTGGGTGCTTCATATGATAAGACACTGAGCTGAGGTATATATGATAAGAAATAGTATATCTAAGGTGTTAATCAGTGTATTCTAAAATGATACTTTATCCTAAGTTTTTGGCTAAGGAATTTTCCAGGGAGAAGAGGAAATTGAACAACAATGATATATGGGGACCCAAATTACCAGGATTTACCTTATGATTTTTTAAAAATGTTTTATATTTTTATTGATTTCAGAGAGGAAGGGAGAGAGAGAGAGGGAGAAAGAGAGAGAAAGAGAGAGAACATCTATGATGAGAGATAATCATTGATCAGCTGCCTCCTGCATGCCCCACACTGGGGATCAAACCTGCTACCCCAGGCATGTGCCCTTGACCAGAATTGAACAGGGGACTCTCAGTCCACAGGCCACTGCTCTATCCGTTGAGCAAAACCGGTTAGAGCTACCTTATGATTTTTTAATAAATGATTATTTCCTGTAAACAAAATTAATTGGCTACATTTTTGTGCCCTTATATGTGTATAAATAACTAATACTTAACATTTTTACAATATTTGTAACTTAATTTAATACAATTTAATAATGGTAAACCTTTATAAGAAGTTTCTTATGAACACAGCATTAGACTAAGTGTCTTACACTTCTTTCTTAGGAGTTGCACCAACCAAATGGGGCAGATAGTCATTTCACAGATGACGTAATAAAGAATGGCTCAACCATTATAAAAATATTGATTAGCCAATTTACCATAAAGCCTGAAGGGTTTCACTAGTAGCTATAAAAGATAAGTCTCATCTGGCCAATGTGGCTCAGTGAACCAGAAGGTCACAGTTCAATTCCAAGTCAGGGTACATGCCCGGATTACAGGCTCGATCCCCATTGTGGTGTGCAGGAGGCAGCCAATCAATAATTCTCTCTCATCACTGATGTTTCTATCTCTCTCTCCCTCTTCATTCCTCTGAAATCAATTAAAACATTTTAAAAATAAAATACAATAAAAAATAAGCCTCAAAACTCAATCTTACAAAAGATTATTGTATTGTGTGTTAACCACCCAAGTCAAGTCTCCTTCCATCACTATTTTCCTGCTACACCCTTTCATAGCTCCTCCCACCCAACCATTAATGCTAAGTGAAATAAACTAGTCAGAGAAAGACAAGTACCATGTGATTTCCCTCATATGTGGAATCTAATGAACAAAATAAACTAACAAAAAATGAAAATAGATTCATAGATAGAGAACAGACTGACCAACAGCTGTGAGTGTGTGTGTGGGAGGGGGCCGTGGGGTGGATTGTGTGATATATGTTACTTTTGATTTGTGGCTCTGCTATTTAAAAAAAAAATGCCGCTGAAACCGGTTTGGCTCAGTGGATAGAGTGTTGGCCTACGGACTGAAGGGTTCCCAGGTTAAATTCCGGTCAAGGGCATGTACCTTGGTTGCAGGCACATTCCCAATAGGGGGCGTGCAGGAGGCGGCTGATCAGTGTTTCTCTCTCATCAATGTTTCTAACTCTCTATCCCTCTTCCTTCCTTTCTGTAAAAAATCAATAGAATATATTTTAAAAAGTCTTAAAAAATAAATAAAATAAAGTGCCTTCCAAGTCACTGTGTTTCTTTGCCTCAAGTCAGGATTAGGGTGGGGGAGTGTGTGTAGGATGATGAATGGATTTTCTTAAGAGCCTGACCTGGAAGCTACACAAACCATTTCCACTCACATTCCATTTTTAGTAACTCACTCATATGGACACACCTAATTACAAGGGAGTTGATGAAATGTATTATAGCTGTGTGACCAGAAAGAATTGGATTTCATAGATGGCTAGAGGAGGCCGCAATCCTCTCTTCTGGTCATCAAAAGAGAAAAGGACCTGTATGCATGCTTATAAGCATAACCAATGGACACAAGACACTGGATGGGTGGGGTGAGGGCAAGTGCCGGAAGGGAAGGGGAGGCCAGGGGAAGGTCAGTGGGGGGGAAAAGCGACATATGTACTACTATTTGTAATATTTTAAACAATAATATACATTTTACAAATTAAAAGAAAGAAAACCCAGCATGACTGGTGTGTCTCCGTGGTTAAGCCTCGACCCATGAACCCGGGATTTGGGCTCAATCCCCAGTAGGGGGCATGCAGAAGATAGTCAATGGATGATTTATTGATGTTTCTTTCTCTCTCTCTCCCCTTCTCCTTTCCTCTCTGAAATAAATAAAAACATATTAATTTTTTTAAAGAGAAAACCTAAAGTCTCATTCACTCACTGCATCTAAATGCAAGTCCAGCATCTCCAGGAAATGTACAGTAACTACTATCAAATGGACGTGGCTCTTCTTCATCTGGAGATCTGTGAACTAAGAAGACAATTTATTGCTGTGGTTGGTAGAATAACACCCTCTCCAAGATGTTCAAGCCTCAAGCCCAGAACTGGTGAATATTTTAAGCTACATGGCAAAAGAGAATTCCGATTGCAGAAGGAGTTAAGTTTTCTCATAGGGGCTGACTTTAAAATAAGAAAATTATCACCAAAAGTGTGGTGATGGCCAGAGAGAGAAGTGGTAGGGGCTAGGTGGAGGTGGATAAAAGAGTGGGGGAAATGGGAAAGATCTGTAATACTGTCAACAATAAATTAAATAAAATGGATTTTCATGGATTAGCTGTGTAGGTTCAATGTAATGACAAGAGTCCTTGGAAGAGGGAGCTGGAATTCAGAAGTCAGAGTCAGAGAAGGAGTCATAAAGAGAAAAGGACATCAGAATGATGTGATAGGAGGATGCAATCATCCACTGCTACCTTTGAAAATGGAGAAAAAGGCCATGAGCTAAGGAATGTGGACATGCCCAAACCAGTTTGGCTCAGTGGATAGAGCATCAGCCTGCATACTGAAGGGTCCCAGGTTCGATTCCAGTCTGGGCCATGTACCTTAGCTGTGGGCACATCCCCAGTAAGGGTGTGCAAGAGGCAGCTGATTGATGTTTCTCTCTCATCGATATTTCTAACTCTATCTCTCTCCCTTTCTCCTCTGTAAAAATTCAATAAAATATATATTTTTTAAAAAAAGAATGTGGACACCCACTAGAAGCTGGGAAAGACAAGAAAATGGATTCTCAGAGTCTACAGAGAGGACTGCAGCTCTGCTGACAATTTCAATAGTCCCATGATAGCTATATTGAACTTCTGCCCTCCAAGACTATAAAATAATAAATGTATGCTATCATAAGTCACTAAATTTGTGACTTGTTACAAAATCAATAAGAGACTAACATAACTCTCTCTTACCCATTATACAAAGTAGGAGCTGGGACAGGAAAAATGTAAACCACTCCCATTTAGGAAAGGAAAACTACAGGAGAGACTGAGCAGAACTGGCTCACAGCCATAGTTTACCATTGAGACGAAGGCATTATGACCCTCCCTTTGTCCTGGTAATTAGAAGAATTCCTTGACTACAGCTGACTTTGATTTTTTATAGCAAATTTTTAAAAGTTTTTAGTAGGTAATGCTCCCAGCTCCAACTTCTGCAAGGTTTCACCTGTCACTCTTACCTATGGGCTTTGGGGCTTATGCTTTCCTTAGATATTATATAGTTTTCACAATGTGTTTCTTGCTCATGCAAATAAGAAGTCATGATATTTTTGGTAATGTAATTAAACTAATATTAACAATAGTAGGCTGATTTCCCATTTGATTCCAGATAATTACTGTGTCATTAAGCACATTGAAGTTGTTTCTCACACAGAGCTAGAAAATAATGTATTCTTTGGTTATAGACTGGTGGTGTGCTGTAACCAGTTGGTACTGGCTTTCAAGAACAAAATGTTAAATTTTTAGGAATTTTGTGATCCAGTTGACATCTCGTTGGTATCCTGAAATTGGCTATAGTGGGGATAGTTATACCACAAGCATTGTCAAATGCTATAAATCATAGTGTTTTTTTTTTATTTATTCATACCCAAGTGTTCACATTTTAATAGTACAGAAGCGCCTATTCTCAACTTAATGCAGGCTAACTTGAAAAAGTATCAGTTGGAGTGTTGCATAACTTCATCATGCCTGCAGAACTGAGTTATGCTATTTAATTGAGAATTCTTACTGGCTTTTTCATTCAATGACTCAAATTCTTATCTCTTACTCTTTGGTACTTAGAATAAATCAACATTTCCAGTCCTTAAAGGTCCTGAATTTCTCCGTTTCCTAAACACTTCTACTAACAAACCAGCCAATTATTTCCTGATCTTATTTCCTAATAATACCTTACAAAAAGCAGAAAGTAAATGTTAACCCATCTTCATCATCATTTATTATTGCGGGTGACATTTTCACCAAATGTTTTCTCACCGCACCAATGGCTCTCACTGCAATATTGATTTAACTGCCCAACCACTGTTCAACAGCTAAGCTACTCCATATATTGTAAGGTGTGGTTAAAATAACACGCATGTATTTGTTTAGGTGCCATCATTACCTACTATAAATTGATGAAACCTAAAATCTTCACGTCTTAATGCAGAAGTTCATCTCAAAAATCCCAAACTGATGTCTGTGCTTTGCAGGTGGCTCCTGTTCAAGCAGTGGTTCAGGAACCCAGGCGCCTTCTCTATTGTGGCTCCCCTAGCTTTAAGATATCGCTATCTAGGCCACTATGCTCCTCTGCTACCACCTAGCTGAGAGCACTATATGCACAGACATTTCTATAGGTTCATCCTGATAAAGCAGCATACTTAATTTCTGTTTACAGGTCTTTAGCTAGAAATCATTCACATGGACAAACTTTACTATAAAGGAGGCAGCACCTGAATATAGCTGTTGAGAGAGAGAGAGAGAGAGAGAGAGAGAGAGAGAGAGAGAGAGAGAGAGAGAAGAGAAATGATTTGGTGAAAAACCAACCACCCTCTGGTATTAGTATTTTTCATTGTTCCACTAAGAACTCTGTTAATGGTTAATGTGTCCCCATAATTTAATTTTTATCTTATTTTTCAGAATTTTATAATTTTGAATTAAACTGCAACATCATCATCACGTACTGTCCACTCTAGATATTAATGGAAATAATTTTCCCCAAGAAAATTCATAAATTTGAAAGTATATACTAGTGTGCATTACCCTGTAACAGGTTTATAAAACAGTTTCTGAATAAGTTTTGCTATCTTTGAAAACCACAAAGGTATATATTTGAACCAGAGTTGGGTTGTAATAATCAGGCATTTAAGCCATATAATCTAACATCTTGCATTTAATTTCTGATGTACTATGATACCATAATCTAATTACTAAATCTCATTGAGTTACAATGGGTTCATCTGGAAAGTAAGGAGTAAAAAACAATAGCTATTTTATAAGATTATTAGAGGCCTGAAGCACGAAATTTGTGCAAGAGTAGGCCTTCCTCCCTGTGACTGCCAACACTGGCTTTCCTCTGGCACCGGGACCTGGGCTTCCCTCATAGCCCTGGCTTTGTCCAGAAGGTCCTCGGAAAGGACATCTAGTCTAATTAGCATATTACTAGAGGCCAGGTGCATGAAATTCATGCACGGGGGAGGGGGGTGTCCCTTAGTCCAACCTGCACCCTCTCCAATCTGGGACCCCTTGAGGGATGTCTGACCACCAGTTTAGGCCCAATCCCTAAACGAGCAGCCTGACATCCTTCTCACAATCCAGGACTGCTGGCTCTCAACTGTTTGCCTGCCTCTTCCTGATTGCCCTTAACCACTTCTACCTGCCAGCCTGATAACCCCTAACCATTCCACTGCCATCCTGATCAATGCCTAACTGCTCCCCAGCTGGCCCAATTGCCCCTAACTGCCCTCCCCTGCCAGTCTGGTCACCCTAACTGTCCTCTCCTGTAAGCCTGGTCACCCTCAATTGCTCTACCCTGCTGGCCTGATCAACCCTAACTACCCTCCCCTGCAGGCCTGCCCCCCCAACTTCCCTCCTCTGCAGGACTGGTGCCCCCACAACTGCCCTCCCCTGCTGGCCTGGGTCCCCACCCAAACTACCCTCCCCTGCTGATCTGGTCTTCCCCCAACTGCCCTCCTCTGCTTGCCTGATCATCCACAACTGCCCACAATTACCCTCCCCTGCCAGCCATCTTGTAGCAGCCATCTTGTGTCCATATGGGGCAGCCATCTTTGACCACATTGGGGTGGCCATGTTGTGTCTTGGAGTGATGGTCAATTTGCATATTACTCTTTTATTAGATAGGATGCTTTTATTATTGTAGATTGTGTGGATTAAATAAGAAAATGCATTTAAATCCTTTAGCTCAGGGCTAGATAAATAGTAAACATTGAGTAAAACTTAGTTATAGTTACTGAGCACTCTCAGTTTGAATTACCAGTGCTGCAAATTGCCCTCACTAAGCCCTGTTATACTTTGAATGTTCAGGCTGCTGTACTCACATTGATCATACTCACCCAGCACTTTTAACTGCACCGATAAAGTGAATAATTTAATTCACATTTTCCTTCACTGCCAAACACCAAAGTTTTTCAGATTTATTTTTAGAAAGTCCGTTGTATTTTTATTTTCTTGATTTTGATCATTGCTTCTTTTATGTCTTCAAAACACAGGTTTCTGATGTGCAAGCAAACAACTAAAAAAAACACCACACTTGAAACCTTCCAAAGAGAGGAAGAATGATCACAACTTGAAAAAGAGAATAAATGGCATGCCTACATTTGTGAAGATTAAAGAGATAATGTGATTCATGTGATATTAAAATTAAATTATATCAATGTCTGTTTGAAACCTGACATCTCTAAAGTCCTTACAATATGTCAGGCATATAAGTAAGGACCATTTAAAATGCTGACATTTATTAACTCATTTCATGGTCACAACACCCTAATAATCAGGTATTATTTTTATCCCTATTTTACAAATTAGCAAATTGTGACATGATAAAATTCATAGATATAAAGGGCTAAAATAAACATGATAGAGGGCCCTTGGTTTTTCTTTTGTCTTCTACCTTTGCATCTCTCTCTCTCTCTCTCTCTCTCTCTCTTTCTCTCTCTCTCTCTCTTTCTCTCTTACTATCTTTGAAATTGAACTAGTCATTAAACCACAAGGCTTGCAAAACTAGATCTGGAGTGATATTGATGGTTATCAGAACCTGGAAGAGGACATATGAAAATAGGAACAATCATGACCTTAACAGGGTCCAAATCCCAAGAGGAGTCATAAAAAACAACAACCTGCCGAAACCGGTTTGGCTCAGTGTATAGAGTGTCGGCCTGGGGACTGAAAGGTCCCAGGTTCGATTCCGGTCAAGGGCATGTATCTGGTTGCGGGCACATCCCCAGTAGGGGCGTGCAGGAAGCGGCTTATCGATGTCTCTCTCTCATCAATGTTTCTGGCTTTCTATCTCTCTCTCCCTTCCTCTCTGTGAAAAATCAATAAAATATATTTAAAAAAAAACACAACCTGTAACTGAATATAGGTTTGACTGTCTATTGCAACAAAAACCAAACTCATGATATAAGAGCTGATGATAAGGAAAGCAGTTTATTCAAGTGCTGACAACCTGAGGAGATGGAGGACTCTCATTCCTAAGCGGATCTTACCACCGCAGTGCAGGCAGGGTTTTTTATTAGGAGGAAGGGGTAAAGCAGAACACAGAAATCAGGGCTGAAAGTTATCTACAGGTGAGTCAGCACAATCCATTCCAATGATTATCTCAAAACTGGTCAAGTGTCCCTGGCCAGTTTGGCTAAGTGATTAGAAGGTATGTCTGAGGACTGAAGGGTCACAGGTTCAATTCCCAGTCAAGGCCATGTACTGCAGTTGCAGGTTTGATCCCTGGCCCTAGTCAGGGTGTGTGCAAGAGGCAACCAATCGGTGTGACTCTTTCATGTTCATGTTTCTTACTCTCGCCCCCTTTCCTCCCCCTTTTCTACTCTATCTGGAAATCAATGGAAAAAAAAAGATCTTTGGGTGAGGATTAAAAAAACCACAACACCAAACTGGTCAAGTGGATGTCCGGTTTTTGTGGTGGAAAGTCAGCAAATCTCCTAGAGCCAGAACCTCTGGTTGCTGGAGTCAGCCCCCTTCCATGAAGCTAGTTCCAGAAACTCTTATACAAATATCCATAGGTTACATATTATTTAACAGTTTATCTTTTATCGAAACACTTTTAACAGAAACAACATTAAAAGAATAGAAAGATGGGTTACATCTTGACTTTTGTTTTAGAGAAGTTGAGTTCAATTTCCCCTATTGTAATAGTCTTGACCTAATTTCAATTATAGTGAATGAAATCTTCCTTGCCTATTTAACTTGACAAGGGAAATCATTATTTGGTTAATTTTTAATCCTCTATGGTTATTACTTAGCTATTTTTTTCTTGTACCTTTTGAATAGGTTATAATCACTGTGCTAGAGCAGAAAAATTAATTTTCTCAAAAGTTATCATGAGCATTCTACCATATCTACCTTTTACCTTCTTCTAATAGAATAGATTAATACAATTTCTGACCTTCATCCACTAGCTTTGATGTGCCCTATTATAAATTATCATACCATGTGTTTAATTTATTCTGTTGCTTACAATTTTAGCAGTTCCTATTTTCTTTGTTGTTGTTGATCCTTGCCCCAAACATACTGAATTAGCCTCAAAGTATACATATTGAGTCAATTTCTTCATCATGGTTGGTCAAACACTACGTGTCTAAAAAAAAAAAAAGGAACTGAAACCTCCTCAATTAGATTTGGCCATTCACAAGGGTGGAGGAGTATAACCCGGCAGTAAGTCTGGCCTATTCTTCATGCTCCACTGACTTCCAGCACAAGGATAGTCTTCTTCCCTTGTGGTTTCTCACTCTATTTTCCAATATAATAAGTTTTGCCTCTACCCAGTGCTGTTCATTTATTCAGCACATACCTGCCCCGGATCTCTTTATCCTCTAAAGAGTATATATATATATATAGTCATATATATATATACTCTAATCTTTACAATAAGAAAGAGGGCAGGAACAGCGGATCTAAGATTATATTCTTCCAAAGTTCAGTAACCATTTCCTCAAGGTGAGACTTTGAAATAACCTAAGGGAAAGAAAAAGTAAACCCAAGGTTTCTAATGTAGATGAGGAAAAATATCCTACCTTCTAGGTTCTTGGTTGTGAACTCCTGCAATAAAAGACAAATGAGCAGGAGAAAAGCAAACAAGTGTAATAACATGTATATCTCCTGTATACATGAGAAAGACCCAGGAAAACTGAATAGCTCCCTAAAGGTCCAAGCCTCCACCTTAAATAATATCTCTAGTTAATGACAAAAGAAGATGCAGGGGTTGAAGAGCCAGTAATGGTAGGATTTTAGGAAAAGTACAGTAAACAAGGGAAAGGTTGTTATGCAGATTTAAGTCCATGCCTTCTTCATTGGTAAGAGTTTAAGATTTTCTTCTTTTTTATTGATGAATGATATTCCATTATATACATGTTGGCAAAAGTAGGTCTACAGTTGTGAGTATATAAAGCAGAATATTAATTATTATATTATTCATTTATATTACAACTATAAACCTACTTTTGCTCACCCCTCTATATATGTACATACATACATACAGGTCTCGAGTATTGTAAATAATACTCGAGCATGGGGTGCATATATCTTTTTTAGGTAACTTTGTTTCCTTCATATAAATACCCAGAAGTGAAATTGATGCAATATTCGGTAATTCTATTTTTATTTTTTTAATATATTTTATTGATTTTTCACTGAGAGGAAAGGAGAGGGATAGAAAGTTAGAAGCATCGATGAGAGAGAGACATCGATCAGCCACCTCCTGCACGCCCCCTACTGGGGATGTGCCCGCCACCAATGTACATGCCCTTGACCGGAATCGAACCTGGGACCTTTCAGTCCGAAAGCTGACTCTCTATCCACTGAGCCAAACCGATTTTGGCCTATTTTTAATTTTTTGAGGAACCTCCATGCTGTTTTACATAGGAGCTGTACCACTTTACATTCTCACCAATGTAAAAGAGTTCCCTTTTCTCTACATTCTCAACACCATTTGTTATTTCCTGTCTTTTTTATAATAGCCAGTTTCACAGGTATGAGGTGATAACGTGATAGCTTATTGTGGATTTGATTTGCATCTCTCTGATAACTATGATGTTGAGCACCTTTTCATGTATCTGTTGGTTATGTGCATGTCTTCTGATTGTATCTCTTTAATTAAATTTTAACTGCTTGATTTGCAAAGTTAGTTTGGTGTCTTCTAAAATTAGTTTTGAGTATGTGTGTGTGTATATATATATATATATATATATATTTCAATTCTTCAGTTATTTTTTAAATTTTATGTCCAGGTTACTAGAGATTTATAGAATAGATATTCACTGTCTTTTACCCAAAAATATCTGTTTCAACTCACCTCTCCTTGTTTTCATTTTTTTACTTTTCTTCGGTCTTCTACATCACCATATTTATTCCCTGACATCCTTGTAAGTTTTTTTTACTTACTATTGTGGAGGTTTTCCTCTGGGTTATTTTATTTTTATCTTGATTCTCTTTTAAACTCTGTTCATTTAATTCTGTTCAACTTTATTTATGAATTAATAATTGAATAATTTTAATTTGAAGGTAGCATAGCTATAGGAACATTTAAAAATTATAATATAATACAGCATAAAAGTGAATATTTTTTCCTTTTTTACTGTTGACAGTATTACAGATATCCTCATATCCCCCCTTCCTGCTCCCCTCCACCAAGTCCCCAACCTTCCAGGATTTCACCACATTATTTTCTGTGTCCATGGACTATGTATATATGTATGGTTAATCTCTTCCCATCCCCCTGCCCTCTCCCCTCTGAGATTTCTCAGTCTGTTCCATGCATCCATACCACTGGACCTATTTTGCTCATCAATTAATTTTGTTTATTAGATCCCACATATTACTGAGATCATGTAATATTTGTCTTTCTCTGACTGGCTTTTTTCACTTAGCATAATAATGATAGAAAATGTCCAAATAGAGTGCAATATAATTCCAAAAATATAAGTTATTGCCTATGAACAATGGTGAATTCAAGGAATTAGTTTAATGCTTGTGATCTATGAAAATTGGACATTTTCTTGATCAGTAAGTATTATCTAACCTAATGGGACATCTGAAATACAGTAAGAGCATTTACTGTATTAAATTACCAACTTAATTCCACAAAAATAAATTTTAAGACATTTTGTAATTATGTATATGATCTGTTTTCATTTGGAAACTTATGTGTTTGGGATTCCTCATAGAACCCAAAGCAAGTGCTCGTTATAAAATCAGGGGCTTCTGAGAATCTAATATGCAAAGATCAATGTTGATGAAATTTGGCCATCACTAACAGTTTCATGACAGGAGATATAATTGATGTTTATGCTTCAAATATAACTCATCAACCCAGAAGATTAAAAATGCTGATAACGCCATCTGGCAAATTCATGTATTTATTGGTTAAAGAGCAAATTTTTGTCTTATTGTAAATATAATAATTTTAACATTTATATTAAGAAGAATGTGAAAGAACAGAAGGTATTCTTCACACATTAGATTTAGAAAGTAACCTAAAGTAAAAGTAGAACTATGTCAAACAAACCTAGTCTATAGAAACCACAACTGGCTAACAGTGTGACAAGAACCAGACACTTGGATGGGGAAAGGCTGATTGGGAATAAAGCCAAAATACATCATGCATGTTTTGAGCAAATATATTTAATGAATAAGCTTCAGTTTGCGAAACCAAACAAAAGACCCAGATTTAAAATGTAAACACTTCCCTAGTTAGTTTGGCTCAGTGAATAGGGTGTCAGCCTTCAGACTGAAGGGTCCCAAGTTCGATTTTGGTCAAGGGCATATGCCCAGGTTGTGGACTCGATCCCCAGTAGGACATGTGCAGGAGGCAGCCGATCAGTGATTCTCTCTCATCATTGATGTTTCTCTCTTTCTCTCTCTCTCTCTCTCTCTCTCTCTCTCTCTCTCTCTCTCTCTCTCTTTCTCTCTCTCCCTTCCTCTCTGAAACTAATCAAAATATATTTTAAAAAATAAAATGTAAACACTGCCCTGACAGGTGTGGCTCGGTTGATTAGAGTGTCATCTTGTACACAAAAAGTTTGTGTGTTCAATCCTGAAGGTAGCAGATCGATGTTTCTCTCTCACATAAATATTTTTTCTCTCTCCTCCTTCTCTACAAAGAGATCAATTAAAAAATGAAAGTAAAATAAAATATAAACACTAATCATAATTTCTGCCTTGGTTGCTTCTATATGAAGATTAATAAAGTCATATGAATTAGAAGTAAGAACTCACTTTTTAAAAATCTTTAAAAGACCAAGAATTTTCTCATTGACTATTTAAAGGTGTTAAAGGAAATATCCTATATAATAAAAACCTAATATGTAAATTGTCCCTTCAGGCAGTCTTTTGACCAAGAGTTCAACCGCTTGCTATGATGTGGGCTGACCACCAGGAGGTGACATGGAACATGGCAGGCCTCATTGATGCACAGGGACCTCTCACCTGCTACTTTGCTGCGGGGGTGACAGGAAAAAGATGCAATGAGAATACGGGTGTCTGCCAAGCTTGCTCTCACTCTCCTTGCTATCCTCCGCAGCAATGCCAGGGCTCGCTCACAGGGAAGCCCCCACATTCAGGTGCCAGGCGCTGGCGAGGAACCCACCCCCACACCTGCACGGCCTCTTCCACGTGAGCTAGGCCATAGCTTCAGGGACCACAAGGGCTGATTGGGCTCCCCTGGGTTCGCTCAGGAGCTGGTCTGTGAGGCCAGCCAGAAGAGAGCGTGCTGCCCACCCAGCTTCCATGCAGTACCACCAGGCAGCCCAGAGGCTCATGTTGCACCCAGACCAGTGGCATCCTGCCACTGTGTGGGTTCTCAGGATCTGTGACTAAGGTGAAGGGAGGCACACAGAGGCTTAGGGGCCCAGGTGCTGCCCCAGGCCCAGAGATCAGCTGGGACCTGCCCTTCCACACCAGATGCTTGTGTTTCAATTACTGGCCAAGCCTAGGGACCACACCCATGTATGAATTCCATGCACTGGGCCTTTAGTATATTTATATCACCTTTGAATATGATCTGTCAAACTAGCAGTTATATTTATGTATACAGGCTTCAGTGGTACAACAAAGTTACTAAACATTATAATGAAGGTTACCTTACATTTAACAATAGTAATTTTAAAAAGTAATAATCAGAAATATTAAGTAATGACATAAAAGAAACAAAATGGAAGACCAATCAATGATAGCAACAAAACTGTACTCTTTTTCTGTAATAAATATTCAAGTAAAACAAGGCTTTTAACATAGTAATTTAATCTATAATATTTTTTTAGAGAGAGAGAGGAAGGGCGAGGGGTAGAGAAACATCAATGATGAGAGAAACATTGATCTTCTGCCTCCTGCATGGCCCCTACTGGGGATTGAGCCTGCAACATGGGCTTGTGCCCTTGACTGGGTTTCAAATTGGGGACTTCTTAGTTGACAGGTAGATGCTAAACCACTGACCCACAGTGGCTGGGCATACAATAGCTTTGAAGATACTGAAGAAAATAACAGAAACACAGGAACAGAAGACTATTTTTCTCTATACAGACAGTCCATTTCCCTACCTGGAGATGAGAAGATTGTGGTAATTTCCTTCCAAGTTTATAATCCTGTAGTTTACATACTAAATCTTTACATATATAAAATCAGATAGAAGTTGAAATAGTTTGTCTATAAGCCAAATATAAACAAATTTTAAAAACCCTTGGTCTTTCCTGCAGGTTTTAAGCCTGGGGAAAGGAGAGAGTAAAAACATTCATTTCTTTATTTTTATTTTCAATTTTTAAAATTGATTTTTTTAAATTTAATTTTCACTCTTTAAATGTTTTCAAAATTTATTTTAAAATTATAGTTGACATATAATATTATATTACCTTAAGGTATACAACATAGTAATTAGATATTTGCATATCTTATGAAGTGATCACCCCAGTAACTCCAGTACCCACCTGGCACCATACATAGTTATTAAAATACTAGAGGTTTGGTGCATGAAATTTGTGCACTTCGGTGAGAGGGGAGGTTGTCCCTGAGCTCAGCCTGCACCCTCTCCAATCTGGGACCCCTTGGGGGATGTCTGACTGCCAGACATCCTTCTCACAATCCAGGACTGCTGGCTCCTAACCGCTCCCCTGCCAGCTTAATCATCCCCTAACCACCTGATTGACACTTAACTGCTCCCCTGCCAACCCAATCACCCCCAACTACCTTTCCCTTGTTGTGGGGCAACCTGCAAGAGACAACCACCAGAGACAGAGATCAAAATTTATGCGCCTTTATTAAGCTGGACAGTGAATACAGTTGCAGAACTTCACTGCGGCAAAGGCTGAACTGCAGTGCAGACCACAGATGTTACAGCAAATTTATACTCAGAAACCACGAGAGGGAGTTAGGACTCTTACAATGACAATCTAAAGGTTACAAATGTTATTTCAGCTGTTTCCAAGAAACTCAAGGCACAGGTACAACACCTGGGCATGCTTGGCCAGAGCATGAACCACCCTCTGCCCCCAAATTCCAACCTACCCATTGTTTAGTGATCTACTTCATCTTCCTCTGTCTTCAGGCACCCTGCCTCCTGGGGCAACGGAGGAGCTGTGCAATGTTTTCAGCCCAGACCATTACGTTTGCAGCCCAGAACACCCTGAAGGCCTGGTTGCCCCCAACTGCCTTCCCCTGCAGACCTGGTTCCCCCAACTGCCCTCCCCTGCAAGTCTGATCACCCCCAACGGCCCTTCCCTGCTGGCCATCTTGTGACAATGTGTGGGCATCCATCTTGTGACAATGTGTGGCCAGCCATTTTGTGATTACATGGGGTTGGATATCTTGTGGTGGCCATCTTGTGATGACATGGGGAGGACATCTTGTGATAATGTGGGGGCAGCCATCTTGTGGTGGCCATCTTGTGACAATGTGGGGGTGGCCATTTTATAATGACATGGGGGCAGCCATCTTGTGATGACATGGGAGTAGCCATCTTATGAGAGTGTGAGGGTCAATTTGCATATTACCTCTTTATTATATACGATTATTGACTGTATTCCATATGCTGTATTTTACAATTTGTACCTAATTCCTTTCACCTGTTTGTTCATCCTCTCAGCCCTTTTTCTAAAATCACATTTTTATTTATTTATTTATTTATTTATTTATTTATTTATTTATTTATAAGTCTATTTTTATTGATTTCAGAGAGGAAGAGAGAGATAGAAACATCAATGATGAGAGAGAATCATTGATCAGCTGCTTCCTGCATGCCCACACTTGGGATCAAACCCAAAATCCAGGCATGTGTCCTGATCAGGAATTGAACCATTACTTCCTGGTTTGTAGATTGATGCTCAACCACTGAGCCAAGCCGGCCAGGCCACACTCTTTTTAAATCTCTAATGACTTTTGTTTCTGACTAGAAGCATTCTAGTATGAAGAAAAAAGTTCTAGGGTGAAATATTTACAGTTGCCATTTTGCTTTCTATAGTACTAAAGAGAAGGTTATAAAAATATCAAAACACTATCTAATAATCCATTATAGTGGCAAATTTAGAATTCCCACTGGAAATGTGGAAAAACTATTATTTACTCCCTCATCATAAGGGACAGAGAATAAAGTGAAAGCATAAAACAATGATGCTTTGGAAGAAAAAAAAACACCTGTCACTCAATTATTCATATAATCAGGGGAGAAAAAGAAGAATTTCCATTGGAATTAATTTCTTCCTCTTTTTGTTTATCTTAATACAACCAACTCGAGGACACATGACTAGTAGAGTGAAGTCATTTAAGTCTGTGACATTTTTCTTTTTCTTTTTTTGAACCATGATATTTTCCAAGACATATTTTCCTACACAATATCTGTTCTGATCTCATAGAGTTGCTATGGTGATTAAGTTAGAAGAATATCCAGAAAGGTATCTGGCAAAGAGTAAGCATTGTACATGTTTGTTTATTTGTTTATTAAATACATACAGGAATTGGCAAAAGTGGGTTTATAGTTACTTGTATGGGAAAAGACATGAAGATCATAATTATTACAACAGCTTTTTTAACTCCAAAGAATGTCACAGTGCAACACACTGTAAACCTACTTTTGCCCTGCCTGGGTTTTTAGAAGTCCGTTAACAATAGGTGTATTTTTAACAAAATCTGCTACTTACTACTATATTAAAGTGAAATCAACTTTTTGGATTCATATAAATGAGTATATTCAAAACTAAACCAATGGTACTATGAGGGAGGGGAAAATTAAGGCAAATTAACAGTTAAAAATAACTAATTATGCATGTAAGTACAGGGGTTCTATAAGAATATGAGACCAGAAGATAATTGGGAAGTCAGGCTTATATGCCAACTTGAGCTAAGAATAAGGGGTGGGATGTGGTTTGGGAGTTCAAAAGAGAGGAAGGCAATTCATATGGAGATGAAAAAAGCAAATATTTGGTAAACAATTTGGGGTCATTTTTAACAATGGGACACAGTCTCTGAGCAACTTTTCTTTCTTTGAGCAATTATTTCTGTTTGTTGTGTCACAAAATTTGATTCAACAGCACTTATGACTTCAATGTTCTAAAGACTTAAAAAAAACCACAGTTGCCGATTATTTATTTACAGCTCTTACACATGAATATAACCATTCAAATAATCAAAACCAAATTTAAACTGAGTTTCACAAATATTTACATAGAAATTATAACACTGACTTCTGATGGTGTATGTGAATTCTATTAAAAATGTCACCTATTAAAGTGAAATTACTGAAGATTGAACTAACCAATGAAGCACCATTCTTATCTTTGCTGAATTCAATGAAATCAACTGCAAAATCAATTACATTTGATTCCAGGAAAAGGATTAAATATATAATATTTGTTCAAATAAAACTGACTTAGTAATAAGTGATTACACATTAGAGTGGCACTATACTGACAATTCTGTTTTTACTCAAAGGCAAACATTGATTCTTAGTGTTTTTTGTTGTTGTTGTTGTTGTTCGTTTTTGTTTGTTTTTTGTCAAGGACCAGCTCTTTCAGACATATCCAGGTGTCCTTTCATCCAAACTTATTCTATTTTTTCCCACCAAAATCTAACCCTCTCATACACTTCACCTAATTATACTTAAGATACTCTAATTAAATTCTCTTTTAATGCAATAGAATCTGAATCTACCAGTTCAAAGCAAAAAGTGAACATGGTGGTTCCTGTACGTCTCACCTCAAGGGAGTATACCATTATTGTCAGAAACTCCCTGGAGAGAGTGTGTATAGAATACTCCTTTGTTTACTCTATTTTCTAGCAGAGAGATAATAGCAGAGACTGAAGGCTGAATTGTGTCCCCCAAAATTCATGTTGAAGTCATAACTCCTAATACGACAGAATGTGACTGTAGTTGGAGACAATGTCTTTAAAGTGATGGCTAATTTAAAATGAGGCCAATAGGACAGGCCATAATCCAAACTTAGTGGGGTCCTTATAACAGTTTAGATCATCCAAGGAGACAGTAGGCATGTGCTCACACATGGCACAGCCATGAGAAGGGGATAGTCATTTGCAATCCAAGGAAAGGGCTCAGAGCAAACCAAACCTGCCAGCACCTTAACATTGGAATCCCCGCCTCCAGAACTGTGAGAAAATTCATTTCCATGAATTAAGCTATCCAGTCTTTGATATGTTGTTAAGGCAGCCTCTGAAATAACCAATATACTGCCCCAGACAGAGATTGTTTTTTCTGGATTATCTTCCCTACTAAATTAATTCCTAAGAGCATGTTCAATGCCCCCCTATTTACCCTGTGAGATGACGATGGGATTTCTGCATTATGGTTATGTGGTGTTCAAAATCACAACACTGGACCCTGTAGAGATGAGCTAGACAGCAGTTTCTCAATGATTCAAGCTCACAAGATGAGGGAGAGGGACACCACATGCCCCACAGTGGCAGTAAGGGGGTTACATTCAGGAAAAGTGAATGAGCAAGTTTTGGGGGAGGCAGACTGGGGCATATCAATAGGATGAGGTGACCCCTACTTCTCCTGCAGCATAAAATCAGATGGTTTGCCAAGTCCACAGGACAGTAGAGAAGAGAACCCCACTACTTAGGATAAATAATATCTGGGCCTTGTCCCCTTCCAAAAGATCGATTTTTGTAGGGACTTTATCTGCAAGGGAAGAGTATGGAGGGGAACTTGCAGTTAGCTCATTTGAGTCCCTAATGGTTTGGGTCTTCATTTTAGACCTTACGCAACAATGCTGCTTTCCATGCAAATATTTTCACTCTCAATTCAGACATCTCATCTGAGTGTCTGGCTTCTGCTGACCAGTCCCACAGCCTCATCTACTCCACAATGTAGCACAACTGAAAGCGACATCTCGCAGAATGACTTGCGGTGTCCCCAAATCTAAACTGCTTTGTCTCGGAGAATTTACACTTACTGCTTTCACCTGGAATACCTCCCAAATCACTCACCCTTTTAAGTTTCCTATAAGGCATAGGGAATACCTCAACATCCTCTTTAAGTGATTAACGCTCCTAGCTAGCAAAGTTCTATGAAGGGAGGAAGGACCTTTATCTTACCATCCCATGTACTAACACAGGGGGTTCCTAAAGACGTACACTCAGTTAATTTGGGGGAACAGAGGATAATGTGTGAAAGAGATCTAACGTGTTAAGATTTACTGTAACCTACATCCTTTAATAAGCTAAGCATTAGAGGTATAAAACAATTTTGCAAAAGATGGAAAGGAGGAAGGAGAATCAAGGTGGATGACATTTTATTTATTTTTACTCTATTATTCCAACAGATTTACTATGGGATTCTTTCCCATGTCCATGCAAGATTCTATTATGATGTCATGTATTTTGTTCATGACAAAAATAATCCTCATATTTTACTAGTTGCGGAGTCACTGGCCAACCAGGACATGGAACATTTCTGGCACATGGCAATAGTGCTAATCCTGGCTGCCAATCTGGCTTGTGTTCTTTCTATCTCCTCTCTCAAAGCTTCTTCGTATTGTAATGGGAAAGCAGTTGGAACTTTATCATTGAGCTTGGCCCAAAATTCCAAGATTTTCATCTTGGTTGTTTCTGTATAAGCTTTGGGACCCCAGAGGAACTCGTAGCATGGAGGATTAGTGTTGGGCACCTGCCGGTACACCAGGTAGTCTAGCTTGACTAGATCTTTGGTGATAAGCTTCCTAGGTTCCCCGTAGATGTAGTGTTTCCTCCCAGGGAACACTCGCATGGCATTCAGGAAATTCCAGACCTCTTCCTCACTGGCACAGTTGCCATTCATGAAGATCACACCCAGGACATACATCAGGAGACCAGTCTTGGGTAACCCCCTGCCAGCACGCACCCTCCCCTTATTGGGGAGTTTCAGTTTGCTGACAAGTTCATAGGCCGGTTTGATTGAGTCTGCTTCCTTCAGGTCAACTGCAAAGAGATCCTCAAGACTCTCACAGGCTCTCTTGAAGATCTCCGGAAATTGGCACTGATACTTTCGGTCAATAATATTTATCATGTCTTCCCGCAGAATGCGCTGCTTCGCTCTATACCTGTACAAAATAAACTTCTGCAAGATCGTCACCTCCGTAGCCAGAGGATCAGAGCTTGTGTTCTCTAGAGATGGGACCTCAGAGGCACATGAATGCTCCTCATCTTGGCTGTTCTCAGATTTTGTGTGAAAAGCATCTGAAGAGGTATTTGGAACTCTGCAAGACTCCTTGGAAGTACCAGTTGGATCACTAGCTGATGACCTCTTGGAAATACTCTCCAAACTAGAAGATGACAAGGATAGGGACTTTTCTGCTGTGCCAGCTGCCTGTAACATCTTGTAGCTATCATTCCCATCTTGGGAAGCTTGTTTATTACTCTTCAAACTG
>JAAGEH010000029.1:2231844-2248763 GCA_011751065.1 Lasiurus cinereus | reverse complement strand
TGGTGGGGAAGTTTCTTTGGCCCAGGTTAAAGCTGCACTGATGGGAAAGATCTGTCTGAGAAAGGTGGCATCTGCATCATGTGGGAGTGATTTAGCACAGAGATCCAGGCTGCTGTCCTTTCTGCTCTCTCCACACTGAGTCACCAACCCAGACACTCCTCATTCAGCTCTGATCCTCTCACTGATGGAGCCCTAGCTAAGTGGCTGTAAATGAAATTTGTTAGGTTGGCCCATTAAGGGGGTGTCTGTATTTCTAGTCATCTGTCCTTGCCAGACAGAACCCTGGATGCATTTTACAGCTACGTATTATGTGGCCACACTTACCAGTTTTTAGTGCTCTGGGCTAGTAAGCCTGGTTTGGGGTTTACCACATATTTCCCAGGGCGGGGGGGACACCCCCACAGCTGGGATATACATCTGGAACTTCAGCTACTGCCTATGGGAGCCCAGCCAGCACTCCCATGCTTCCTATCAGTCTCAATGTGGTCTCTTTTTTACATCATTTGGTTATAAGGGTTCTCTTCAGCTAGTCTTCAGTTGGTTATTCAGGATGATTTTTCTATATTTTAGTTGTAATTCCTGTTTGGTCTGGGAGAGTGTCAGTGTAGCTTCCACTTAATCCACCACTATCTTGAAATCCCTGGTCTCTTTCTATTTTAATGTTAGCTAGCTAATTATGACAATAACACTTGGACGTCTCTAAATTTCTTGAATCTGTAGTTTAGTGTTTGTCATTAATTTTGAAAATTCTAAATCATTACTATTTCACATATTTCTACTGTGTTCTTGTTTATTTCTCCTTTTTCTAGTATTTCTTTCACATAAATCTTATAGCTTTCATCATTATCCCACAGTTCTTGGCTCTTCTCTTCTGTATTTTTTTGTTCTTTGCACTTCCATTGAAAATTTCTATTAATATTTTTGAAAGTTCTCTGATGTTTTCCTCATCCTTCAAGCTATCGATGAGCCAATCAGAAACTTTCTTCATTTCTTTTACAATGTTTGAATTTGTAGCACTGCTTTGTGATTCTTTCTTGGAGTTTACATCTCTCTACTTATATTACCTACTTATTTTTTAATGTTCTTTATTTTTTATGTTTCTAAGCATATTACTCATGGTTTTAAATTGCTGGTATAATAATTCTAAGATATCTGATACAGGATGTGATGCTTCATTTTCCTCTGCAAACTGTGTTTCTTGTCTTTTATTATGCCCAGTAGTTTTTGTTGTTCTTGTTGAAAGACAAATATATACGGATTGGATAAAAGGAACTGAAGTAACTAGACCTTTACTGTAAAGTGTTTTGTTTTCCTGGCCAGGACTCAGGTATGTCAACTGTATGCTGTAGCTGTGGGTGTCAGAAGCTAAATTTCCTATGGTGTCCTTATTTTTATCACCCCTGTTCTTAAATAAGGTCTGGGATGGGAAGCTCTTTCAGTCTTAATCCTGCTGGGGGAGTGATAAGGTGTGGGGTGAAGGGGAGTGTCCTGTAATGTGATTGGGTCTCAGATTTGTAATGAGCTTGTGCCCTTCAGCTATGACTTCACAAGTACCTTTCAGTTTTTCACCCCTTTGGTAAAATAAGATTTTGATCCAGCTTATATTTGGACATGACTCTCCAATCTCATGGAAGGAGAAGATGGGGTTTTCACCTCTCTCAGATTGTTCAGACTAGTAAAACTATAGTTAGGTTCTGGTGAATAGTTTCTCTTTAGACAGGCTTTGTGATGGAGGAGGAGTTACTTTGGGCATTCTCCAAAATGACTACTTTTCCCTTCCCTCTGCTGGAAATATCAGGGCATTTTTTTTATCTGATTGTTACTCTTCTCTATGAGAACCTAGTAGGACTCCTAAAAGTACAACTAATATGAATTACGGAATCCCTATTAGACTAGACCCTCTTGGAGCTTTTAACTTTCAAGATAGACTACACTGAGTCTCCAACAACCTGTCATATACATATTGGAGCCAGTAACAAATTTTCCCATCCTGGTACTGGCTCTTAGCACTGGTTTCTGCTTTGGACACTTGCTCCAGTTAGGTTGTGATTCTCTGTACTGTGGGGACTAAAAATATTAATAAGTTTCCCCAACATTCCAAGAGCTTCTGGCTGAACTAATCATCAAATTAACACAGACAGATTAACAGGAGGACATCAACATTTAATACACGTGCATGAGGAGTCACATAAGCATAAACATGCCAAATACAATGAGACAATATTGGGTATATAAGACATTTTTGGAGAAAAGGTGTGGAAGACTGTGTCTTAGATTTTAGAAATTAGAATGGTAATTGAGGAGGGGCAAAAAAGAAATGGCAGAAATATGCTTTTTAGGCAGCTCAGAATCCATGGGAAACAAGCTCTAGCTGTCAACCATGGAGTCTTTCTAACTAATCCTAGAGTGAAGATTCTTAAGGTGATTTTGCCAATGCTCCCTTCCCAAAGCAGGCCTCTCTTTCTGAATCTCTTAGGCAGAAGAGGGGGCTAGGGTCAAAGTTCTGTCTGAGTTTTGTTTCTTAATGAACAGTTTAAAATCAATATCCTCAATAAAGGCAGTTTCACAGTGTCAAAACGTTGATTTCCTATAGTATCCACCAGCTTATCTTTTCATTTTGAGGGGCAGCATTTAGCCTAGTGACCTCAATTTTCTGTTGGGTCTAAGAAGAGTTGTCAATTTTCAGTTCAGCTTATTTTTTGTTAGAAGAATGGGAGTAACTATTTAAGCTCCTTATATGCTGGGCTTGGTCACACTGGCTTATGACCAACAAGAAAACTCCACTTTCAAGCTCACACAGTTTGCTGGACAGAATGCATTTCCTTTTGCCTATAGGATTTAGAGTTGTTGTTTCTTTTACTTGACTTGTGCTTAGAGACTGATCTCCATACCTAAACACAGCCTGCACTTTCATGCCACATTGCCTTCTCCTTGAGCCATTCAAACATGGCTGACTTCTTCTTCAAGACAAGCAGGATAGGAAGATCACTCCCGATAGCTAAATGGTGTCTTATATAATATATGTTATCAGGACAGTGACATCCAGCACCTTTGTCATAATCTATTCTTTGGAATCAAGCCACAGGTTCAACCTACACTTGAGGATAGGAGTACACAAAAGCAAAATCACCAGGAGATAAAGATCCTTTGGGCCCAATAAAATTATGTCTGCCACAGTCTTCCCTGGAGTCCCCATTTTTCATGTCCTTCTTTTACATAAATACATGTCACCCAGCCAAGATCCTCAAAAACCAGATTCAATTATCACATCACCCCAAAATTCTAATCTTATCATCTAAATGAGATCTACCTGCAAATAATGGTGAAACTCTTGAGGTTTGTTTTGTGAATTGTACCAACTGGGCCAATTGCATCTTTATGTTTGGATCTATGACATAAAAGAGACATTGATCCCTCTGACCACAACCAATGTACAATGATGGGACAGGCATAACATAACAACTGTGAACAGGTATAATGGATTGTAGAAAAGAGTTTCTAGAAAAAAGCAGTTCTGAAATCCCAAAGAGGAAGGATTGTAAGTTTCTTGATTGGATATCAAAGCCTCAAAATAATTCTCCTGGCTATCACCTTCATCCAGTAAGGTCCTGCTTCCAACCTCTATGTCATACTTATTTTTTAAATGAAAGGCAGTGGAGAATGTAAAAGAATTATTTTGCAGTTGATAATGTAAAATAATTATTTTGCAAACCATCATCCGATGCAGTGGGACAAGTAGCCTTCCCACCTACCTAGCCTACTCCAGTAGAAATTTATCCAGGTTCAAAGATAACTGCTGTGTGATTTTGCATTTACAGGCTATAGTCTATAACTCTGAACCACATCATTTGAAGCTTTGGTGTCAGTTCTCCACTCCCATAGCCTTACCTCACCATCAATAAGGCTATACTTTATCTTCAGTACTACTGAAGCACTATAGTTTCCAAAGATCTAAACAGTTTTGTCTCAGGGCATTTATACTCAACTAGGGGCCTGGTGCATGCGGGGGTGGGTTTCTCAGCCTGACCTGCACTGTCTCCAATCTGGGAACTCTCAAGGGAGCTCTCTCCAATCCGGGAGTTTCTATCTGTCTTTGCAATCATATGAGCAAATTGTCTAAGACCCCATCCCAGTTCGGTTTGGTGCTCACAGATTAATAGAGGTGCTTTGGTTTTTTTTTCTCCACTGGTGGAGATTTCCTAGAAGTTGTAGGATATTTTCCTTTTAATTTTTCCTCGACACTCTGACTTTACTTATGTTTCTCACCTTTGCTTTCCCTCCATCCTCCACCCACAATAGTAACTTGCTCCAGGCTCACTTTGCTCTAGTGTCTAGAAGATCCTGCAATGCATCTGCTACCAGAACTATGATTCCCAGCATTCCTGGTGCTCCCTGTGCTCTTGGTTTTCCGCTTCTGGTCCAAGGGCTGCAGCAACCAAAAGGAGTGGGAACTTCAGCTGCCCCCAGGGCAGGCTGACAGGACTGGACACTACAGTGGTGTCCCTGGGACCTAGCTGCTTGGTACTGGTGCACGCACACACTGGCCACAGGCTTGAATTGGGCAGGATCCCAGGGATGCCTGCTGCATCACCCTGATGATGAGACAGGTAGACAGGCATCCCAACCTGTCCCTAGCTGCTTGGCAACTGCACATATAGGCCCGAAGCACCTGGAGGCATCCTGCTGCACCCTCAGCCGCTCTGCGCCTGTGCACATGCACACTGCCCACAGGGCCGACATCTTTGTCAGGTTAATTTGCATACTCACTCCTGATTGGCTGTGAGCATCACGGAGATACGGTGAATTTGCATATTTGTCTATTATTAGTATAGATGGTGCTTGCTTACATTCCCACATTCTACATCCTTCTTTTGAGTTATCATTCACAACTTCCATGATACATACAAAGGTCCAATTGCTCCAGTAGTAGGAATTGTAGCATCCCCAGAAATTGCATAGTGTCTTTCAAAAAGCAGATACCTAATTAATATTTAGTGATTGAATGTACCAATAAACACAGTATCTGATTGATTAAAATTTAATTTCTCCTACATTCTTAAATAAGCTAAGTAAATCCAAGTGTGTGTATGTTCAAAACTTTCAAACAAAATATAAGTTTAGGGTATCTAATGATTGAGCATATTTCATTTCATTTACCTCTATTTTCCTGAGCACAACAATTTTACTGCTGAGTTATTGAATATTTCCAAATAAACAGTTACTTGATTGCCACATTATTGTTTCAAATAATAAAATAAGACAGAAAATTTTCCAATTTATTTTATGAAAGAGCATAGTTCTTACTCTTAAATTGGATACATGGCACTAAATATAAAATGGTCATTCATAAATTTATCTTCTACTTAAATACATAAAATCTGTTAAAATGAGTGACATTTACAAATTATCTAGAAAGAGAAGACAGGGAAAGAGAGAAAGAAAGAAAGAAAGAAAGAAAGAAAGAAAGAAAGAAAGAAAGAAAGAAAAGAAAAGAAAAGAAAAGAAAGGAAAAGAAAAGAAAGGAAGGGAGGGAGAGAGGGGAGGAAGGAAGGATGAGGTTACATAAAAATATCCTGATTGTAGTGATGGTTACATGAATAAAAAATGCTAACAAGAACTTATAGAACTATTTCCACTCACCTGTCAAAAAGGTGCATATTAAAACTTTGCAATATGAGTTAAAATTCAGTTTAGTTCATAATATTGTGCTAATGTCATTTTCTGAGTTTTTGATAAATGTACTGTTGTACATAGACTGACATCTTAGGTTGAAGCTTGGAAAAGGTACATGAGAAGTTTGTGCTATGTCTATAATTCTGTCAGTCTAAAATGATTTTATGCAAAAACATTTAAAATGAACAGGGAGGATATAATTCATGGTGAAATTTCTAGTGTCCACCAATGTTCACTTTCTTCTCTCCTAGTATAACATTTCTGAAGCCCACTGTATTTGACTGGGCCTATGGTTAGAATAGACTTAGGATAAAGGTAGTGATTTTAAATAAAATTCTTAGTGATACAATGGCAATGGGATCTGATAAAATTGCTCATATAAACACAAAAGGGGAGATAAGGAATAATTTCTGGGTTATTGCTGATGAGATAGCTCAAAGTAAGGAACAGAATGAAAAAAGGGCGACTAATACATGGACATGAACATATTGCTTGCATGCTTTTTGTTTCAGCTGTCTTACTCTTGGCACTTGTCAACAATGGACACAACATTCTAAGTAAGGAAGGACATAGATACATTCACAGTAACATCTCAAACAGTGAAAGGTCATTTAAACTTCAATACAGATCATGTGAAGACTGTGGAAATAACTAGTCAATATCATCTTTAAAATTTTAAACATGTTTAAAGTCACATTGCTTACAATAGTGGAGATGGAGATTTAGGTCTACATTTTTCAAAACCACATGACCTTTTTATGGGATGCAAATTTCCCACCTGTAGGATACAGAAAACGAGGGACCTAACCTAAGGCCCTTCAGATGCTGAAAACATGAAGCTGGAGGGTTGGGGGGAGACTCAGCTATCAGAAGAGACATCAAGAAGAAGTCAATCAGAACGTCAAACCTCAGGGAAGATAGGGGAGGGTGGGGGTAAGGGGAAGAGATCCACCAAAGGACTTAAATGCATGCATATAAGCCTAATCAATGGACACAGACAACAGGGGGGGTGGAGTCATGAATGGGGGGTGGGAGGTAATGTGGGAATAAGGACACATATGTAATACCTTAATCAATAAAGAAATTAAAATAAATAAATAAATAAAAACCAGTAAACAAACAAACAAACAAACAAAACTTCAGTTAAATTGATTATACTACCTGGATAGCCCAACAATAAAGGAAAAATCATAAAAAAAAAGAAGAGGTCTCCCCAAAAGGGGAACATGGGGCCAACCCAGGAGGAAACAGGAAAAAGAAAAGTGAAGCAAGAGGCATTAGGAGAGGAGAGTCACTTCAATAGGCCAGCAGAGCGGGAGAAATGTAACACAGGGAGGAAGATTGGCTGGAAAAACACTAAGTCCCTGACTTCCTCTGAGCCTCTGCAGCCACCAGTACAGCAGAGAGCAGTGCACCTGGGATAGCCCTGAAACATTTTGCTGTACTCACTATAAGGCTGAGGTGAGAACAGGGTGTGTCAGTTACCACGTTCCTTGTTCATATGTTTAAGGAGCCGGAGACTCTCTTTGCCTGTGCTCCCATCTGGCTGCACACTCCCTTCAGTCTCCAGCACTGGACTCCCTTCTGTCTCAGGAGCTCCCTTCTGTCTTGATGCTAGCCTCTTCAGAACTCTCTTCTTCGGTGCTCTGTATCTCCATTAGACCTTTCAGCTGGCTATAATGCTCCCAGATCCGACCCCTAGTCTTGGCACTCCTCCCCTTACTCTTAAGCTCTCCCTCTAGCTCTTGGGCTCCCCTGCTATATTTGGCATGCTTTGGCTCACTAGTTCTTTCACCCTCCTTTATTTCTTATATTAGGGAAAGGACAATGACATTGGTTTTCATTTTATGGGACTTAATAAGAAAATATCTTTTTATCTCCTTTTTGTAATGAATGCAGGACCAAATTTCAGATCCCATCAAATAGGGCTACAGAACTATCATTTGGAATACTACTTTCTTGTTAAGTTCTAATCATCATTTCTAATGTAATTTTTAAAATCTTATTTTAACCACTTGAATTATTATTATTATTATTATTCTAATAAAAGAGTAATATGCAAATTGACTGTACCTCTGCTACACCCACAAGACACGCCCACCAACCATGCCTGCAAGCCCATCAGAGTGACTATACAATTAACCCAACCAAGACAGCTACAGTCACAGAAAGAGCAGTAGGGAGGCTTGGGTTGCCCCTGGCGATGGAGGAAGCCAAGCTTTCCATACACCCTGGTCAGCTTAGCTCTGCCTCAAGCTACAGAGTTTCAATTGTAGAAGATAAATGAATCCCAGATACCAGGGCCTTGGCTTGGGTCGCCAGGGAGTGTGTCTGGCCTGCAAACCGCCATAGGCCCCTTGCCCAGGCCACCCCATGCCCCAAGGGAACACTCACCCTGATCCAGGACACCCTTCAGGGCAAACCAGCTGGCCTCCACCCGTGCACCAGGCCTCTATCCTATCTAATAAAAGAGTAATATGCAGATTGACCATCACTCCAACACACAAGATGACTGCCCCCATGTGGTCAAAGATCTTGCCCCCATGTGGACACAAGATGTCTACCACAAGATGGCCAGCAGGGGAGGGCAGTTGGGGGTGATCAAGCCTGCAGGGGAGGGCAATTAAGGGTGACCAGGCTGGCAGAGGAGGGAAGTTGGGGGTGACCAGGCTTGCAGGGAAGGGCAGTTAGGGGGTACCTAGGCCTGCAAAGGAGGACAGTTAGGGGTGACCAGGCCTGCAGAGGAAGTTGGGGATAACTGGACTTGCAGGTAAGGGTAGTGGGGGGAGGGGCGGGACCCAGGCCTGCAAGGGAGGGCAGTTAGGGGTGCCAGGCCCACAGGGGAGGGCAGTTAGGGGCAAACAGGATGGCAGGGGAACAATTAGGTATCAATCAGGCTGGCAGGGGAGTGGTTAGGAGGTGATCAGGCTGGCAGGCAGAAGCAGTTAGGGGCAATCAAGAAGGCAGGCAGGTGAGCATTTGGGAGCCAGCAGTCCTGGATTGTGAGAGGGGTGTCCAACTGTCTGTTTAGGCCTGATCCTACTTTGATCGGACCTAAACGGGCAATCAGACATCCTTCAAGGGGTCCCAGATTGGAGATGGAACAGGCTGGGCTGAAGGACATCCCTTGCCCCATGCACCAATTTTGTGCACTGGGACTCTAGTTATTTAAATAATCACCTGAAAATATTTTTCCATTGCTTTTCAGAGAGAGTGAAAGGGAGGGAGGGAGAGAGAGAGAAAACGAGGGAGAGAGAGAGAGAGAGAGAGATTAATGTGAAAGAGATACATTGACTGGTTGCCTCACCCACTGTTCTGCGACCAGGGGCAGGGAGAGAAGCCACAACCTAGGTAAGTGCCCTGGACCAGAAATCAAACCCACAATTCTTTGGTGTGCAGACCTACACTCTAATCAATGAGCTAACCAGCCAGGGGTGCATTTTTACAGTTATCTTACTGTAAAGTGATTTTTATATAAACATTCTTAAATTATTTCTGAGACAATTGGGAAACAACTATATTAATGAATAAATCAAGTAATATCATTAAGGGAAGAGAAAAAGCATAAGAAATGGCATAGAAACATTTTTGTAAGGTATAAAAATGTCAAATCACTGTATTGGACACCTGAAACTAATATAAGGGATAGAAGACTGCATTTCAACTATACTTAAATAAAAATTAATTAAAAATAACATTTTTAAACAATACGGGTTTTAAAAAGAGAGAAATTTAATTTTAGATGGTGTGAGGATTATTATATTTTGAAGTTCAAATCAGAATAAAATGCAGAATGGGTAGGAAATTGGCTTATTAAGTGATGGAGGTTCAGGGACACAGAATCTCAATACCTAATGTGCATCTGAGAAATACACAAAACAGAATATTGAGCAGCTAAAAGTATAGGAAACTGTCCATGTCCAGAAAGGAATATATAATACAGGGTTGTGGAAAGCTAAAATGACAGAACATATATTATAATCAAGGAGAATACTAACAATGGCTTCATGATCTGGTAGTGACATGTAAATATCCAAAAGGAAAAATGGGACATCGAAGCTTTCAGAACTTCATCAGGGGTATGATAAAGAAACAAGATGATAAAATGGAAAAAGAAGGGTTTTATTTGTAGGAATGAAATGCTGGTTGAAATATAAAACTGTTTTAGGGAAATTACTGGTGTTTATTCATTATTTGTTATATATGTGGAGAATGTAGACACATTTTAAAGTGGAAGAAGTAAAAATATTATGTGAATTATATTGCAAAGTAATATATACATGTCATCTATAACAGAAAATCTGCAGAATCACCTTTGGTAAAACTTGGGGATTGATGAATCATGGAAAGAGGGCCATGGTTGGAAAAGACAAAGAAATAAAAATACTCACTGGAAAAGAGTGAATATGATTCTTTTAAGAAAGAAAAGGTTATGCAACTGATAATGCCACAGGGAGAAAATCATAAGGCACCAAATAATATAGGATTATTTCAACATGAGCAAAATCATTCATGCCTTTGTTAGGAGGAAAATTTATGAATGAAAACCTTAAGATTGAACTACACTGAGACCAGAAAATAAGTATATGAGATGTAACTAACAACTGGGAGGATAAAAATTTATAGAAGAGAATTAAGAAAATCAAGAACCTCAATTCTGTTTACATGGTATTTATTTCGTGAAAGATACATGTTACTGGAAGACATGTTGCATTAACTAAGAGCCTCTGAAGGAAAATTTGTTTCATTTTGCATTGTTTGCCAAAAAATTAATTAATTTTTAAAAGTACATTGTCATTCACTACCTGGAATTAATGGCAACGATGAAAAATTACATATTTTTAAGTAGCACAACTGCATTATATAAATTTGGACGACAAACATATAAACACAGCATTTTTAGTAGCGTCAGTGATCAATGTTATTGTCGCTGCCAATATTAATTGCATGTAGTCAGTCATATAAAAGTTGACTTCAATTGTGTCAGGAAGAATTTGCTTTATATATATCCCAGGTATTGCTCTTCAACAACAAACATATAAGCCACATGGAAAGATGGCTAGCAAATATTGCCATATATATTTTTTTAATCCTTACTCAATGATATTTTTCCATTGATTTTTAGGGAGAGTGTAAAAAAGGGAATAGCAGAGAGAAACATCTATGTGAGAAAGACACATTGATTGGTTGCCTCCTGCACATGCCTCAACCAGGGCTTGGGCTGGGGAGGAGCCTACAACTCAGGAACTTGCCCTTGACCAGAATCAAAACCAGGTCCCTTTGGTCCGCAGGCCAAAAATCTATCCACTGAGACAAGCCAGCCTGGGCTGGCCTATATTTTTTAAATGACAGTTGATGATATAATTTTCATCCCAAATGGTACCACCTACTTTGCTTGGAATATTTTTGAGTCTAGGAGATATCATAGAAGATGGAATTATCTCAGACAAAGAACACTCAGTAACACAAACATGGTCCTACCTAAGGAAACTAAGTTTCCCCATTAGAGTACCTGTCCTTTAATTCAGGTGAGCAGTTGCCTTCCCCAGCTGGATGCACCTCAAGCTTCTAGAATTACTGTCAAGGAGAAAGTCCTTCCATCCCTCCCAGTTGCCTTTCCATCCACACCACCTCTGTTTACATCCATTACACCCTGGACAAAAGCTCACCCTCACTTAGAGTTTGCCAAACTCCCTCAATATACCCCGAGTGAAATACCCATTTAAGGGAGCAGGTTATTCTTTTCCAGCTCAGGTTAAAACACATCAGCACAGTGGCTTCTTGGTATCTCACCTCGAGGGAATGTCATCTCTATTTCTCAGCAACTGCCAGGAGAAGGTGAGCATAGAAGATCGAGTTTGCAAATTGTGTTCACCTGCACTGTGACAAGAACAAAGGGTACCTTCCTATCGTGACCCAGGTGAGTATTTCTCTCTGGTTTACCCACAGCGCCAAGGTCACTTGTAGCAGCAGTTGTCATTTAGAGACTGAATATTGTCGTCCCTCTTCGGCATCACCCCAATTAACATGCTGCACCCCTAACCCCCAGTGTAATGGTATTTGGATTTGGAGATTTGGGGAGGTACTTAGGTTTAGTTGATGTCATGAGGATGGGATTTCCAAGATGCCTTCATTTTTCTTCTACGAAGCACAAGAGAGGCAAAAACCCTCTCTCTACCTGGCCAGGGCACTGAGAGAAGCAGACATCTTCAAGCAAGGACGAGAGCTCTCACTGGAAACTGAATCCGCTGGCACATTGATTGTGTATTCCCCAGGCTACAGAACTGTGAAAATGTTGTTTAAACCACCCAGACTGTGGTTCTTCGTTAGAGCAGCCGGAGCAGACTAACACACGCTTTGTCTCCCAATTCACAAGCACAACATCGGAGGGCATGGCCTCTGCTCACCATTTCCACAACCTCCATTGGCCCATCACAAAGCATAAATGAAAATTATAACCCACTAAAGACTTACAGTTGCCTAAATTCCCAAACTGCCTTGCTCAGGAAATTTCTGCTCAGCTACTCTTATAGGGAACACTCTCTTCCTCACCCATTTTTTTTTTTTTACTTTACCTCTAGGTTCTTTGAGTTGCTTCAACATCTCCCTCATATGAGTGCAACTTACAGGCCATAAAATTATATGCTAAGAGGCTGCATTTCCTTTAGTATCCCCAGTCCTAACACTGAGACTCCCCAACAGCAGACTCAGAGTGTGATGATAAAGGAGACAGCAAATACAAAATCTAATTTATTAAGATTTAATGTGTCCTATTTCTTGAATAAACTAAAGACATCAAAGTATAACTCAGTTAATTTTACAAATCTGGAAGTTGAAAGGAACATGGAAAACGAAGAATGGTCATGCTTTTTGTTTTCTATTCTATTATTCCAACAATTAGACTTGGGATCCTTTTACACTTGCAAGAATATTATCCCTGTTGTGATGTTATATATTCTGGCATGAAGGACGAAAAGCTCGAGATGTCTCTATGGGTAGAAGCGTCGTGCTGGCCATGGCCCTGGAAAGGGCAGTGACTTGGGCAGTAGAGGCAGCCCTGGCTACCACTCTGGCTCGGGCTCTCTCTTCCTCATCTCGCAAAGCCTCCTGATAACAGTATGGGAAGGCGCTGGGGTGGGTACCATTGACCTTTGCCCAAAACTCTAGCACTTTCAACTTGCTGGTTTCCTGATACGCTTTTGGACCCCACAAAAACTCATAGCGTGGAGGATCACTGTCAGGCACCCTACGGAACTCCAGGTATTTCAGCCTCACAAAATTGGTAATAAGCTTTCTGGGCTCCCCAAAGACAAAGTGCTTCCTCCGAGGGTACACACGCATCATGCGCAAATCTCTCCAGACCTCTTCCTCAGCGACACAGCTGCCATTCATGAAGATCATCCCTAGGATATGCATCAGGAGACCAGTCTTGGGTAACCCCCTGCCAGGACGCACCCTCCCATTATTGGGGAGTTTCAGTTTGCTGACAAGGGCATAGCAGTGTCTGGCTGAGTCCACTTCATGCATGTCTAATGCAAAAAAGATTTCAATTTGCTGAGCCACTTTCTTCAGCATCTCAGCAAATCGGTGTTGGTACTCTCTCCCAACAATACGCAGCATATCGTCCTTCAAAATGGGCTTTCTCAATTTATACTTGTTCAGAATGAATTGCTCCAAAGACACAGTCTTGGTTTTGAACTCATCCACCTCCGAGACTTCAGTGAAGAGTGGGGTCTCAAAGAAGACAGCCTCATCCTCATCTTGGCTGCTGAAAACTTCATCAGACCCAGGGCAAGAAACAGCTACAGAAGTAGTGGTGGTACTTAGCACGCTTTGAGGGCCCTGGGAAATGTTAGGTGACCTAGCCACAGGCAGACCCTGTCTAATACCTTCACCCTGAGTAGAGAAAGAGGGAGTGGGCTCCTCCTCAGCTTCTGCAGTGGCCGGAACATTGCCACAACTCTGAGGTCCACTTCGGGCAGGCTGGCGTTTCTTATTTTTGTGACGCCGGGGCATGATGTCACTATGGTCAAGGACAGTAGGCAGGAGTCTAGACAGGAAATCAGGAAATTGGAGACACCAGGATGAAGGAGAATGAGATGGTGCTAGTGTCGTCAGCGGCAAGATGGATTCTACCTTGGCTTTAGCTAAAGCTGTCTCTGCAGGTTTCCTCGAAGGCAGTGCTCTAGCAACACACAGGGCTTCCGTTCTTATCAATCTGTTTCTTGAGTAATGTTGCAGGTAATTTTAGAGTACATCCTGGTAGCCAGTGGGAAGCCTGTGTTCTAGGGTGTCACATACTTCTGAGTCCTCTATCCGAATCATCATGTCAAATATTGGCAGGTCCTGGGTCCCCTCTGTTCTGTTTCGGTGAAATTCAAACCTCAAATCAAAGCTAGAAGTTCTCTGAGACCCTAAAGGAGACAGTGGAAAGTTCCTTAGCTCCTGTGCCTGTCAAGGGACCCCCAACTAAGAGTTATGTGGAGCCCTGCAGGGTATTTACCTGGCCTCCAGGTAGTATCTGGTAACATACCTCTCCCTTCTGCTGACTGGTGGCAGTACCCTCACACTAGAGCCTTATTTTCTCTTAACTTGAATGGAAATAAGTGAAGGTGAGTCAGCTTAGCAGGCCTACCCTCAGCCTTCAGGTGCTGAATACAAAGATGGGGCTCAGGATCCTATCTTATTCAGTGATGCGTGGGCCCCTGGATCTTTCACTTGACTTTTGGTGTAGGAGCCTGGGAATACTCTCTCCAGCCAGCACTTCCTGAGACTGCCCTTCCATGAGGATGAGAGTCACCCCATCTGCCCAGGTTCTCAAGGCTGAGAATAGGGTTCTCTTACTATGGTCACGGGTGTTCCCTCAGATATGATGGCCCAGGGAGAGGTCCCCTTAACCTCTGGAGCGTCCTGGACATCCTCCTACTGCTGGGGGTAAACGGTCCCTCATAAATGAAAGCCGCCAAGCCCTCCACCTCGCAGCCCCACCCCCTCACCCTAACCCAGCTTGCAGGACCCCGAGGAGAGGAGGAGTGTCAGCCATCTTTTCCGGGAACCTCCTGGATCCTAGTCCAGCAGCGGGATGGGGACTCCCTGGGTCCAACAAGAGGCCTGGCCCCTGCCCACCAGGATGCTCCCTAACTCGAGGGCCCTCACTTCTGGGATGCTTCCTAACTTGGGGGCCCTCCTCCGTGGATGCTTCCTACTTGAGGGCCCTTCCCTCCCTCCCGGGATGCTTCCTAACTTGGGGGGCCTCCCTCCTAAGATGCTTCCTAACTTGGGGGCCCTCCCTCCTGGGATATTCCTAACTGAGGGTCCTCCCTCCCAGGATGCTTCCTACTTGAGGGCCCACTCTCCTGGATGATGCCTAACTTGGAGGCCCTCTCTCAAGAATGCTTCATAACTTGGGTGACCTCCCTCCAGGGTTGCTTCCTAACTGAGGACCCCCTCCCAGGATACTTCCTAATTTGGAGGCCCTCCCTCCCAAGATGCTTCCTACTGGAGGGCCCTCTCTTCCGGATGCTTCCTAACTAGGGGTCCCTCCCTCCTGGCATGCTTCATAACTTGGGTGCCCTCCCTCTCAAATGCTTCCTAACTCAAGGGCCTCTCTCGCAGGATGCTCCCTAACTTGGGGGCCCCCCAACCGGGATGCTTCCTACTTGAGGGCCCTATCTCCTGGATGCTTCCTAATGGGGGCCCTCTTTCCCAGGGATGCTTCTTAACTTGGGGTCCCTCCCTCCTGGGATGCTTCCTACTTGAGGGCCCTCCCTCCCAGGATGCTTCCTAAATTGAGGGCCCTCCTCCAGAGATGTTTCCTACTTGAGGGGCCTCCATCCTTTCCTGGATGCTTCGTACTTAAAGGTTCTTCTCCCTGGATGCTTCTTAACTTGAGGGCCCTCCCTACCGCGAAGCTTCCTAACTTGGGGGCCCTCCTTCCCATGATGCTTCCCAACTTGGGGACCTTCCCTCCCATGATGCTTCCTAATTTGGGGACCATCCCTCCCAGGATACTTCCTAATTTGGGGGCCCTCCCTGCAGGGTTGCTTCCTAACTTGGGGGCCCTCCTCCCCGGATACTTCCTACTTGAGGGCCCTCCTCCCTGGATGCTTCCTACTTGAGGGCCCTCCCTCCCAGGATGCTTCATGCTTGGGGGCCCACACTTCCAGGATGCTTCCTGACTTGGGGGCCCTCTCTCCTGGGTGCTTCCTACTTGAGGGCCCTCTCTCACGGACGCTTCCTAACTTGGGTGCCCTCCCTCCAGGGATGCTTCCTAACTGAGGACCCTCTCCCAGGATACTTCCTAATTTGGAGGCCCTCCCTCCCAGGATGCTTCCTAACTCCAGGGCCTCTTTCCCTGATGCTTACTAACTGAGGACCCTCCCTCCCAGGATGCTTTCTACTGGAGGGCCCTCTCTTTCGGATGCTTCCTAAATAGGGGGCCCTCCCTCTTGGCGTGCTTCCTAACTTGTGTGCCCTCCCACTCAAATGATTCCTAACTGAGGGCCCTCCCTCCCAGGATGCTCCCTAACTTGGGGGACCCCCATCCGGGATGCTTCCTGTTTGAGGGCCCCCCTCCCAGGATGCTTCCTAACTCAAGGGCCCTCTCTCCCAGATGCTTCCTACATGAGGGCCCTCCTTCCCGGGATGCTTTCTAACTTGGGGGCCCTCCCTCCTGGGATGTTTCCTACTTGAGGGCCCGCCCTCCGGAGATGCTTCCTCACTTGGGGGCCCTCCATCCCCGGATGCTCCCTAACTTGGGGGCCCACCCATCCCTCCCGGGATGCTCCCTAACTTAGGCGACCCCTCTAAAGAAGCTTCCTATCTTGGGGGCCCTCCCTCCCAGGATATTTCCTAATTTGGGGGCCCTCCCTCCCAGGATGCTTCCTAACTTGGGGACCCTCCCTCCCGGGATGCTTCCTAACTTGGGACCCTGCCTCCCGGGATGCTTCCTAACATGGTGGCCCTCATCCCTGGATGCTTCCTACTTGAGGGCCCTTCCTCCCAGGATATTTCCTAACTTGAGGGCCCTCCCTCCCAGGATGCTTCCTAACTTGGGGGTCTTCCCTCCTGGGATATTCCTAACTGAGGGCATTCCATCCTGGGTTGCTTCCTAATTAGAGGGCCCTCCCTCCCAGGATGCTTCCTAACTTGGGGACCCTCCCTCCCTGGATGCTTCCTAACTTGGGGGCCCTCCTCCCTGGATGCTTCCTAACTGATTGGCCCTCCCTCCCAGGATATTTCCTACT
>JAAGEH010000029.1:2163157-2230218 GCA_011751065.1 Lasiurus cinereus | reverse complement strand
CCCCCCCACTTGTGTGCTGCTATCTTATAGATTCTCTCTTGGAGCAATAGAAAGGGCTGCAGGATGAATTTATTTATTTTTTCTATTTTCTTTGGGATGTATTTAAACCACACCCAACAAATGCTTCACTGCATTTGCTTCATACTTTATTTTTTTTGGAACTGCGTCTGGAATCCTTTTTTAATCCGCTTAAAAACAGGCGAATTCAAGAAACTCATCTGTAAAAGGGTCTCCTCTTAGTTTCGAAGCGAGTGTGGGTTCCTTATAGTTCACACTGACTGTGCACCTATGCTTAGGCAGAGATCCTACTGAGCTTTCCTTCTTCTATTGTGGAGAAAGAGTAAGTTTTCTCATTTTCACTTCGGTAAACAAGGGGACATTGGTGATATCCTTCAGGCTAACATGAGGTGACTGGTGAATTTCAGGTATTGCACTGGTAGGAGTTTTTGTTGGCTGAGAATTTTCCATCTCTTTTTCATCCCTACATCTTAGTGCTCTTTTAGATGGAGGCCTGGTGACTGGACTCCTATCAGATTGGCTGGTGAGACTTGGCCTGTCCTTGCAAGTGGGCAAATAGAGTCATCAGAATCATCTTCTGAACTACTTGGTTCATAGCTGCTCACTTCGGATACATTGGTATCCTCTTCTCTTTTATCTTTTTTTTTTTCATTGCTCATTTTTTGTCGGAAAAGAGTAGGATGGACACCTTCTTCCAAATTAAAAATTGTAAGCATCATTGGAAGTGATAAAATCATTTTTTTTTTGGAAACAGGTTTTTTGAATTTTACTTATGCTTCCTTTATACTTATATACACATTTTGATCTTCTCCTTCTATTAGCTTTTCTTTTTTCTCTTTTTCTTTTTTGGGCATCTCTATGCTTATTTTCAGTTTGCTCACATTTATACTCTAAAATATTTTCTTTTGTTTTAGCAGATCCTCCAGGGTCAGTCGGCTCTGGTGATATGTTAATTTGATCCTTGTTCCACGGACAAATACTTTGTTCTACATTTCCAGGTATGTGCATGTTTACTAGTGGGTCTACAAATCTGATTGTTTCCAGTCCAGAAGACTGCTCTGACATATGACTGACTTCAAAATTATCCAAGGTATTGAATTGGCATAAATTGTTAAAATGTTTCTTTAAATTGCGACGGAGAGATACAGTTCTGGGTATGATATTATCAGTAGATGTATCTTCACCTGAATCCAAATCAAATCCCAGCCTGTCTTGAGGAATAGCAGGTAGTTGCTCTTCTATTTGGAATGATTCCCCTTGTTCTGGAAGGTGACCTTCTTGAAGAGGAGCTTGCGGTAAATCCTTCACAAATAAATCCCCAGAGTTGTCATCATTGGAGTTAATTCCAGAAGAACTTACTTCATGGTTCTGAGCAGGTTCTTCTGTTTGTTGTGAAGTAAGTTTTTCTTTCAATGCATATAACTGATATGTGAGGAAGTAACATTCTTTTCTCAGCTGTAGGATGATGTCTTGGGCTTCTCTCACTTTGGATTTTTCATTTTCCAAAGCTAAAACTAATATCTTGTTGTTGTCTTGGTAGTTTTTTAGCAGTGTAGAAGTGTTGGTGATTGTTTGGCACGGTGCAACAACAAAAGACTTTCGTTTGCCATCTCTGCCAAGTTTTTATTCCTTTTTTCTTTCATTCGTTTCTTTATTTCTTCAAGACTATCTTGAAAGGAATTTTTGAGGTTCCTTTTCTTGGCCCTTTTCTGCCTTGGCCGCCACTTCTGCCACGTCTGTCTTCCTCCTCACATCTCAAGGCTCCACGACGGTATCCGGCAGAGTGTGCCCCGAATTCCTCTTTTCTTTTTCATTAAAAAGTTTAATATATATATATATATATATACATATATATATATGTATGTATATATATATATATATATATATATATATATTAGCAAAACAGGCATATGAACTCTACATTTAAATTTCAAAGGATATTTTCTCTCAATTTGTGTGTTAATCATTGAGGCAAACAATAAGTTTTTTTTTGTAATAGAACACACGGGGGTTTTGTTTGTTTAATTTTATTGGAGTGACATGTCTACAGAGGAGTGGATAAGGAAGAAGTAGTAGAAATACACAGTGAAATACTACTTAGCCATAAAAAGGATGAAATACAATGGAATACTAGACCATTATAAAAACTAAGGATCTTTTACCATTTGCAACAGCATGGATGGAACTGGAGAGCATTGTGCTAAGTGAAATAATTTCACTCACATGTGTGATATAATGGTCAACATGATTTGGTTAACAAGAATAGATCCAGAGACAAATGGCAGGGGAGGGAGGGTTAGAGAGCAACCAAAGGACTTGTATGCATGCAAGGCATAACCAATGGACACAGACATTTGGGTGGTGGGAGCTTGCCAAGTGTGGGAATGGCTGGAGTGATGGGGTCAATCGGGGAAAATGGAGACATATGTAAAATTTTACACAATAAATTTATTTTATTTTATTTTATTTATTTTTTGAGGAGAGACTTCCAACTGGAAGGTTTTTATTTTTTTATAAATTAAATCTTTATTATTCAGATTATTACATTTGTTTCTCTTTTCCCCTCCATAGCTCCCCTCCACCTTGCTCCCATCCTTCCCTCTACCCTTACCTCCCTCCCATTGACCACATCCATAGGTGTATGATTTTTGTCCAGCCTCTCCCTATACATTCCTCCTCACCCTTTTCCCCCTGAGAATTATCAGTCCACTCTTTTTCTGTGCTCCTGATTCTATTATATTCACCAGTTTATTCTGTTCATCAAATTTATAGTTCACTTAGGTTTTAGATTCACTTGTTGATAGATACATATTTGTTGTTCATAATTTTTTATCTTTTACCTTTTTCTTCTTCCTCTTCTACAAGAGTACCTTTCAGCATTTCATATAATACTGGTTTGGAGTTGATGAAAACCTTTAGCTTTTTCTTATCTGTGAAGCACTTTATCTGCCCTTCAATTCTGAATGATAGCTTTGCTGGATAGAGTGTTCTTGGTTGTAGGTTCTTGCTATTCATCACGTTGAATATTTCTTGCCACTCCCGTCTGGCCTGCATTGTTTCTGTTGAGAAATCAGCTGACAGTCGTATGGGTGCTCCCTTGTAGGTAATGAACTGTTTTACTCTTGCAGCTTTTAATATCCTCTCTTTGTCTTTTGCTCTTGGTATTTTAATTATGATGTGTCTTGGTGTAGTCCTCTTTGGATTCCTTTTATATGGGGTTCTGTGTGCTTCCTGGACTTGGAAGTCTAATTCTTTTACCAGATGTGGGAAGTTTTCAGTCATTATTTCTTTAAGTAGGTTTTCAGTATCTTGCTCTCTCTCTTCTTCTGGCACCCCCACAATTCTGATGTTGGTACACTTGAAGCTATCGCAGAGGCTCCTTACATTATCTTCACATTTTTGGATTCTTTTCTCTTCTTGCTTTTCCAGTTGAGTGTTTTCTGATTCTTTATATTTCAAATTTTTGACTTGATTCTTGCCTTCCTCTAGTCTGCCGTTAGATCTCTGTATATTATTTTTTATTTCAGACAGTGTATGTTTAATTTCTAGTTGGTCCTTTTTCATCTCCTCTTGGGTCTCACTAACTTTATCCAACTTTTCTAGGATATTCTTGAAAAACCTTATAAGCGTGGTTTTGAACTCTATATCCAGTCGTTTGTTTTCCTCCATTTCTTTTGCTTGTGATCCCTTCCCTTGTCTCAGCATTTTCCCTATGCTTGGAGAACTTTTGTGTTGGATTCAGCCTTATGATACCAGACTTGCAAAACTGCAAAAGCCTCTCTGTTGAGCTTGGGATGGGTGAAGTATCAGGGCTTAAGGGAGTGCCTTGCCTTCCAGTCAGCCCCGGCCTCCATGGCCCCTGAGATTGCTGGAGCGGTCCCTGTGTTCTCTCTCTCTCTCTCTCTCTCTCTCTCTCTCTCTCTCTCTCTCTCTCACTGCCTCTAGACCTCTGCCTTTCTGGCTCCCCTGTGTATGAGTTTTGGCTGGATCTGGGGTTTAGTGTCATAGGATAAGGGGTTCAATGCCTTTGAGAGCCTCTGTCTCCCTCCTGCCAGAGAAAGCCAGCCAGGCACTCTGGCACCTGCTCTCTCCATGTGCGTTTCTCCATACTCAGTTTTTTGCAGCTCCTCTGGGTCTCCGTGAGCCCCTCTCTTTCCCTCTAGTTGTAGAATTTCCACTCAGCCAGCTTTCCTGTGGTTCTGGATGATGTCCGTTCTGTCTTTTAGTTGTAGTTTTGAAATTGTTGTGCAAGGCAGCAGTGTAGGTGTTTACCTATGCCACCATCTTGGATTCTCCTCAACAATAAATTTAAAAATAAATGAATAAATACATAAAAGATTTTTTAAAAGGATTATATAGCATCATCTGCAACAACATGGATGGACCTTGAAAACATCATGCTAAGTGAATTAAGTCAGACAGAAAAAGCTAGGAACCATATGATTTAATTCATATGTGGGATTTAAACCTTATAACTGCAAATAGTAGTGTTGTGGTTGCCAGAGGGAAGGGAGTGGGGTGAAGGGAGTCAGAATATGAGATGACAGGAGATTTAACTTTGGGTGTTGGTCCGATGGTGCTATATACAGATCTTGTAACATAGAAACCCACACATGAAACCTCTATGTTCATGTTGACCAATGTCACCTTAATAAAATTTAATTAAAAAAATGCAAACTCTTGACTAACCTGCCTGCTGCAAGGTCTCCCAGAAAACAGGTCTGTGTCCCAGGAGTGATGTGAGATGGGGAGGCTGAGGTACCAGGCAGAGTACCCAGGGTATATGGCAGGTTCCAGACAAAAACAAAACACAAGCACACACACACAACCCAGATCTTCTATTTCTTCTCTTTAGGACCCAGACTTGGCCATTTATGAACTCTTGTTCTTAAAGATCTCCCTGCTATAAGAGATAGGCTGAGCCAGGAACTGTTATAAGGTCCCATCTCACATGATCATATTATCACTGGATATTATCTCCTGCCTTTCGTGATTCAGGTTTCTCAATGATCTGTTATACTTAGTGCTCTGGCTATGCATTCCAGTCCACCACATGGAGCACAAAACTTTTTATTTAATTGAGATATATTTTGGATCAGTGAGAAGAAAAATGAATGCAGATATATAAAGTCTGCATCAGGGTGGAAGAGTTTAGACATTGTGTACTGTCTGTGCGTTTGACATGCTTGCTGTAGATAAATTCAGACCAGGGGTCTAGTCTAGTTCTGTCATTTACATTCTTGTGACTATCAGAATATGATAAGTTCACCATCTGCCAACTGAGTGTGATAAAACCTATAATTTAAGATTGTGGGAATGTATGTGTTGTACGGGAAGCATCTGTCAAGATGACTGGCAAACACTGGATTTTTTAATGAAAGCCAGTTATGATGTTTACCTACACAGTATAATCAAGCTTTTTTTTTTTTAATCCAGGATCCCCTTGGAGGAAATGTGATGCTCTCAGACAGAACAACACCAAATCAGGTAAAATTTCAATTTGCAATGTAAAATTAAATAGCTTTTCTCCATTAGAGTATTTGTTATTTAATATTAGTTTGGTGATCCTCCACCCCCCATGACCCTGATGCAACTTATAGTTTCTAGAATTTCATCAAGGACTAACTCATTGAATCCTTTCCAGCTGTCCTTCAATACAAACTGCGTGAATTTTATTTTCTCTCTTTCCCACCCAAATCAGCCCTTCTTTAGAACTCGCCTAAGTCCACTACCACTAAAGGTATTCTAGTTAAAATGCTCTTTAAAAGTTTAATATATAATTTTATATATTTATATAAAATGTAATATTTTATGTTATATATTTTTATATAACACATAATGAAAAAAAATATATATAAAAGCCCTGGTGCATGAATTTGTGCATGGGTGGGGTCTGGCCAGCCTGGCCAGGGGAAGGGGACATGGGCAGTTGGTCGGCCTGTCTGCTGGTCGAACTTTCTTATTAGCCTTTTATTATATAGGATATACACTGAGTGGCCAGATTATCATGCATTCAGAGATCAGAGTGGAAGGGAGAGGGAGAGAGATAGAAACATCAATGATGAGAATCATTGATTAGCTGCCTCCTGTATGCCCCCTACTGGGGATAGAGTCTGCAACCTGGGCATGTTCCCTTGACTGAAATTCGACCTGAGACCCTTCAGTCCACAGGCTGATGCTCTACCCACTGAGCCACACCAGCTAGGGCAAAATGCTCTTTTAATACAGTGGGATCTGACTCTACAACTACAAGGCAAAATGTCAACACGGTGGCTTCTGTTCACCTTCACCATTATTTGGCAGGAACCCCCTGGAGAGAATGTTCATAGAACACCTATTTGTGTACTTTATTTTCCTTCATCAAGATAATAGCAGAGACACATTTTATTCTTGTGTGTTGGGCACTGCATTGTGTCCTCCCAAATTCATGTTGAGTTCATAACACCCAGTACCAAAGAATGTGGCTCTAGTTGTAGATAATGTCTTCAAAGTGCTGGTTCAGTTAAAATGAGGCCATTAAGATAGGCCATGATCCAAATTTAGTGGAGTCCTAATAAGAGTTTAGATCACCCAAGGAAACAGCAGGCATGCACTCACACAAGGGACAACCATGAGAAGGGGGTAGCCATCTGCAACCAAGGAGAGAGGTCTCAGAGCAAACCAAACCTGCCAGCATCTTAGCAATGGAATTCCAACCTACAGAACTGTGAGAAAATGCATTTCCATTGAGTAAGCTATTCAGTCTGGGTGCGTTGTTAGGGAAGCCTGAGATAACTAATACACTGCCCCAGAAAGAGATTGTTTTTCTGGATTATCTGCCCTACCAAATTAATTACTAAGAGCATGTTCAATGCTCCCTATTATACCCCCTGGGATGAGGATGGGATTTATGCACTATGGTCATGGGGTGTCCAAAACCACAATACTGGGCCCTGTAGAAATGAGCTAGATAGCAATTATCAATGATGCAAGCTCACAAAGTGGAGAAGAGGGACACCACACACCACACAGTGACACTCGGTATGTGGGAATTACATAAAGGAATAGGGAATGAGCAATTTCTGGGGGAGGCAGGCTGTGGGGTATCAAGAGGATGAGGTGACCTCTACTTCACTTGCAGCAGGTAATCAGATGGTTTGCAAAGTCCACAGGATGCTAAAGAAGAGAAATCCGCTATTTAGGAATAGGTAAGATCGAGGCTTTATCCCATCACAAAGATGGATTTGGTAGAGACTTTATCTGCAAGTGAAGAACATGGAGAACTTGCAGTTAGGCCATTTGAGGCCCTGCTGGTTTCAAGGCATGTCAAGGTAGCTTGTATTGGGCCTTAATATTACACCAGATACCACAGTGCAGTTAGCCATGCAAACATTTTCTCTCAACTCAGACAATTCACCTGAATGTCTGGTGTTTTCTCACAAGTCCCAAAAATTCATCTTCTCCACCATGTAGCCTAACTGAGAACATCTCAGAGGCTGACTTGCAGCATCCCCAAATTTAAACTATCATAAAAGAATTTACACTTACTGATTTCACCTGAAACAACTCCCAAATCACCCACTCCTTACAATTCTTGTAAGGCATAGAAAGCATTTCAACATCGTCCTTATGTGATTGAAACTCCTAGCTAAAAGGTTTTATGAAAAGAGGCTGGTTCTTTATCTTACTGTCCCCAGTAGTAACATAGGGCCTTCCAAAAGGCACATGCTCAATTACTTTTAGGGAATAGAAGAATACTGGTGTAAGAGATATAATGTGCTAAGATTTACTATATACTTCATCCTTTAATAAGCTAAGCATATTGAGATATAAATCAATTTTATAAAAGAAAAGATGAAAAGAGGAAGGAGAAACAGAGCTGATGATGATTTTTTTTCTACTTTATTGTTCCAACAATTTTACTGTGGGATTCTATCCTATGTCCACCCAAGATTCTATCATAGAGCTATATATTTTTTTCATGACAAAAATTATTCCTCATATTTTACTAGTTGTGGAGAAATTAGGGGGCCAGGCCATTGAACATTTCCAGCCTGTGGTACCAGTGCCAGCCCTGGCTGCCCATCTGTCTTGTGCTCTTTCTACCTGCTCTCTCAAAACTTCTTCATATTGTAATGGGAAGGCACTTGTTATGCTATTGTTGAGCTTGGCCCAAAATTCCAGGATTTTCATTTTGTTTCTGTGTAAGCTTTGGCACTTCACAAGAACACATAGCATGGCAGATCAGTGTTGGGCACCTGGATGTATTCTAGGTACTCCAGCTGCACTATATCTTTGGTGATAAGCTTCCTAGGTTCCCCATAGATGTAGTGTTTCCTCCCAGGGATCACTCACATAGCATTCAGGAATTCCCAGGTCTCTTCCTCACTGGCACAGTTGCCATTCATGAAGATCACACCCAGGACATACATCAGGAGATCAGTCTTGGGTTACCTCATGCCAGCATGCACCTTCCCCTTATTGGGGACTTTCAGTTTGCTGACAAGTTCACAGGTAGGTTTTGTTGAGTCCATTTCCTTCATGTCAACCACGAAGAGATCCTCAATGCTGTCAGAGGCTGTGGGAACCCCTTTCACATCCCACGTGGTTCAGGGTTCCAGTTCAGGGTTCAAATTCTGGAGGAGGCTGCACACAAATGAAAAGAGGTTAGAAAATATTAATTTGGGAATATTGGGGGGCCATGGGGGAGCCTTCCTCTAATACAGTGGTTCTCAACCTTTTTAATGCTACGACCCTTTAATACAGTTCCTCATGTTGTGGTGACCCCCAACCATAAAATTATTTTTGTTGTTACTTCATAACTGTAATTTTGCAACTGTTATGAATCGTATCTGTGTTTTCCAATGGTCTTAGGCAACCCCTGTGAAAGTGTTGTTCAACCCCCAAAGGGGTCGCGACCCACAGGTTGAGTACTGCTGCTCTAGTGGGAAGACTAAATTCTGCTCTGGTTGTGCTATCCCTTTTATTGAGACTTTGGGACACACCCACAGCCTCTAGGCAGGAAATTCCAATAACAAAAATACAAAAAAAAAAAGAGGTGGAGGATGCTTCAGCTAACAATGTTTCAACTAAACAGTGAGTGGTTAGTGCAATTAAGGTTGTTGACTAGCCTTCTGGACTTCCTGTCCACATCTTTCTATTAGTGAAACAATGTTCGGTTTCTGGCAAGAGGCTTTCTTGAGGATCTCCACAAATCGTTGGCATTACTTTTGCTCAACAATGGTTAGCAGGTCTCCCTGCAGAATTGGCTGCTTCACTCTATACTTGTACAAGATAAAGTTCTTCAAGATAGTCACCTCCATAATTAGAGGGTAACAGCATGTGTTCTCTGGAGATAGGACCTCAGAGGAACATGAATGTATCTCATCTTGGCTGTTCTCAGATATTGTGTGAAATACACTTGAAGGGTAATATACATTTTTGGAGCTCTCCAAGTCACTTGGGAAGTACCAGTTAGATCAGTAGCTGATGAGCTCTGAGGATTAAGCTCCAAACCAGAAGATGAAAATGAAGGGGGCATTTTTTTCTATTGTGGCAGCTGCCACCAATATCCTGAGGCTCTGGGCTTCCTCTTGGGAATCTTGTTGATTCTGATTGTTGCAGCACTTACTCTTGTGCCTATGAGGCATGATGACTATGGTTAGAGAAAAAGGTCAGGAAGGTATTGGAAAGATAAGTAATGAGAGCTCCTGGTGAATGAAGGTCAAGAATGTATGTGCAGCTTTGGCATAGGAGTGACACTTGTTGTGAGGTGACTTCCACGCCCAGTTGCAAATGACCACGGAGGCTGCTAAGTTGGTAATAAGCAAGCAAGGATTTATTGAGCTGGCCAGCGAGGGCCACGAGGGCACCACACACAGGTGGAGTCCACACACTCACCACAGCGCTGTCTCAGGGGTATGCAGCCCTTTTAAAAGATCCAAACCACATTTTTTTTCTTGTTCTAAAATCCGCAAACAGCCACGGTGGTCGGTGGATTTCAGTGGGCCACAACTGTTCCTATTGACTGCTCCTTATCTCCCAACCACCTCCTGTTAGACGATGGAATGTGGAGTCTCAACTCCTGGAGCCACTGAGTCAACAGGAATCAATCTTTTATGGATCTGGTCCTCAGGCACAGGAGAATAACCTTTGTGATGTGGGATGTATTTATGTGACCTTCCAGGTCAAACAGCAGTTTTTACCTGAGATGAATGCTCTTAAGGTCCTATTTCATTCCCTACTGGTCTTTTGGGAATGAATCTAAACTCTAGATTCATTACTAGTATCTACTAGTTGGGAATACTGAGTATGTAAGACCATCAGTTTTACTGCCTGTATTCTATCCTGTACCAAATTAACTAAGCACCTTATGAGGCATGGCCCAAAGATTAAGCAAGCCTATAAGTAATAGTAACAGCAGGCAGTAGGGTGATGAGCCAGGGGGACCATGAGAACAAGTTCTCCTACCAGTTTCCTGCAGTCTTTCGAGCCTCCTCTCCGTCAGCTGGCCTCTTCCGAAACTGACTCAGGCTCTGCCTTATGACCCCAGAATGGTTGGTGTAGAAACAGCAGGTTTCTCCTAGAGTTAGGCAAAGTCCCCCTTGCTTCAGGAACAATAGATCTAAGCCCCTTCTGTTCTGTAAAACTACTTCCACAAGAGACCCAACAGATTCTTCTAATTTTCCTATAGATTTCTCTAAGGTACTTAAATCCTGGTCTATCTGCTGACCTAATTCCTTACAGTTTTGTTATCCAGTGACTAGGGCTGCTGTGCCTACTACAGCAGTAGAACCCGCTAGCCCCAAACCTGCTAGTAAAGGGATTAATACTGGGGCTCTCTGAACTCTCCGAGGCTCTATTAAGAGGTGCTCACGTCCCCCTTCTCCTGATTAGTAACACACCTGGGGTAGGATATTGGTGAGTATGCACAGTCCAGGCTCGCTACCTGTCTGTAGGCCTAAGGACCACATACATGGGGTAACACCCGTGGTGCATACCCACTAAGCTCCTTCTGGAACTACTAGGTACCAAGGGGTCCCCTCACCCGGCTTCTCAGGTACGCGGATTGTCTGGTTACAATTTCCTGCATACGGGGACGTTTTGAGGTCATATTTCCAGGAGTGTACACAAAGTCCCTCCCCTGAAATGTCCCCTAGATTTACTCCCTGTTTTCCGTGTCCCCATGGGCACAGCTGATCAGTCTCCCCGTCGTCCGTGGACATGTTCCGGACTGATCCCAGGTCTGCTCCAATTTCAGCCATGGCTCCAGTTCCCACATAGTATGGGGGCTCAGGGTTCAAGGATAGCCAGCAGTCTGAGGTGAGGTTTGGGGAGCTGGCATTCAGCAGGTGGAAAGAGGTGTCCAAGGGGGAGAAAATACCAAAGCGGGAGGTTACTTCGTCAGCCTCTGGGCTGGGAACAGGAGCAAGGGGTCTCCCTTCGGCCGTTTGCCTGTTGTTGGGGACGCTGGGCCCAGCGTGGGAGCCTTCCTGGTGGGTACAAGGGCTGCCAGGGGCCCAATGGGCTTGGGTGGCCTGGGAGTCTCCTTCCGCTGGACCGTGAACAACACTCCCGGGTCATACCCTGAAACATACAGCCTCAGGCCCCACATTTCCCCCCCTGCCAAGTCTCTGGACCAGTAATTGATGGGTTGAATCGTTAGGGGATTGCATCCCCAACCTGGCAGTCTCCTGGCTGAGTCCGGGAAAACCTGGCATTCCCTTGTCCGACATCCCTGGGGGCCCAGCCTTGGGCAAACGTCTCACATCCCCATTGGGCACAGTAGAAGTCCTGTTGGCCCACTATGCACCCGGAAAGTAACCGTTTAGGCCAGGATATTGGAATATGGGGGCGGTTCTAGGTTTACCCAAAGAGTTGGCACAGGTTGAAAGTCATGGTGGGTGGCCCTGTTCCTTCTGTCCGGGCCAATATGGTCCCATCAGTGGTGTGGGTTTCTTCCCGGTGGGGCTGACTTACTGTGAGACTGAACACAGAGATGAGTAGCACTATCCCCTTCATTCCGCTGGCACCAGTTTCACCTTCAGCGGGTACTGGGTCGGCTTAACCTTCCACCGCCTGGGTCCCGGTTCCTCCCTGGCTAGTTTTACTTGAGATCGATGAATCCAGTGTTGCTTCCTGGCTGCCTTTACGACAGTGGGGGTGCTCGGGACGAAGGTGTAGGGGCCATCCACTAAGGCTCAAGTCCTCCCGGCTGGTACCTCTTCACCCAGACCAGGTCGCCAGGAGCAAACTGATTGCCTTTTCGCCTGCTGCAGCACCAGCACCCACAGTTTCTTTGCAAGCTCCTTTCACAATATCTCCTGCTGACATGGCGGCTTTCTGGAGTGCCTGTAAGGACTTAAGCAAATTATGAGTAGCTGGGCGAGCCATCTCTTCCTCTCCCAATTGGGGAATAAGGGGTGGTGGCCCGCCAAACATAATTTCAAAAGGAGTTAAAGCTTTCATAAATGGGGGTACAGCAGGGCGGAGCAGGGCAAAGGGAAGTAGACTTACCCAGTTCTCGCCAGCCTCTAGTTTGAGTTTAGTCAATGTTTCCTTAAGAGTCCGATTCATCCTCTCTACCTGACCTGAACTCTGTGGTCTGTGTACACAGTGGAGCTTCCAATTTACCTGTAGAGCTTTTGCTGCCAATTGGGTGGTTTTGGCAATGAAAGCCGGTCCATTGTCAGACCCATGTATACTGGTAGGCCAAACCGGGGGACAGTTTCTCTGAGGAGTTTCTTGATTACTATCTGAGCAGACTCGGTCCTTGTGGGGAAAGCTTCTGCCCATCCCGAAAAGAAAAAGGTGTTGATGAAAACCAGGAGGTACTGGTAGCCACCGAGTCCAGATGGGAATTCTGTAAAGTCTGCCTCCCAGTGCTCTCCTGGACTGCTTCCTCGGGGTCTGGTTCCCTCAACCTAGCCTGATCCCCAACTTGCATTAACCTGAATGCAGGCTCTATATCTCTGGGTGATGCTTTTTGCTGTTTCATGAAGTTGGGGCACGTAGAAGTCTCGCTGGATCAGCTCAGCCAGAGGAGTTTCCCCTAGGTGAGTGCCTCTACGTGTTTGTTCAAAGCTGGTTCTTCCTAGAGCCTCAGGGAGAAATATGCGACCCCCCCAGGCAACACCAGCCATCCTCCCTGAGTCCTTTGAGCCTGTAGAAGCCTTGCCTGCTTCTGTTCCTGCTCTGGATAAGGAAAGTATGGCAGCCGTCAGTCTGGCAGGACCATGAGGATCTTCAGGGGCTCTACTGGCCTTTTGGCTGCCTCCTTAGCTATCCTGTTGGCTAGAGCATTTCCCCTTACTATGGGGAATCTCCCTGCTTGGCAATTCCTACCCGGGCCTTTTGGCTTATGGGGTATTGTTTAACCCATACCAGCTCTGCACTATTCATGAGTTGGACAACTATAGGTGGTCGGTGAGCAGCCAGCTCGGGAGGGTTGTCTTAGGCCCACACTTGTAGTATCTCTGCCTGTAGGACTGGGAGTAAGGAGCTGGGCGACAGGTTGGGCTCCTCATGCAGCTGGTATTCTTCCTCCTGTGGCAAAGTTAGCAGGAACACACCCGCTGTCCCCAGCCGTACCCCTCCACCAGGATCAGGGTGGCTCGTCCTCCCCCTGTCTTCGGACATTCATTCTTCCCAGTGCCCTCTCTCCCAAATGGCACACTGGTCTTTGCCTAGCCTACTCCGAGGGGGGCCTTGCCCACTGTGGCACCCTTCCTTCTTGGTTTCTTTCTCCTCGTTCATTGCTAGGATGATCTTAACCATCCTTTGATTTAAGTCGGCAGTTGGGTCTTCTTGATTATTGAAAACCTTCTGGGCTACTTCGACCAGCTTAGATAGCAACTTCCCCTCAAAGCCTTCTAACTTCTGTAGCTGTTTCCTAATATCTGGGGCTGACTGGGACATGAACGCTACATTTATAGCCCACCTGTTCTCTGAAGCATCTGGATCTATGGGCGTATATAGGCTTCACACAGCCATTCCTAGAAGGCAACAGGGCTCTCATTCGGTCCTTGAGTTGTCTGTAAGACCTTGGAAAGGTTAGTGGGCTTCCAGGCCACTGCCCAGATGCCCCTTAGTAGAGTCTGGCGATACCAGTCTAAGGCTTCCCGTCCCTGGGGATCATTAAAATCCCAGCCTGGCCTCGTGCTAGGGAAGACTGCTCCACCCGCCCAGGGTCCCCCATGGGCTGCCCTTCAGGGCCAAGGACCAGTTGCCTCCCTTCTGCCCTCACTCTCTCTCTCTCCTCAGAGGTAAAAAAGGTCTGTAAGTGCTGCTGGCAGTCATCCCAAGTGAGTTGATAGATGAAAAAGACAGACTCCAGTAGGGAGATAAACCCCTGGGGATCTTGTGAGATGGATGGGTCCTGATGCTTCTGGGAGCCCTGCCTGTCTCAGGGGCAGGATGGGAATGGCCTGAGGGTCCATTCCCCCAGTACTCTCCCCATAAGTTGTTCCCCATCTAGTATGGGGTGGACTAAAGGGGTTGAAAGGGGAGAAAGGCAGATAGGGAGGGAAAACGATGGGAGTGGGGGAAGGAAGGGGTTCTTTCTGGTGGAGACTCTGCTGACTGACTCACTTGGGGGTCCTGGACAGCCGGGGCAGTTCGTCCTGGGCCAAGGGGTGCATATAGAGGTGGCCTAGGAACAAAGGGCTCTTCCTCCACCCCCTGTAGGACCTGCGGTGGCTTCCCCTTCTGAGGGGCGGCCAATAAAAATTTTTGTCTCTGTCCTGATTTTCCCTTTGGGAGGCAAGACTGGAGCCATCGGGGTTTTGCAGTTAAAATGTCAATCCAAACCTGGATATATGGGGCCTGATCGGGGTGACCAGGTCGTCCGTAGACCACATCGTGGACCCAATATGCAGATGGAAAATCAAAAGAATCTTCCAGTGGCCAACCAACCCCAATGGCAGGCCTCTCACGCTCACAGAATTTCTGTAAATCAAAAGCATTAACATTAGCGCCGTAGTCATCCGCCCGTTTCTTGAAGTCCTGGAAATTTTTCAAAAAACATTGTAGTCCCATTTTATTTTTTCTTTAGCTTCCATTGACACTCATTTGTGGATAATAAAGAACATTATAAACTGATGAACAAAAGGATACAGAGACAGTAAAGCTTCAAACAGACTGTGAAATTACAGCAGGAAGATTAAAGTTAGGTGAGCTAGATAAGAGATCAATCAAAGGACTTGTATGCATGCATATAAGCATAACCAATGAACATAGACACTGGGGGGTTGGGGTATGCCTGGGAGGGAGGGGGGACAATGGGGAGATATGTATAAAAAATTAATAAAAATAAAGACATTAAAAAAAAACATTGTAGAGGGGAACACGGAGACACAAACGAACCTTGACCCATTTTGATGAAGACCAACATGACAAACACAAAACAAACAGTCCGGACACAACCACACCTGTCCTGGGCCGAGGACACCATCGTGTCCTCCGTCCAGCCAGAGTCTGGAGGTTATGCTGCGTCCATCCCTCCAGCAGACTCTTACCCTTGAGATCTCAACCTAGGGACCTGTGACTTACCTCCTGTGAGACCGGTCTCCCCTTTGTCAATAAATTCTTGCGGCTTTCACCTTCGGCCTTGGTCCCCGGAAAGGAAGGAGACCGTCGGGCCTGTTGAGCAGGGGTCCCTCTTACCTCCTTTGGGTATTTCTCTGGAGCCTCCAAATGTTGTGGGGCGATTTCCACGCCCAGTTGCAAATGACCACGGAGGCTGCTAAGTTGGTAATAAGCAAGCAAGGATCTATTGAGCTGCCCAGAGACGGCCACGAGGGCACCACACGCAGGTGGAGTCCACACACTCACCACAGAGCTGTCTCAGGGGTATGCAGTCTTTTTAAAGATCCAAACCAAGTTTTGTTGTTTTTTTTCCTTGTTCTAAATTCTGCAGGCAGCCGCAGGGGGTGGGTTTCAGTGGGCCGCAACTGTTCCTGTTGACTGCTCCTTATCTCCCAACTACCCCCTGTTAGACATTGGAATGTGGAGTCTCAACTCCTGGAGCCACTGAGTCAACAGAAATCAATCTTTTATGGTTCTGGTTCTCAGGCACAGGAGAATAACCTTTGTGATGTGGGATGGAGTTATGTGACCTTCCAGGTCAAACAGCAGTTTTTACCTGAGATGAATGCTCTTAAGGTCCTATTTCAATACCTTGATTGGAAGGAAGGCTGCATTTGCAGTTCCCCTCAAGGGCACCTCTTTAAAAACCTTCATCCTGTGCTTTGGAAAAACATTAGGCTGCATCCTGCCAGTCCTGCCTCAGGCATACTGAGATGAATGTAGGGACTGGCAGTCTTGGAGTTTGAGGAGTCTGTTATTTCACATTCAAGGGCATCATTCAACTGGTGGCATTCCATGGGACCAAAAATAATGAAGTGAATGGTGCTCTCAACTTATCAACTCAGTACAGGTATTCCCCGTGTTGACTGTTCAGTGGTGGTTTTCTGTCCTGGCCGCTTTGGGTGCTCTCAGTCCTCACGAAAAGTCTTCATTTGGCTTGTGTCCCCACCCCTTTAGTTGAATATTGGCTACACCTTCAAACTAAGGACTTCACCTCCCATAGATCAAGTATAATAAGTGTTGGGAGAGCTTCAGTTTGCTATCCCTGTCCTTGGTCTTCAAGTGCTGAAAACCAGTGTGGAAGTCTGGTGCCTTGTCATCCCTTCTATTTAGCCTTCTATTTAGAGACTTATGGACCATCAAGCATTGCTTTGACCCACTGTTCTCTTGTTCTATAATTCTTCATTAAGCCTTTGCCCTTCCCCTCATATTAAGGCCAGGACCAAAATGAGGGTAATGGGGAATAGGAAGATCTCCTGATCTGACCATACCTGTCCTTGGATTCTTGAGGCTAAGTAAGGAATTACTTTTATGGTGTTCTTACTGTTGCGGGGGGGGGGGGAAAGGACGGGATGCGGTTACCTTAGTCCTCCCAGTATTCACCTTGGCCTCTGGAAAGCCAGAAATCCTCCCACTACTGGCCTCAGGCCACACTCTTAGACCAAGTCCCTCATCCACCTTATGACATCATAGTAGGTAGTGATTATGTCACATCATGCAAATAATGCCCAGGTATCCCATGGCAGTAGCAAGGGTGGGGTAGTCTGGGGCCCTCACATTTCTGAGAGGAATGGGTTCCCAAAATTCTCACTCAGGTTTCTCACTTTAACTGTTGGAAGATGCTTGGAAGTCCTTCCTTTACTTACCTGAGGACCCTACTCTCAGAAAAAAGCATTCACATCTTTAATATTATTCTTATGGAGTCAATCTAATGGCCTCACTTAAGGAATCTGAGAGATGATCTCCTTGGCAATCTCTGTGACACCTCATGGTCTTGGGGTCTTTGTTCCCCAGAGCTGTAATTCATAGTTCTGCCCTTGTTTCCAGCAGGGCTTAGATTGCCTTCCTGTGCTAACCTAGGTCTCACAGCTGTAAGTCAATGCCCTCACCTCCTGAGAAGCAATGGAAGGAAAGTTCAGGGAATGCACATGAGGCTCTCCAGCTAGTGCCCAACCAGGAGGTGACATCAGGCTTCAGGCTCTATGGGCCCTGCATGTTCAGGTGAGGCTGTGCCCTAAGTCTTCACTCAGGATCCTTGCCTTGACTCCCGGTAGGCCCCTGGAACTCCTCTTCCTTTCACCTTAACATCACCCATGTACACCAAAGCTCTCATGTCCCTAAGAACCCTGAAAATTAGTGAGTGGATTCTCAACCTGACAGCTCTTACTGGGCCTTAGGGGGCTGAGTGGCAACACAAGCTAGTCTATGTCTCCCCTGTCCTTTATCTAAATCCTCCTCTTGACTCTTATCTATCCTATCAAAAGATTCCTTGGTAATGCCATATCCTTGAAAACTCTTGATTAATCTTCCTCCTGTAAACATAGCAGAAGGTCTGTTGATGCAAGGAATCATGTGAGATGAGAATATGCAGCCGAAACAGAGAGCCTCGGACAAGTGATGTGCTATCATTGAAAACACAACAACCTCTTCCTTCCTTTCACTAGCCAGACTTAGCCTCTTAGCTAATTTTGCTTCTAAGAGTTTTACTCTCTATGGTAGAGGGGCGGAGCCAAATGACTTTGTGATCTTCTGAGCTTTTGTGGTTTACAGATATATCCTTTGTGGATTTTGATATTATTACTGAATATCATCATTTTCTGTCTTTATTCATACCTCTAATATATTTTTATAATTATTTTGATTGTTGCTGGGGCTGTTTTTTTCCCAAATCAATATTTTGATTATGAAGTTCTGCTTTATGACACTTGAAATACATTTCTAAGCTGGAGTCAGAAAAAATGAATTAAGTGACATGAGGTATACCACAGACTTGGAAAATTGGCTTAGTATGTACTCTTGAGAAATTCATAGCTATGGTCAAGTCCTGCTCTGTCAGTTTTTAGCCTTGACTGTGAGATTATTCAAAGTTATTTATCCACAAAATGATTCTGGTATTCATTCATGCAGCAGTGTGGATATTCATTTGTGATTAATATAAAACACCTGGTACAACATTAGGTGAATTTGGTGCTTTTAATGCATTGTAGTTATTAGTAAGATGATTTTGACCCTGAATAATAACCACCTACCCACACATAATTTAATTCCGTGCCCTATTCCAGAACATACAACTTTATATACGTTAGAAAACCATATCAGCCAAAATGTTGATGAGCATATATAAAATAGAAATTCCTAAATAGAGCATTTGTTATACAATCAGGTGTGGGGTTGCCTTCTCTAGCAAGAGGCATTCAAAGTTTATTAGTCTCAAGGACCAACAACTTATTTTCCAGGTATCTTTTCATCCTAAATACCCTTAATTTTATTCATTTCACCACCACCAGAAATAGAGCCTGCCCTTACATTTTGCCAATTTTGCATTCAAATATTCTAATTAAAGTGCTATTTTCATGGAGTGAGATCTGACTCTTCTAGTCAATGAAAAGTGAAACTTTCCTGTGGCTCCTTGATAACTCACTTCAAGGGAGTACTAGTTTTTATTTCTCAGAAAAACTCTGGATATTTTGTGCCCCAAAAAACTAATTTATGCAGTGTTTTCACCTGCCCTAGAGCAAACAGACTGAACCCCTTCCAGCCTGGCCCAATGTGCATATTTCTCTCAGGTTTTCCCACACCCAAAATAACTCTTAATATCTGTTTTCCATTCCAGGCTAGGTCTCTCAACTCCAAGACATATCACCTAAAGGTATGGCCCATACCCTCTCCCTACTTCTTCATCTTCATCCAGCACATCATGAAATCCAACTGAAAATTACCTGCCTCCCACACCCTGAAGGACTAGAGATTTCCAAGGCCTAACACTGCCTTGATCACATGACGGGCAATGAAATTCTCTTTTCCACACCTTTTCTGTTTATTGTCATTATTTCTTACATTGGATGACACCATTTTCCTAATATGAACAATGATGCTGATAAACTCTAAATTTTATGGACAGTGGCTACTAGGCTTATTTTTCTTACCATTACTAGTAATTTCAGACATTTCCAAAGAGCAGATGGTCTATTAATGCTGGAGGGAAAAAGAAAAGACATGAGCAAGAATTCACATTTATTAGGATTTATTTTCTCAAAAACTTCAAAAGAGATAAGCAAACCCAGGTGTATGTTATTTAATTTTATAAGAAAAGAACAAGGAGAATTAAGCAAACTAAGAATTAATCAGCCTTTACTTCACTTTCTCCATTTTTTTATCTTAAATATTTTCATATACCCAGGAAAAATCCTATTCCTGTGCCTTTCACCTTAGGAAAAAGAACATATTGAAGGCTTTTCAATCGGTGTGTAATAAAAAAAAAACTCTTCATATTAAACCTCAACTTTAATAAATGTGATATCCATGACATTAATAAATTTAGATTCTGAAGCAAATAAACCTTGAGTTAGAAGGAACAACTTTTGAAAATACAGAGGAAAAAGAAACCCAACCCTATAAATGTTTTGTTCCTCCAGAGACCACTACTCTGCTCTTCAGAAGAATGAATGCCCTCCTCAAACTCAAAGTGAAAAGGCTGCCTCAGATCTTACTAGGTGTGGAGGAGCTGCTGGACTTGTCCTTGGAAGGAGCCATGTGCTTGGTTAAAGGAGCCAACCATGGCTGCGGCTCTCAACCATGCTTTATCTTCCTCATCTCTCACAGCCTCATCATACAGGTTTGGGAAGGCAGTGGGAACCTTGTTGAAGATCCTGGCCAGCACCTCCAGCACTTTCAACTTGCTGATATCAGTGTTGGCTTTTGGGCCCCACAGGAACACATAGTGTGGAGGATTACTGTCAGGAACCTGATGGTACTCGAGGTACTTTTGCTGAACCAGATCTTCGGTGATGAATTGCTTGGGTTCCCCAAAGATGGCATGATTCTTCCCAGGGTGCACCCCAAACACATCAAGGAACTTCCAGATCTCCTCTTCAGTGGCGAGGTTGCCCTTCATGAAGATCACACCCAGGATCACCATCACAATGGGGGTCTTGGGCAAGACCTCATCACTGCTCAGGTCTCCCTCAATCGGGAGGCCCAGCTTGTTGAAAAAGGCATAGGTGTGGTTGTTGGGGTGGACTTCCTTGAACTCAAGGCCAAAGACCAACTCCATGCGCTCAGAGGCTCTCCTGAGGATCTCAGAGAAGTGCTCCTTGTACTTCTTGTTGACAAACTCCAGCAGTGCGTGCTGAGCGATGGGCTCCTTCCTTTTCAGCTTCTCCAGCAGGAACTGCACCACCTTGCTCACCTCCCTGCTTAGAGGATCTTTGCGAGCCCTCAGAGCAGAAGGCGCTGCCTGGGAGGCACTTGCACTTTCCTCACTTTGGCTGTTGGCACTGGCATCAGATATTGGGCATGAGACACCTGCCTCGGGAGAGCTAGTGGCTGCATCTCCTTGAGGCTCCTGGGATGGGCCAGGCGCAGAGGAGCTCGGGGAAGAATCATCATTAGGAGGAGAGGTGGGGGCCTCTTCAACCTTCCCTGCTGTGGCCTGAGTCTCACTCAGAGCCTGTAGGCGTTTCTCTCTTCGGCGCTTACTCTTCTTGCCCCGAGGCATGAGGACACTGGTAGGGACAGTGGTAGGAGAGGAGGTGATGCTGGCACCTGGAGAAGGGAGAGTTAGATGGCGTGTGCACCCTCATCAGGGACATTGCACCTGGGCTTTAATCCAGGCCATGTCTGCAGGGTCTGAGGGCAGAGCTCCAGGGAACCACAGGGCTCCTGCTCTGCCCACTGTTGCCCCTATAACCCTGCAGAGCAAGTTAGAGTGTGCCTTAGAGCCATAGAAGCCTACCTGGGTGTTCCCTAGGTGGCTACAGAGGCTGATAGATGGTATAGAGGACCTTGGGTTTGAGGAGTGCTCTCATTTCATATTCAGGATCATCAAGTTAATTGTTGGCAAGGCCTTGGCCCCCACTACCTGCTCTTGCTCTGAAGGTGACACACAAACCTCCATGACACATGTTTGTATTGAGATGCTGCTTCTGGCAGGGCCCACCCAGAACTGATATCCATATGAGCCTTCTCTGTGCTGCATTTGTAGGGTCTTCAGTCCTCATTTAGACCCCCGACCTGGTTTGAGAGCCCCAATTTTTGCTCTTAACTTTCCCTTCATCACATGATTAGGGTGGGTCATTTCTCAGTGCACATGCAGTTTTCCTGTTTGACACTGCAAGAGCTAGGGTCCTCTGTGTCAGTGCTTGTGGCCTATATCCCACTGAGATCAGTAGGTATCCATGAGGCAGAGGAGAAACTGAGTGTGACATGGTCTAGCTGCATCTGACTGTCTTCTCCCAAATGAAGGATGCACCCATCAAATGCAGGCCCCTTATGAGAGGTGCCCCAGGATCTCACATCAACCCTGTCTGCCGCTAGATGTGTATCTAACATGACTCTCTCTCCTGTGTTGTGAATGTGCTTGTGAGGCCAAAGACTTCCCTTTCCTAAACCTTGAGCAGAAATTAAGGGGCACTTCTACTGACAAATGCCTGGGCAAATTTGAATGGCAGTATTTAGGGGTCCAGAGGTGTGCTCCATGTTATGGGATTCCTTGTCCTCACACTGATCATCAGTTTTCCCAGGAATTGGACATCTTCCCTCTACCTGCCCTTTCCAACAAAGCTACAAATACCCTGACTCTCTCCGGATCATCCCAGGACCTCCATATCCTCCCTCTGCCAGGCCACCACACAAAGGACCCCTCCTGCTTGGCTCTCCCTGAACTGTCCTAGGACCTGGACATCCTCCCTGTTATGACCTTCTGCTAGCTCCTCTCACCTAGGACACAATCTCATTGGCTCTCCCTTAGTCATCTCAGGACCTGGACACCCTCCCTCTGCCAGCCCCTCCCTCCAAGGCCCCACCCCCGCACTCTCCCTGAGTCTGCCCAGGACTGGCCACCCTCCCTCTGCCAGCCCCGCCCTCCAAGGCCCCACCCCCTCACTCTCCCTGGAACCTTGGCAGTGGAGAGCCAGGGCTTGGGGCCCGGAGGCCATGCTGGGGCCCTGGTCCAGCCCTGGGGAGCCCCCTCTCTCAGGGAAAAGGGACCGAGTTGCTGGGGAAGCGCCCCCTGTCCGCCCTCAGCCCCCTCGCACCTTGGCTCGGACAGGTCTGGCTCTGCTCCCTCTGCTGGGCCTGGGCAGCAGCGGCTTCGATGGCAGTTGGGCCGGGCACTTCCGGTCAGCGGGCGGGCCACCGGAAGCTGCGGTCCCACTGACCCCGTGGGCCCTGTGGGTCTGCGCAGGCGCGCGGCCCTCCCAGGGGCTCTCCTCCCTCCTGGGTCCTCAGAGCCAGGCTCTCAGGCCCCCAGCGCCCCTGCAGGAGGCCCGGGGCCTGAGCTCAGCAGGTGCTCTGCTTGCTGGGTGCTCCCACCAAGGCCCCAGCTCCCTAATTCTCGCAGTGCCAAGCTGGAACCCTGAGAGTGCACTGAGGAGTGACCCACCCAACCTCTCTAGAAAGGCTTCCTCCCAGCGTATCCTGGAGGAATCAAGGGTCGAACCTCAAAATCCTCCTCCGGTCTGTCCTCTCTCTCTGCCTCATTGCTACCCACAGGCCAGTCCACCAGTCTCAACCTCAAGTCTGTCTCCCCATCTGCCTGCACAGCCGTTCTATTTGCACACTGAGCCAGCGGTCCCCAGCACTTTGCCATACTTGATGCTGCTTTCCTCCTACCCTCCGTATCGTTTTGGTTATTTCTTCTTTAACTTTATCCAGGGATAATATGGCGAATGGGAAACAGCAGCCTGAGCTTGGTTGTCACCTTTGCAGTTGTAAGGTTAGGAATTTAGTCTGTACATATGTTCAGGAGAATTTTATCATATTTACAATATTCTCTTTCCCTTCATTAAACTTAGTATCCTGCTCTGAGATGCCCTTTTTATAAGCGTATCTGTATGTTTTAACAGTTGCTCTAAACAAGTCCTGTACACTTCTGATTGGTTTTCTCTTAGATATGTTTCCTATAATATTGCTGCGAATATTTTGCATTACATGCTATTTGTTAGCAATTTGGTTTGAGCAGAGTCCTGATTCTGCTTAATGATTTTTCATACATCAATTTTCCAAAGTTGTTTACAATGGGCATTTTTTGCATATTTTCTTTGTACTTTTTAATTAGGAGATAATAATTTTACCATTATTATCTCTTCATATGCACTATTCTTACCTTTTATTTATTTTGATGTTTGTAGTCTTTTATAATAGCTGTGTAATACCTATGTATTTTCATTGAGTTTTCAACTGTGCACTAAATGCCAAGTACCTTTGTCCTCCTCTGAACTCTATTGGTTATGCTCATAATGATTCACAATGTAGAGATTGCAAAATGGAAATTCTGTTATAATGCAACCTTGCTAAAAGATACCATGAACTGGTTTGTGTTTTTGCCAACAATTGTTTCTTTACTCCTACACAATGTCACATATTTCTAACCTATTTTTTGGCAAATGGGGTGATTTGTAGTTCACGGTATTTTCTAATGTTTATTAACTGCTATGTTGAAAATACTGTGAATATATGTACAGTATTTTTGACTATCTGATGTTGGCTCAAGTGATGTTTTATTTAGGCATCCTCATCTGGTCTTTGTATGTAGAGTGGTACCCTGGTAAAATGGTTGAATAACTCCCAATCTTTTGTATGGTTTAGAAGAGTTTATATGAGATGGTAATTCGTTTTTCCTTTGTCATTTGGTGTTGACAAGTACCTAAACCTCGCTGGTCTTGCAGAATTTTTATGTAGCCTTGGATAAGAGTGTAGTTTCTGTTTTTGACATATTGATTGGAGATTTCAATTTTTCTGTCGACCTATGTAACCATTTATTTTTTGCCTAAAATGTTCCATTTGAATCTTCATATAATAGGCATGACATTTAAATGAAATCCTCTTATTGCAGATATTCTCAAACATATACCATAGTACAGAGAATAGAATAATTTTCCCAGTTACCTGGCATATATCTGCAATAATCTTCCACTTTTACAGGAAGAATCTTGTTGACATTAAGGTTAGGTATTTGTTTAGTTATTGACAAGCACACTCTAGAGGTAATAATATGCACTTCCATTAGGTGATATATGATGTCTGTTTTCTCCCTTGTGGTGATGTGGATGAACATTTTTATCCAAAAACCCACTAGAGACTGTTAGTTCTATATTTATAAAATTCATTTGAGTTTATTACCTGAAATTGTTCTTTAGGTATAACTCTGTCTTTGTGCACCTTTCATTATCTTGAGATGTTGGTAGCACTACTTTAAAGTGTTCTCTTATAAATACTCATTAACTTCCGCACCTAATGCTTTCACAATTTATTTTTCTAGAATTATTTCTGCTTATTCCATATATGTTTGCAATAGTTATAAATTTGTTATATAAATCTTTTCAAAATACTAGCTTTCATTGGTTGTTGGCTGTGCTGTCTTCTAATTTATTGTTTTACATTTATCTTTATTTTCTCCTACATTCGACTTCTTTGTGTTCAATATGTATTCTTATGCTACCTTCTTGAATAGTTTAAATGTTTTAAATATTTTTCTAATGAATCTACTTAATATAATTACTATCACTATACCATAAGTAACACCAGGGCTGTTTCCAACAACAGTACTACAGAGCTTTGGTGTAGAGCTCATATTTTTATAAGTTGAATAAACGTATCTCTCTTAATGCTCCTATAAGTTTTGATTTTTGTGTGTGTGTTTGTGCATACAAATGCTAAGACAGGCACCGTTATTTTTTTTTTTAATTTTCGGGTTTCAGGTCTTTGGGGTTTTTTGTGTTGTTATATTTTACATATTAATGACTGAAGAAATTTCAACAAATTTTACTGGTAGTAAAAGAGTTGATTTTTCATAAATAATTGGTCAACTACAGAATTCAGATTATCCAGGAAAACAGAAACTACTTTAAATATGTAACAGTGAGAGTAGTTTTTTCTATAATTATTACTTTTGTGTGTGTCTTATCCATTTTACATTCATGGTGAAATTGAGAAGAAATATAGTGTGTTTCCACATACTCTTTCAACTCCTTAACCACAGAGTTTCTCCTATGGTAAACATATCCTCCTGGCATTTGCATATTATATGTGTTACAATGAAACAGGTACCATTGATCCATTATTTTAAGCTAAAGTACACTAGGGTTTACTCCTTGTTCTTTACTTATTCATCCCTCCATCTAACGGTTAGAACGTCTGATCTTTTATACCGTCTCCATAGTTTGGCCTTTAAGGATGTCAGGTAGTTGAAATTATACAGTATGTAGCATTTTCAGGTGGGCTACTTTCACATAGTAATATACATGTAGGGGTCCTCTATCTTTTCATGGCTTGTTAGATCATTTTTTAAAATTTATTGTTTAACCATTTCCCATTGTACACAGATACCATAGTTTATTGATCCATTCCTCTACTGAAGGACACGTTGGTAGTTTTCTAGTTTGGGCACTTATAAATAAAGCTGCTAAAGCATTTGTGTGAAAAGTTTTGCATGAACATAACTTTTTATCTTTGTTGAATAAATACAAAAGAGTGCATTTGGAGCATTGTATGGAAAGAATATGTTTACTTTTTTTAGATTCCACCAAATGGTCTTTCCATGTGACTGTACCATTCTGCAATCCTGCCAGCAGTGAGAGAGAGTTCTTGAAGCTCAATACCTTCTCTAGTATTTGGCCTTGTCAGTGTTTTAGATGTTGGCTATTTTAGTAGATGTGCACTAATGTTTTTTTGTTTTAATTTGTGATTACCTAATAATAAGCATCCTTTCAGATGCTTATATGTAGAACATTGGTACCATTTCTTCCTAAGGATTTGATGAAATTCATCAGTGAGTCCATCTGAAAAAGTTGTTTTCATTTTGGGAAGATTTATTAATTACTCCTTCAATTTGTTTCATAGAGGTAGGTCTATTCAGATATCTATTTTCCTTGTGTACGCTTTGGTCAATTGTGTATTTTGAAAATTGGTCCATTTCATGTAGTTTATCAAATTGTGGGCATAGGATGTTCATCATATTTCTTTAGTATCATTTTAATGCCCATGGAATCATTAGCTATGGCCTTTGTTTATTTTTGATATTAGTAATTTCTATCTTCTCTCAGTTAACCAGGCTAGTGGTTTATCAATGTTATTATCAACTAGAGGCCTACTGCACAAATTCATGCACAGATGGGGTCCGGCAGCCCTCCACAATTGGGGCCGATCAGGCCTGGCTGGCTAGTGGGAGAGGCCCCCTGGTCAAACTCCTGATTGAACTCCTGGTCAAATTCCCAGTGAAGGGGAAAAATTGCATATTAGCCTTTATTAAATAGGATTAATATTATCAAATAATTGGCTTTTGCTTTTACTGATTTTTGTTCTCTTCATATTTTCATTGTTATTTATATTCTAATATTTATTATGTTGCTTCTGCTTACTTAGGAATTGATTTTTTGTTCATTCTCTAGTTTTATGGTTACTGTTCAGATCACTATATCAGAACTTTCTTCTTTTCTAGTATATGCATATACTAACTATCCTTTTAAATATTGCTTTTGCTCCACCCAAAAACTTTTGATAAGTATGTTTGCATTTCGTTGAGTTCAGAATAACTTTTTACATTTCCCTTCCATGTTCTTCTTTCAGCCATGTGTTATTTAGAAGGATTTTGCTTAGTCTCCAACTATTTGGAGAATTTTTGGCTATGTTTTTGTATTGATTTAAAATTTGATTCCATTGTGGTCTTAGAGAATACTTCGTGTGATTTCTGTTATTTAAATTGATGTTTTTTTTATGGCACACAATGTTGTCCATCTTGAAGTATGTTCATGTGAGCTTGAAAAATGTGGTTTCTGCTGTCGTGCTTCCTAAAAATGTAATTTCAATCCAGTTATCCTGATGATGCTATTCAAGTCACTTTTATCCCTACTGGTTTTCTGAGTGCTGGATCTGTGAATCACTACGAGAGTTGTGGTGAAGTATACAATTGTAATAGTGGGTTTCTGCCATCGGTGGTTTCCTCAGGTGTTTTGACAATGTGTTTTTCGGTTAACACACACTAAGGAGTATTATATCTACTTGGATAATTGGCACCTTTATGATTGCATAATACACCACATTAACACTGATAATACTAGTGGATCTGAATTTGATTTGTGTGTGTGTGTGAAATAAATATGACTATTCCAGCTTCCTGTTTATGTGCACTAGAATGGTGTATATTTTTCTATCTCTTTACTTTAATCTATGCGTATCTTTACATTTAGGGTGAGTTTCTCAAAGGGACTATATAATATCATCTTTTTTTTTCTCTTCTGACAAGTTCTGTCTTTTAATGGGTATAATCAGATTACTGACGTTTAAAGCAATCATTGCTACAGTTAGATTTTCATCAACCATACATGTTACTGTGTTTTTATTTCTTGACCTTATTGTGTTTGTGTGTGTGTGTGTGTGTGTGTGTGTGTGTGTGTGTGTGTGAGTGCTTTTGTCTCCCACTCTTTTACTACCTCTTCTGGTTTTAACTGAGCAATTTACAGGATTCCATCTTCTACCCACTTTACCGTAGCAATTATACTAATTTCTTTACTTTTTAAAGTGAATTTCCTAGAGTTGGCAGTACATATTTATGCGGGAGCTAAAAAATAGTAAGACATTACTTCCCACTTTCTACATTCCTCTTGGTGGGCTAATTATGAAGTTAACACAGGCAGATGAACAGGTGAAAATCAAATTCTGAATACATTCATTCACAAAGGAATTCACATAAGCACGAATATTCCAAGGACAACAAGGCAAGATTGGGTCTATAAGACATTTTTGGACAAAGGTGAAAGGGGGTAACCAGGTCTTAGAGTCAGAACTAAGAACTGGTTATTTACAGGTAGTTGGGGAAGCGGGTACACGCAAGCAGGAAAATCCCTGCTAGGCACCTGGGAAACAGGGGCATGGGTATCCAGCGAACAGGCACCTGTCTAAAGAACTAGTTTCTGTGTTTTTGTCTGCTTGTTTTTTACCACACATCATTCTGGTTTACCATGCATCATTCCACTTAGGCTAAGGTGGAACTCAAGTGTTCTTCCCAAAGCAGGTTTCTCTGTCTGAACTTCTTGGGCAGGAAAGGGGAGGGTCAAAGTTTCTGAGTCGTGTTTGTTGATACCCAGCTTAAAATCAATATGCCAGAAGGCAGCTTCAGGGTGGCAAATCTTTGTTCCCTTCACAGTAAACATTTGCAACTCATCCAAGTCCACTTTCAAATAACGCACTATTAATTACAGGTTGGGCCATTTCTTCCATCCCGTTTCTTTTAATATTGCTGCCATTCATTTCTCTTATTCATGAGGAAATCCTCACTGAGTACATTGCTGCTGCCATCATCCTGAACTATTCGCTGTTAGATCAAATACAAGATAAAGTATTTTCCTTTATCTTCATTAACAATCTTCCTGTTTTTATGTAGATCAGAGTTTCTGACTTTTATCATTTTCCTGCTTTCTGAAGAACTTCTTTTACCAATTCTTGCAAGGCATTTCTGTTGACAAATTATCTCATTTTATGTTTGTCTGAGAAAGTCTTTTATACTTCACTTTAAATTATAATATCACTGGAGCAGAAACTGGTTTGGCTCAGTGGACAGAGCATCGGCCTTCGGACTGAAAGGTCCCGGGTTCGATTCCGGTCAAGGGCATGTATCCTGGTTGCGGGTACATCCCCAGTAGGAGGCGTGCAAGAGGCGGCTGATCGATGTCTCTCTCTCATCAATATTTCTCTCTATCCCTCTCCCTTCCTCTCCGTAAAAAATCAATAAAATATATTTTTAAAAATAAATTTTAATATCACTGGATACAGAATTTTAGGGTTTTGGTGGTGGTGGTGGTGTGTGTTTGTGTGTGTGTGTGTGTGTGTGTGTGTGTGTGTGTGTGTGTGTTTGAGTGTGTGTTTGCTTTCAACACTTTAAAGCTTTAAGTTAGCTGTCTTCTTACTTTCATGTTTTCTGAAGAGAAGGCTAATGTAATTTTTAGCCTTGAATCTCCAGAGATAAGGTTCCTTCTTCACTGGCTCTTGCACAAGTATATGAGCAAATGTTTTTTTAAATATAATTTTTTTGTGATTTAGACAAATATATTTCTTCGCTCTATCCAACCACCTAACAGTTGTTCTATTTTGTTAAAAAGATAAGCTGTGGCTAGGATTTTTTTTCCTCCCATGATGAAAAATTGTATATATTCAAGGTAATTCTCAGGGACTCAGCCAACATACCATTTTGCTACTCTTTCAAAAACTAGTTATTCCATAGTAATGTGTTTCTGTTGTGGCAACAAGCAAGGTGAACAGCTAAAGAAATAAAAGTTTCTCTTCTTGTTTGCTTTCTTCAGGTGTGGGTAGGGTATTTCTAGGTCATGTTTTTTTGGTATACATACTGTTGGTGTTATTAATAGGGTTCTCACTGTGTCCGCACTGTTGCTGGTCAAGGTGGAATTCTTGAAAGAGTATTTTCTGGGACTCACACATGAGGACGAGTGATATTTATTTGTGTGGAAGTAACGTGATATTTATTTGTGTGGTTTTCCAAGGTCCCATTTTGCTCTGTCCCGCCATGTGAAAATTCCAGGTGTGTCTTCAGAATGGCTAAGATGAAAGCCACTGCCCAATTTCCACTCCATATCAAAGCACATTGCAGTGCAGCATCTGGCTGGTCTAGCTCTGTTCCCAGATGCAGTTCATTGTGTGTAGGGCAAGCATGTCAAACTCATGGCCTAAAGGCTACATGCAGCCCACAATGAATATTTTGGGGTCCCAGCCAATATAATGGTATGTAAGAAACATTTTAATAAAATTTTGTAACTTAATTTTTATGACATCCTGTTATACACAATCCTATGTAATAAAAGAATAATATGCTAAGTGTCCGACCTATCTGGCGACCAGTCAGTTGACTGTTTTGTCAGTAGCTATGATGTGCACTGACCACCAGGGGACAGATGGTCCGACCATTAGGTTATCTTTCTGCTGAGGTCCAGTCCCCTAGGTGAGAGGGCTGGACATGCCCTTGAGCCCTCTGCAGTCCCAACCCTGCTGGCTGACCCTAATCAGCCCGTAAATCAGGATTGGAGTAGATGGCCTTTATTGGCCCTGATCACCAACTAGAGTGAGGTACCCCACTCATGCACAATTTTGTGTATCAGGCCTCTAGTTATTAATAATGAACTATAATGTTCACTAATGACTGATTACTGTAATCGTGTTGCATTCTTTTCTCTTACATGCCTTACATGCAGGTGCACCATTTCTCTCCACTAATACTAGCAGTGAATATTTTAGCAGCTGATTGCCTCATCATTGCTCTTGAACTGACTTGTTTGGTGTGCCTAACAGGAATATTTTGCTTTCAGAGAACAAGAAAAATAGGTTTATTTGTGTTATATTTATTAATTTGTGCAGTTATTCAGTATCTGGCAAGTTAATGTTCAAGGAACATATTAATTTTGATTAAAATGTTCTATTATTTTATGTTAACAATTACACATTTATTCAGCCCTTTGTATTCAGTAGGTATCTATTGAAATAAACCTATATTTCTATGAAAATGAAAGCTTTTGATTTTTTGCAGCCCACATGAACTTAAACCTTGTTCATTTGGCTCATGTTAGCCTTTGAGTTTGACATGCTTGTTGTAGGGTCTGCCTGGCCATGGGCCATGTAGCGGCTTAGAGCACTTGCCAGGTGAGTGTGTGTCAAGAACCATGTAAGTAGGAGGAAGCAGGAGCAAGGCAAGAAGAACAGGAGGGTAAGAACTCTGTCTCTGGTGTACAGCTAGGACCTTAACCAACAAAGCCTTCAGGATTTGGCGTGCTTTCAGAGACTCTGCCCTCTTAGGCAACTTCACTGACCAATTACACATCTTGCTCTTTTATTTATTTACTAGAGGCTTAGTGCACAAAATTTGTGCATGGGGGTGATCCCTCAGCCCGACCTGCACCCTCTCCAATCTGGGACCCCTCAGGGGATGTCTGACTGTCAGTTTATGGGCTCAGGCCTAAAACAACAGTCAGGCATCCCTCTTGCAATCCAGGACCACTGGCTCCTAACCACTCAACTGCCTGCCTGCCTAATCACCCCTAACCACTGTACGTGCCTGCCTGATTGTCCCATTGAGAAGGCTAAAGAGGGCTAATTCCAATGTGACCCTGATATTTGGGGCTAGTGATCTGAATCCAAGCCAGCAAGCTCAGTGTACATTCCTGATAACCTATAATTAAGTCCCTACCTCCTTCCCAGATACTGATCTTGCAAAACGTGTTACTGTGAACAGTACACTGCTCTAGAGGGAGGGTGATTAATGCTGGCGCCAGGCCAGACCATCAGATATGGCCTGGAGACCCCCAACACCTGGAGGCCCTCTAGCACAGCCCCCCAAAAGGACCAGAAGCATAATTCATATATGTGGGACAAAGACCACAGGGGGATATAAAAGAAAGCCCCATGCATGTTTCTTCACACAGATTTGGAAGGCTGTTCCTGAGTCCACCTCTGTATTAAATGGTGTCCCTCTTCTTCTTTGAAGCGTCCTTGGTTTTCTTTGGTCTTCTGCAACACTAACTGCTCTCCCCTGCCAGTCTGATCCCACTAACTTCTCTCCCCTGCTGGCCTAATCACTCCTAACCACATCTGCCTCAGCCTCACCATTGTGTCTTTATCTGGAAATTATATATTACCCTTTTATTAGTATAAATTTTTTATCCTTTTTCCCATTGATTTGCAGAAAATGGACCAGTGATTCTGTGGGGAGTGTGAAACTTGCTGCTTCCTTGTGAAGCTGCCCAGAAGACCATGCTTATAATATCTGCCCTTCTTTTGTCCTCTTCTATTTTAATATTAGCTACCCAATTGCAATGATAATTCTTAGAAGTCTCCAAACTTCTTGGATATGTGATTTTTTTGTTTGTCATTACTTTTGGAAAATTTTCAGTCATTGATATTACATATATTTCTGCTGTTTCTTTGCTTTTTTCTCCTTCTTCTAGTATTTCTATCACACAAATGGTACATCTTTCATTATTTTCCCTCAGTTCTTCGCTCTTCTCTTTTTGTTCTTTGCAATTCTGTTCTAAGTTTCTATTAGTATTCTTGTTCATTGTTTTGTTTTCCCTCATCCATGTTTAGTCTACTGATAAACCTATGAAAGACTTTCTCCACTTCTTTTACTGTGTTGAATTTCTAACATTGCTTTTTTTTATTCTTTCTTGGAGTTTACATCTCTCTACTTACAATGTGTACTTATTTTTGCATTTTGTTTACTTTTTGTTATATGTATGTGAGCACATTAATCATAGTTATTTTAAATTTCTTGTATGATAATTATAATATAGCTTATTCTTGATTTGATGCTTCATTTGTCTCTGCAAATTATTTCTTGTTTTTTGTTATGTGTTGTGATTTTTGGTAGAAAACTAAAAATGTATCGGGTAAAAGTTGCTGAGGTAAGTAGGCCTTTAGTGTGAAATGTTTTGTTTTCCTGGCCAGGATTCAGGCTATGTTTACTGTTTGGTGTAGCTTTGAGTGTCATAAGCTAAATTTCCCATGGTGTCCTTTTCATCACCCCTGCTCTTCTTAAACAAGGTGTGAGAGTCTGAGGTGTGAAGTTCTTTCAGTTTTAATCCTGTTGATGGAGCGGTAAGGTGTGGGGTGAGGGGAGTGTCCTGTAATGGATTTCAGATTTTTAGTGAGCCTGTGCTCTTGGGCTGTGATTTCACAAGTATCTTTCAGTTTTTAACCTCTTCAGAAAAATAAGAAGTTGAGCTAAGCAAGCGTAGAGATAGGCATGACTCTTCACCTCATGGAAGGAGGAGGAGGCTATAGATGGGGTTTTTACCTCTCTCAGATTGTTTAGACTAGTAAAAGCCAAGTCAGTTAGGTTCTGGTGAACAGTTACTCTTTAGATAAACCTTGTTATGAAGGAAGAATTGCAAAGGACATTTTTCAAAACAGCTACCAAAACAAATTTAGAGATAGGACAGAAATAAGGGGGTGAGGGGTCCATGGATGAGGAATGCATAGGTGAGGACTCGGAGACACCAAATGCTTATCTTACTTTCTTGGAGAATAGAGGAATGTTATAAGAAGAAGGCATACATTTATAGAGGATAAAGGAATGTTGCAAGATAAGGGGACATAAAAGAGGGGCACACCATGTGGACTTTAAACTTTGAAACTGATACTTTGCATAAGAATGACCAATTAGGAAATCACAGGGGTATAAAGTAAGTAGAGTCCAATTGGAAAGGGCCATGAACTGATAAAGAGCCACAGCCTTTATAAATCTGGAGATAAAGAGACTCAAAGGATTTTTTAGTATTGATTTTTCCCCCCGTTAGAGATAGAATGAGCAGGTTTTTCCTATTTGGGGATCACTCCTGTGGAGGTTCCCCTTTGGCGACCCTTACCCAAGCAAAGTTTGTATATGTTTCTAATAAACTTACACATTTTTTACTCAAGAAACCTTTTACTCCATGAGTTTATCCTTCAAACTTTATAGGGCAAGATCCCACAAGGTGGAGAGTCTACACCCTGTGAAAGGACAAAGCAGAAACGAACTCTCCTCCATCTTGTCCTATAGGGCTGGGCCCCCTGCCTAAAAACCCTCCCTTTTTCTGGGAGTGACCACAGGTGTTCCAGCAGTGTCCTAACTTCTCCGACCACTACCTGAATGGACCAATGAAGCTCCACGAACACAGTGAGGGTCCTAATAAGGCTAAACCACAGAAAAACCCTGACCCAAGTGACCAATCCCTGTAATCCACGTCACTTCCCTAAGTCCACCCAAATAACCTATTTTTTCATATCCATGTCTTCTGCAAATATCTGTCACCCTCCCAAGATCAAATTATGTTATTCTTTGCATATGGTAGCAATAAGTGCACTACTGTTAGTAAGGAAGGACATCTAGAAAACCAAGAGGAACATCTAAAAACTCTGATTCTTACCATTTCGGGCTGCATTGTGTCCATCAAAATTCATGTGAAGGTCATAACCCCCAGTACCTGAGAATAGAACTCTAGTAGGAGATCATGTTTTTAAAGTGATGGTTAAGTTAAAATGTGGCCATTAGGATAAGCCATAATTCCAACTTAGTGGCATCCTTATAAGAGTTTATGTCACCCAATGAGACAGTAGGCATGTGCTCACACCAGGGAAAGCCAGGAGAAGAGAATAGCCATCTGAAACCAAGGAGGGAGGCTTCAGAGCCAACCAAACCTGCTCACAGCTTGACATTGGAATTCCAGCCTCCAGAACTGTGAGAAAATAACTTTTCATAGATTAAGCTATCCAGTCTATGGTATGTTGTTAGGGCAGCCTGAGATGACTAATACAGATGCAGATTTTTTTCTAGATTATGTGCCCTACCAAATTAATTCCTAAGGGCATGTTCAATGGCTCCCTATTTGCCCCATGAGGTGAGGATGGGATTTCTGCTTTATGGTTATGTGGTGTTCAAAACCACAATACTGGACTCTGTATAGATGAGCTAGATAGCAATTTCTCAATAATTTAAGCTCACAAGATGGGAGAGAGAGACACCACAAGCCCCACAGTGACAAGAGGGGAGTTGTACTCACAAACAGGGAATGTGCAAGTTCTATGGGAGGGAGGCTGTGAGGTATTGAGGGGATGAGGTTGCCCATAATTTCCCTGTAGCCTGTAATCAAATGCTTTACTAAGTCCACAGAAGGGTAGGAAAGAAAAACCCACTACTTAGGAAAAAAATAAGACCTGAGCCTTGTCCCCTTAAAAAAGTGAATTTGTGGTAGGGGACTTTATCTGCACATCAAGAAAATGAAGGGGAACTTGTACTTAGGCCATTTGAGGCCTTGCTGGTTTCATGGCATGTCAAGATAGCACATGTTATTGAGCCTTAATTTTAGACCTTACACCACAGTGCTGTTTTCCATGTGGATATTTTCTCTCTCAACTCAGACAACATATCCGAGTGTCTGATTTGTCCCACTGCCTCATCTTCTCCACCATGTAGCATAACTGAAAAGGATGTCTCAGAGACTGACTTGTGGCATCCTCAATTCTAAACTGCCTTGACTCATAGAATTTATACTCACTGCTTTCACCTAGAACATCTTCCGAATCACCCACCCTTTTAATTTTCCTATAATTCATAGAAAATATCTCAATGTCCTCACCGAAGCTCCTTAGCTAGCAAAGTTCTATGAAGGAAGGCTGGGTATTTATCTTCCTTTCCCCAGTCCTAACACAAGGCTTTTCTAAAGGCATATGCTCAAGTAAAAGTGAGGAATGGATGAGAAAGGGTGTGAGAGATCTAATTGCTAATATGTACTACATCTTTTGATAAGCATATCGAGATATAAAACAATTTTACAAAAGAAAAGATGGAAAAGTGGAAGGAGAATAACAGTTGATGATAGCTTTTTTTTTTCCTATTCTATTATTCCAACAATTTCACTCTGGGATTCTTTCCCATATCCACACAATATTCTATTATGATGTCATATATTGTTTTCATGCCAAAAATTAATCCTCAGATTATACCATTAGTGGGACACTGGCAGATCAGGCCACAGAACATTTTCTGCCTGTAGTACCAGTGCCAGTCACAGATGCCTATCTATCTGTGTTCTTTCTACCTCCTCTCTCAAAGCTTCTTCATATTGTGATGTGAATGACTTGCAACCATAGCATTGAGCTTGGCCCCCAAATCCAGGACGTTCATCTTGGTTGTTTCTGCATACACTTTGGGACCCCAGAGGAACTTACAGTGTGGAGGATCAATGTCCAACCCCTGGCTGTGATCCAGGTACTCCAACTTGACTAGATCTTTGGTGATAAGCTTCCTGGATTCCCCATAGATATAGTGTTTCCTCCCACTCACAGGGCCTTCAGGAATTCCCAAGTCTCTTCCTCACTGGCACAGTTGCCATTCATGAAGATCACACCCAAGATATTAATCAAGAGACCAGTCTTGGGTAACCCCTTAGCAGCACCCACCCCCCTCTTATGGGGGAGTTTAAGTTTGCTTACAAGTTCATAGGCGGGTTGGGGTGAGTCCACTTTCTTCATGTCAACGACAGAAAATCCACTACTCAGCAGTACACTAGGAATACCTGGACAGGGTAAGAGATACTCGATGCTGTCAGAGGCTTTCTTGAGGATCTCCATGAATTTTTGGAGTTACTTTTGGTCGACAATGTTTAGCATGTCTTCCTACAGATTGGACTGCTTCGTGTTATACTTGTACAAAATAAACTTTGAAAAATAGTCACCTCCATAGTTAGAGGATCACAACATGAGTTCTCAGGAGATGGGACCTCAGAGGAACATGCATGTCCCTCATCTTGGCTGTTCTCAGACCTCGTGTGAAAAACACCTCAAGAGATCATAGAGGTATTTGGAGCTCTCTAAGACATGTCAGAAGTACTAGTTGGATCAGTAGCTGATGAACTCAGAAGATTAGCCTTCAAACCAGAAGATTAGAAGGAGAGGGCCTCTTCTATTGTGGCATCTACCAACAATATCCTGCAGCTTCATCTTGGGAATCTTATTGATTTGGATATTTGCAGCTCTTACTCTTGTGTCTCTGAGGTATGATGACTATGGTCAGAGAAAACAGTCAGGAGGATACAAGGATAGGCAATGAGAGTTCCTGGAGGATTAAGGTCAACAGTGTACTAGTAGATGCAACTTTGGCATAGGAGTAACACCTTTTTGTAATGAAGTCTACATGTGTAATTCTCCTCAGGGGAACCTCTCTAAAAACCTCCAGAACTCCTGTGCCTTGGGTAACCTTTAGACTGAATCCTGCCAGTCCTGCCTCAGGCATACTGAGGTGATAGTAGGAGCTGACAGTTTTTGAGTTTGGGAAATCTGTTATTTCATATTCAAGAGTATAATTCAACTGATGGCATGTCATGGGACCAAAAAGAATTAAGTGCAAGAGGCCCATAACTCACCAACCCTGTCCAGGTATTCCTAGTGTTTATTGCTTAGTAGTGAGTTTTCTGTCGTTGACTCTTTGGTGTCCTCAGTCCTTACCAAGGGTTATCATTTGGCTTCATATCTGGTCTTGTGTCACCACCTGTCCCCCTTTAGTTGAATAGTGGCTATACTTTCAAACTATGGATTTCACCTCCAATAGACTAAATAAAAGTGTTGGGGGACCTTCCATTTTCTAGCCCTGTCCATGGTCTTCAAGTGCTGAAAACCAGTGGGAAGTCAGATGAATTGTCATCCTGTCTATTTAGAGAGGCTTATGGACCCTCAGGCCTTGCTTTGACCAGCTGTTCTCATGTTCTATAATTACTCCATTACCCTTGGGCCTGTCCCTCATATTAAGGCCAGGTCCACCCTGAGGGCCATTAGGAATATGAGGATCTCCTGGTCTGACCATACCTGTCCTTGGATTCTTGAGGCTGAGAAAATAATTATTATTATGGTGTACTCACTGTTGCGGGGCTGTGGTTGTTTACCAGAGTATTCCTAGTATTCGCCTTGGCCTCTAGAAAACTGGAAATATTCTCACTACTGGACTTAGGCCATACCCCTTAGATCAAGTCCCTCACCCCCTTTATGACACCATAGTAGGTGGTGATTATGCTACATTATGCCAGCAACACCCAGGTATTCCATGGCAGTAACAAGGGTGGGATAGTCTGGGGCCCTCACATTTCTGAGAGGAATGGATTCCCAAATTATGACTCAGATTTCTCACCTTGACTGTTGGGTGATGCTTGGAAGTCCTTCCTTTACTTACCTGAGGACCCTACCCTTGGAAAAAAGCATTCACATCTTTAATACATCTTTGATTCTCATGGGGGTCAATCTAATGCCCTTGCCTAAGAAATCTCAGAAATGAGGAATTGGTAAGATGCTGTGCTACCTCAGGGTTTTAGCTTCTATATTCCCCATAGCTGTAATTCATGGTTCTGCCCTTGTTTCCAGAAGGGCCTAGATCCCTTCTCTGTATTCACCTAGGACTCGCAGTTGCAGGACAAAACCCTCATCTTCTGAGGTGCCAGAGAGCAAATGTCAGGGAATGTACATGAGGCTCTCACAGCTGTAAGTCAATGCTCTCACCTCCTGAGGAGTCATGGAAGGATGGTTGACTGGTGCAGTGCGTGTCATAGCCACCGTTCAACCTATTTATTCCAGTTGTTCTGCTGTTCTGTTCACTGGGCTTTTATATAGATAGATAGATTGATTGATTGATTTGATGTTTTCCCCTGCCACAATACCTTGATACATCTTATAGTTTCTAGCATTTAATCAAGGACCAAATCATTCAATCCTTTCCATCTGTCCTTCCATTCAAACCACCTCCACGCTCTTCTTTTTTCCCCACCAAAATTTAGCCCTCTTTTAGAACTCAAAAGTCTACTCAAGGTATTCTAATTAAAATGTTCTTTTACTACAATGGAATCTGACACTACCATTTCAAGGCACAAAGAATCAACATCCTGGCTTCTGTTCACCTTCACATCAAAGGAGTATACCATTATTTGTCAGAAACTCCCTGAACAGAGTGCATAGAACACCCCTTTGTGTACTCTATATTCCTGCATTGAGATCATAGAAGAGACATCTTTGATTCCTGATTTGGAGGCGGGGGTTCAAGGAAGGGCTGTTCATCATGGGTAGCCACCTTTTCTCTGGAGTAGCTTCCAGAATCACAACTCTAGTCACACCACCCACAGGAGGGCCAGCAACATGCAAGGTGAATCTTTGAGAACCTGGAATTAGAGTGGGTGAGAGGGAGTGAGACCTATGCCATGGAAATTCAGGAAGACTTCATCACTCTATGGGGCATGGCTGTTCTTGGGACCACAGTGGTGGAAGATGCTGTGTCCACTGAACAAAGCCTGTGGTATGGCATTACTGGGCAGAGGGTGAACAGGGCATGAACCCTTTTTATTCATAGAGACAAGAGGGGTTTAAAAGGCACAACAATGTACTCTGGCTGGGTGGATTAGGGAGGGGTAGTATCATCCTGTGCAGTGAATAGTTATAGGATCAATCCCTGCTATGAGCACATACTGTAGGTAATTGATCAATGTTTCTCCCTGTACCATTGCCTTTCTCTAGAAAAATCTATCAGATGAAGATTAAAAAAAAAAAGAATGACAGGGCAAGTGTTCTATGTGAACTATGCCACCTGAATTGGCATCCTGGAGTCTGTGACATGAAGGGTGTAACGGGGAGAAGGAAACCCCGACTGTGGTGCTTAGGAACCCAGAAAAGAGAGGGTGATGACAGTAGCACTGACTGTCAATAAGAGTTTGACACTAATCAAGGCAGGGGTCCAGTGGAAAACAAAGGCAGGTGGAACATAGGCAGGGGCACACATGGCCGTTTGAAAGAGCCTAAACACTGAAACCAACCATGCAGGAATAACAGAATGTTTTTAGACTCAGAGAAGGCATGTGAAAATGGGGAGGACCTGCAGCAATAGGTGAACAGATACATAAGTTCAGATCCTTTCCTGGGTAAGAACAATTGAGGGAATCAATCAGGTGCCAACCAGGGTAGATATAGAGCAGGACTGTAGCAAATATATACCCCTAGAGAATAGGTCTTCAATGGACAACCCATAATTGGTCCCTCTCCCTGTGGGTTAGTCTGAATCTGCTTGTAATAAATTTTTCACGCTTTTTCCTAAATCTTATGGTCCAGAGTGCTCAATCCTCAGCATCATGAGACAAGACCCTGGGAAATATCCTTTGCTCACTGTTCTGGATATCACGGTGACTGTGAAACGGGTTCCTGGACTGCAGGATCAGGAACGTGGCCCTCCAGTCCAATCAGGAGAATACCGGCCATGCAAGTCAGGTGATGTAATGAGAGCCTAATAAAGGAAGGCTTAGAAAGTTGGGGAAGGGCAGAGGCTTCAGGGACTCAAGAGCCTTCTTGTGAAGGAGGAGCAGAAAGAGTTGTGCAGTTCACACCTTCCACTCTGCTCCCTCCAACCCTGGTTTAAGGAAGCAAGGGGAGGAGTTACTGGAATCTAAAGCCCCAAAGTGGACCTGGTTGGAGAACATTCCAAAAGCAGTGAGTGCCTTGTTCGGAGTACAGGCAGACCTCAGACCCTGCCTGGGAGGAAGCCAGAAAACCAATACCCATTTCACTCTCCTCCTGCCCTCCATTTCCTACTGATACTTCTCAAGGTTCAGCCACCTAGTAGCCAGTAGGAAACAGAACATCCACCTCAACAGAGCTCATTCAGATGTACCTCCCAGGACACAACAGATATAGGGTGAGCCCAGAGCATGGTACACCAGGGCAACCAGAGGGAAGCAAAGCAAGGAGCCTGCTGCAGAAGAAGCCCTCAGGGGCTCACTTGACAAATGCAGACACAGTTCTTCCAATTCCTTGTAAAGAATTGAGCAGGAACAGGAGCTGTGGGAGGCCAAATAGTGAGAAGTCAGCTTTGTTTTCTCACATCTTCAATCCAATCCCTGGGTATAGAAACAGAGTATGGGTTAGAATGAGTACAGAGAAGAAGAGGAGAGTGAGGAAGAGGAGAGTGAGGAACAGGAGAATCTTGAATAGCAGAGAGGGGGTGAGCAGTGTGAGGATGAGAAAGGTAAGGATGTGAAGGGTGAGTATGAGGACAGTGAGGTTGAGGAGCATGTGGATGAAGGTGAAACTACTAGATACAGCTGAAATCTGTAGATAAAGTGGAAGAATGGGGGACTAAGAACTAGGTACAGGGACTCCTGTCTGGGTGAGGCATTGGGCCTGCGAGTAGATATTTAGGGGACAGGTTTTTCAGAGGCTGAAGGAGCTGGGAATTGATGGAAACCAATATGCCCTAAAATTGGTTGAAATGAATCCTGGGAAGGAGTATGGGAGCTGCTAAGTAGAGGATTGATGGTCATCATGATGACAGAGCAATCATGGAGATGTGACAACATAATTAGAGCCAGGGGTGGGAAGAATGATTCAGGAAAGGTTTAGGAGGTGGATGGGCTGGTGAAGTGGGGAGGGGTGAGGCCTGAGACCCTGAGTTTGGTGGCCACCCTCATACCTTGGACATGCAGGAACCAGAGATGTCTGTCTGAGACTTTTTGTACCCATCTACAGGGCTTCTGCTCCATATAAGGGTGGCGAATATTGTCTGTGGGGACAAGTCATCCAACAACAGTCCATGGACACCAAGGCCATTGGGAGCCAAGGAGCTGCAAAGTGGGAGGCATGTGAAGTTGGGACACAAATGAGTGGAGGTGGTGGCTTTTCTCCCTGTTCACTGTGCATTTGCTCACAGCTCATCATGTGGGTAATTATGGCCACCAGGGTGACAGGTGCCCACAGGAAAGAAAGGATGCAATTGTGTCCCCAGACAGTGTGGGCAACAGGGGTGGGGGATGATGGAGACATGGATTTGGTTGCTGAGGGCTGTCTGCAGAGGGCTTTGAGGGAGTTTGGTGGATCTTGGGTGCAGGGTGATATGGGGGTGCATTGGCAGCACACATGGACCGTGAGTGGCAGGAGGAGAGGTTGTGGGTGGGAGCTAATTAGCTGCAATATGGTCTCTGGGGAAGGCCTGGACTCAAACCCGTGTCTTCCAGCCTCATGTCAGCGGCACCAGCATCCTTCAGTATTCCTGTGGCTTCCCATCCTCCCCAGAACACTCTAGCTGCCACCCAGTCAGTGTGACCAGGGTCCCACCAGTGCTGCCAATGTGTTCAGGGCTGGAGTGCTGCACAGAGGACAATAGGGGAAGGACAAAGAGGCGTCTCTTTTTTCTCTGGTTCCTGCGGTGGGAGAACAGGGTGCTTGGGGCTCCTGACTCAGCCTAGGAAGCTCCTTCCTTGCAGCCCAGTCTAGGTGGCTGGTGATCGCAAGTGTCAGAGAGAACTAGTTCCCCAGGCCACCCCTCAAAACTCTGGGACTCTGGCTCCTCTGAGTCTCCATAAGCCTGGGAAAGCCTGGGGCAGTGGCTGTGCTCTCTACTTCCCACTGGGCCCAGGCTTCTAACAGCTTATGCATTCCACAGGGGCCTCAGGACCTGCCCCACATGAGCACCCAGCCTACCTGAATTTTATGCCAATTAGAAACGGAAAACCATTAGAGAAGGAGATGGGACAACCCCAAACCCAGCACAGTGGCAAGAAATCCTCTGTTTTCTGGCTGGTGTGACTAATGGTTGAGCATTGACCCATGAACCAGGAAGTCAGGGGTTTGATTCCCACTCAGGGCACATGCCTGAACTGAGGATGTGATCCCCATTGGGGGATGTGCAGGAAGCAACAAATCAATGGTTCTCTCTCATGGATGTTTCTATCTCCCCTCATATCTCTCTCTCTCTCTCTCTCAAGAAAATCAATGAAATAATTTCTTTTAGAGTCCATTCTCGGGACCAGTGTGGGGACCAAGCCAGGTAGGACTATGGGCACAGACACGAGAAGCTGAGAAGAGAGCCCTCCCAGGCTCTGAGACTCAGAAATGATTCAGTTAATGGACTAGAACAGGGATCAAAGCTGGAGGCAATGGTACTTTTGAAAAGGGCAGCAAAATAAGAAAGTTGCTCCATACCTGAGAAAAATGGGGAGGCCCCACAGGAGCCTGGATAAGGAGCTGAACCCAAGGGAAGCACTGGTAGCATTCCCTAGGCGCCTATGGAAGCTGGTTTCCACCCAGGCCTAATTTTCCCGGGGCTAGAGGCATCTGAATTCAAACCATTCACTTTCTTCTGGTGATGAAAGTAGGCAAGCCCTTTGTGTGAGGGTCTGGAGAGAAACCTGAATGGCCTAGGACTGTAGGCCTGGAGACTAAGACAGTAAAGTCTCCTTGCACTGCTGGGAGGGCCTGCTCAGCTAAGCTCTTGTTGTGGGCAGCCTGCCCAGATACCGGTGCAGAGACCTACTCAGAAGAGACCTCCAGTGTGCCCTTGTTCACACATTCCTCAGTAAGCAAAGAATCACCTCTTGTGTGCAGGCCCTACTGTGCCAGGGCCCGAGAAGTCCACCATGGCTGGCAGAGTGCAAGGCTGGGGTGCTGAAGACAGTTCCTGATCCCCAGAGTCTTGGAATGTTCCCACTTATGGCAGCCTCCAAAGAGGATGAGGACCTTGAGATGAGGGTGACCCTGGATTGTTTGGGTGGACCCTAAATGCCATCACACATGGCCCTCTCAGAGAGAGGCAGGTGAGCATAGACAGAGGAGAAAGAGATGTGAAGACAGAAGCAGAGATTGAAGGGATACAGCCACAAGCCAAGCTCACCAGCCACCGCCAGAAACTGCCAGGGGCCTAGAATTGATGCTCCTCCAGCCTCTGAGGGGTGCCCACCCTGATCACATTTCCATTTCAGTCCCTTGAGAGTCATGTAGGACTCTGGCTGGCAGAATAAGAGAATGTACATTCATGTCCTTTGAAGCCCCCAAGTCTGAGATAATCTGAACATTAGCCGTAGAGTTGGGGTTCTTTAGAGAAACAGAACCAATAGGATGGAGAAAAAAAAGAGAGGTTGGTTCACATGATTACAGGTACTGGCCAGTCCCAGGATCTGCAGTGTTAGTCAGCCAGGTGGGGGTCATGGCGAGCCGAGGATTTCATTTTCAATTGTCTTGATCATTTGGGCTTCTATGACAAAAAATCAGAGACTGAGTAGCATATAAACAACAGACATTGATTTCTCACAGTTCTAAATGCTGGAAGTTTGGGATCAGGTGTCAATGTCAAGTAAGGACTTCTCAATGTTTCCTCACATGGCCAGAGATATTATGTCTTTAACTCTGATGGTTAAGGTAGAATGAGGCCATTAATATAGGCCATAATCCAAACTTATAAGAGTTTAGGTCATCCAAGGAGACAACAGGCATGTGTTCACACAAGGGACAGCCAGGAGAAGAGGGAAGCCATGTGCAAGCTAAGGAGAGAAGAAGGATCAGAGCAAACCAAAACTGCTTGCACTTTGACATTGGAATTCCAGCCTCCAGAACTGTGAGAAAATAAATTTCTGTTGATTAAGGCATCCATTCTGTGGAATATACACTTAGTGGCCAGATTATTATGACCAGCCCATCAGTACTTCGTTGGGCACCTTTTGCCTTCAGTACTGCGGTGATTCTCTTGGCATTGACTCCACGAGGTGTTGAAAGGTGATGTGAGGAATCTGACACCAGGCCTGATGAATAGCACTGTCCAGTTCTGTGAGATTTGATGGTGCTGAAACCAGCTGTCTGATGGCTCCTTTAACTTCGTCCCACAAATGCTCAATTGGCTTGAGATCTGGTGATTGGGGGGGCCACCTAAGCAAAGTAAATCCTCCATCATGTTCTTGAAACCACTCCTGCACAATATGAGCACCTTGGCATGACACATTATATTGTTGGAAGAAGCCATCTCCATTGGGATACACCATCAACATGATAGAATGAACTTGATCAGCAAGGATACTTAGGTATGTTATGCTATTCAGACTTTGTTCCACACAAATTAAAGGGCCCAAATCATGCCAGGAAAACATGCCCCAAACCATAACACTGCCCCCACCAGCTTGAAGGGTTGTACTCATGGATGTGGTATACATGCTTTCACGCTGCTTCCGTGAAATTCTCACTCTGCCATCTGCATGATGCAACTGGAAACATGATTCATCAGACCACATGACTTTTTTCCAATGCTCAACTGTCCAATCCTTGATTTCCTCTGCGAATTGGAGACGTTGTAGCTTGGTCATTGCAGACAGCAAAGGTCTTAGAACAGGCCTTCGAGCTTTCATATCCCATATGATGCAGCTTACTGCTAATTTACCTACAAAGGTCAGGTGGTCATAGTAATCTGGCCACTCAGTGTACTTAGGGAAGCCTGAGATAACCAATACTCTGCCTAGGATACATATTGATTTTCTGGGTTATCTGCCCTACTAAATTAATTCCTAAAGGCATGTTCAATGTTCTGCGATTCACCCTGTGAGATGAGGATGGGATTTCTGCACTATGGTGATGTGGTGTCCAGAACCACAACACTGGACCCTATAGGGATGATCTACACAGGAACTGATCAATGGTGCATACTCACAAGTTGGGGTAGAGGGACACCACCCATCCCACAGTGGCACTTGAGGATGTTACACTCAGGATCAGTGAATGAGCATGTTCTGTGGGAGGCAATCTGTGGGGTATCAAGAGTATGAGGTGACCCCTGATTCCCCTGCAGTATGCAATCAGATGGTTTGCAAAGTCTACAGGATGGTAGGGTAGAGAAACACACCATTTAGGAATACATAAGCTGTGAGCCTTGTCCCCTCCAAAAAGATGAATTTTGGTATGGACTTTATATGCAAGTGAAAAATATGGAGGGGAACTTGCATTTAGGCCAGTTGAGGCCCTGCTGTTTTCATGGCATGTGAAGGCACCACATATTATTAAGCATTTATTTTGGACCTTACACTGCAGTGCAGGTTTCCATGCAAATATTTTATCTCTCAGCTCACATATCTCATCGGAGTGTGTGACTCATCAGTCCCCCAGCCTCATCTCCTTCATCACATAGCATAACTGACAAGGATGTCTCAGAGACTGACTCGCTGTTTCCCCAAATCTAAACTGCCTTGACTCAGACAAGTCACACTTACTCCTTTTACCTGAAACACCTGCGGAATCATCTACCCTTTTAATTTCCCTATGAGGCATAGAAAGCACTTCAACATCATCTTGAAGTGATTGAAGCTCCTAGCTATCAAAGTTCTATGAAGGGAGACTGGATCTTTATCTTGCCATCCTCGGTACTGACAATGAACTGTCCTACAGGCATATATTCAATTAATTTTGTGAAATAGAGGAGAAAGAGTGTAAGAGAACTATTGTATTAAGATTTACTATATCCTATACCCTTTAGTAATCTAAGAATATGTATCTATGTATATAAAACCTAAGCGACCCTTACAATGGAATGACCAGAACATCCAGAAGACAGGTCACTATGAAGTGCACTGAGCAGGCAGGCAGGTGAATGGTTAGGGGTGAGCAGGAAGACAGGCAGGCGAGTGGTTAGAGGCAAGCAGGCAGGCATCTGAGCAGTTAGAAGTAAGCAGGCATGTGAAAAGTTAATGGTAAGTGGTCCCAGCTTGGGAGAGGGATGTCCGACTGCAAGGATTGGGACTAAACCTGAAGTCAGATACCCCACAAGGGCTCCCAGATTGTGAGAGGTTGCAAGTCAGGCTAAGGGGCCGCCCCCCTAGGCAAAATTTCCTGCACAAATCCTCTAGTAGAGGTATAAAACAATTAAGTTTACAAAAGAAAAGATGGTAAAGACAAAGGAGAATAAGGTGGATAAAATTTTATTTTTTTTCTATTCTATTGTTTCAACTATCTTACTGTGGGATTCCTTCCTATATCAATGCATATTCTATTATAGAGTCAGATATTTTCTTCATGACAAAAATTAATCCTTAGATTTTACTAGTAATAGAGAAACTGCTGATCAGGCCATGGGAAATTTCCTGCCTGTGGTATCAGTGTCAGCCCCAACTGCCCATCTGGTTTGTACACTTTCTACCTCCTCTCTCAAAGATTCTTTGTATTATAATCTGAAGAAACGTGGAAATATATTGTTGAGCTTCCCAAAAAACTCCAGGATTATCATCTTGGTTGTTTCTGTTTAAGCATCAGGGCCCCAGAGGAACTCATAGCATGGAGGATCAGTGTCAGGCACCTAGAGGTACACCAGGTACTACACCTTCCTAGATTCCCCATTGAGGTAGTGTTTCCTGTCAGGGTACACTCACATGCCTCAACTCTAAAAACCCACAGGGTTCCTGAGCCGTGGGAAAATTTCAGGCTGTATCCTGCCAGTCCTGCCTCAGGCATACTGAGGTGACAGTAGAGGCTAGCAGTGTTTTGAGTCTGAGCAGTCTGTAATTCCACATTCAAGAGCACCATGCAACTGGTGGCAAGATATGGGTCAGAAAAGAATGAAGTTAAGGGGGCCCTTAACTAATTCACCCAGTCCATGTATTCTCACCTTTGACTGTTCAGAGATGGGTTTTCTGTCTTGGTTTCTTTGGGGTGCTTAGGCCTCCCTCAGGGTCCTCATTTGGCTTCATATCTGGCCTTGTGCCCCTTTAGTTGAACAGTGGATATACCTTCAAACTAAGGATTTCACCTCCCATAGACCAAGTAAAGTAAGTGTTGGGGGAGCTGAAGCTTGCTAGCCCTGTTCCTGGGTCTTCAAGTCCTAAAAGCCGGTGTGGGGTAAAATGCATTGTCATCTCTTCTATTTAAGGATGGATGAACTCTCTGCCCTTGCTTTGACCCACTTTTCCCTTGTTCTATGATTTCTCCCTGACCCTTGGGCCTTCCCTTCATATTAAGGCCAGGACCACCCTGAGGGCCCTATGGGAATGTGAGGAACTCCTCTCTGATAATCCCTGTCCTTGGATTCTTGAGGCTGATTCTTACTTTTATGGTGTACTCACTTTTGAGGGGTGTGTGGTTACCTCGATCCTCGTAGTATTCACCTTGGCCACTGGAAAGCCTAGAAATCCTCCCACTGCTGGCCTCAGGCCATATCTTTTAGACCAAGTCCTTCACCCCCATTGTGACACCTAAGAGGTGGTGATTGCATCATCACATCATGCCAACAATGTCCAGTGTCCCATGGCAACAGAAAGGGCATGCTACACTGGGGCCCTCACAGTTCTTAGAGGAGTAGGATCCCAACATTACCACTCAGGGTCCTCACCTTGACTCCTGGAATATACTTGGAACTCCTTCCTTTCCTTACCTGAGGATCTCACTCCAGAGCAAGGCCCTCACATCTCTGACACACTCCATACAGCCAGTCTAAGGGCCCTGCCTAAGGAATCTCAGGGATGAGGGCTTTGGCAGTTTCTGTGCCACCTCATGGTCTTAGTGACTACATTCCCCAGAGATGTCATCCATGGTTCTGCCCTTATTTCCAGCAGGTCCTAGATTGCCTCCCTGTGCTCACTTAGGTCTCACATCTGTAAGTTAATGCCCTCACCTCTTGAGGAGCCATGAAAGGAAAGGTCAGCGAATGCACATGAGGCTCTTCTGCTAGTGCCCATTCAGGGATGATATCAGGATTCAGACTCCTTGGGGCCTGTCTGTTCAAAGTAAGTGTTTGCCTTTACTCCTCACTCAGGATCCTTCCCTTCACTCATTCAGGCCTCTGTTACTGCCCTTTCTTTCACCTTAACACCACCCATGTACATGAAAGCTCTCACATCCCTGAAAACCATGGAAATTAGTGAGTGGATGCTCAACCTGACAGCCGTTCCTGGGCCTTCTGGTTCTGAGTGGAGACACAAGACAGTCTCTCTCTGCCTCCCCTATCTACATTCATTAGAATCCATCTCTTCGCTCCTATCTGTTCTGTGAAATGCTTCCATGGAAATGCCATATTCTTGAGAACTCTTGATTAGTCTTCTAAGAAATGCAGGCAACGTGCCAAGACATTGTTTCCCTTTAGTATCCACCCCTCCATAGTGGCATTTTAAGGGGCAGCATGTAGCATGGTGATCTCAATCATCTGTTGGGTCTAAGAAGCCTTCTCAATTTTCATTCAGTCTATTTTTTGTTGGAAGAATAGGAGTGACCACTGAAGCTCCTTACCTGCAGGGTTTGAAACTCCATGTGATCAAGAATACTCCACTTTCAAGCTCACTCAGTTTGTTGGACAGAATTCATTTCCTTTTGCCTATAGCATTTAGAGTTATTTTCTGATGTGCTTAAAAACTAATCTTCATACCTAAACACAGCCTGCACTTTAATGCCACATTTTATACTCCCTGACCTATTTAAACATGGTTGATTATTTCTTCACAACATGTAGGAGAGTAATATCACTCCTGATATCAAAATGGTGTCTTATAAAATGTCTGTTAGCAGGGGAGTGACATCCAGCACCTTTGTCATAAACTATTCCTTCCAATCAAGTCAAGGTCTATCCTGCACTTGAGGATGGGAGTACAAAAAGGCAAAATCACCAGGAGGTAAAGATCATATGTCCCCAATAAAATTCTAGATGCCACAGTTTTCCCTGGAGATCCTATTGTTTCACATTCCTCTTTTGTATAAATATATGTCACCCTCTCAAGATCCAACTATGTTATTATTCTTGGCACTTGGCAACAATGAGTGCAATTTTTTAAGTAAGGGAGAATATCTAGACATTCAACATTAACATCTCACCATTAAAGGTAATTTACATTTGATTGTAAATATTGTGAAGGCTATGGAAATGAGCAGTAAAAATTATTTTTTAAAAATTTCATATTTGAAAAATCAGAGTTGTTATAACATGACCATTTGTGGGATGCAAATAAGGAAAACGAGGAACCTAGCCTAGTGACCTTGAGGTGCTGAAAACATTTATAAAACTACTAGAGGTCCAGTGCACGAAATTTATGCCTGGGTAAGGTCCCTAGGCCTAGCTGATGATCAGGCTGATTAGGGCCTTCTGGCTGCCAGCAGGGGCTGCTGTTCTCCACTGCCAGCTGCTGGCTGGGGCCTACCTTACCTGGCTTCCAGCTGCCAACCTGGGTCTTTCTTCATTCTCCGCCACCCCTTGGTGGTCAGCACACATCATAGCAAGCCATCAAACTCCTGGTCTCCCGGTCAAACTCCCAAAGGAACAATTTGCATATTAAGCTTTTATATATTTATAGGTAGGATCAGAAAGGGACTCAGGTATTAGGAGATACTTCAAGTTTGCCTCTCCCAAAATAGAGAATAATGAGGCTAAGGCAGAAGGACATCGGAAGAAGAAAATTGAAGCAAAAGAGAGACATTAGGAGTGAAGGAGAGTCTTTTCAAAAACCCAACAGAGCAGAAAAAAATGTACTACAGGGAGAGAGATTGGCTGGAAAAAGGATTAAGTCCATGCCATCTTATGAGTCACTGCAGCCACCAGTACAGCAGAGAGCAGTGCACCTGGGATAGCCCTGAAACACTCTGCTGTACTCACTGAAATGCCGAGGTGAGAACAGGGTGTGTCAGTTGCCATGTTCCCAATTGCCATGTTCCCTGTTCACATGTTTAAAGAGCCAAGAGAGGGCTCTCTGAGTCTCCCAAGCTTCCCTCAGTCAGGCAAGCTCCCCTCTGTCTCCCACACTCACGTCCATCAGGCAAACTCTCTTCTCCAGAGCCCTCTTCTATGCACTCTTGCTCTCCCATGCTCTGACTCTGTTGTGCTCTCCAGCTGGTTCTCAGGCTCCCAACTCCCAGCCCTTGTTCTCAGGCTCCCATCTACTAGCTATCTTGCTCTCCACCTCTACTGCTGGCACTTGGGATCCTCTACTGTTGTTGGCATGCTCTGGATCAGTAATGCTATTGCCCTCCTATACTTCTTGTGTTAGGAAAAAGAGCAGTGCCAGGCAATGGCACTTGTTTTCGGTTTATGGTCCTTGATCCGTAAATAACATCACATTTGTATGTTATAATGAGTAGGAACAAGACTCAGATCCAAGCAAATTTAGGCTAGAAAACGAAAATTTTGAGTACTACATCCTTATTCAGTTTTACTTGCTGTTTTTAATCTCATTTTTTAAAAATCTCATTTTAATCATTTACATTTTTAATTATTATGTTATCTTAATTTAAAGTCTTTTTACATGTAAACATCATTAAATAGTTTCTGGAACAACTAGAAGAAAACTTTTAATTAATGAATCAAATAATATTATAAATGGAAGAGAAAAGAAATAAGGAATGGCACGGACGTATTTCTATATGGTATAAAAATTAAAAATCACTGTATTGGACACCTGAAACTATGTACGTATATATTATACACTAACCATACTTAAATAAAAATTAATTAAAAAATAACATTTGTCAAAACTGAAGATATAACAGAGAGAAATGTAATTTTAGATGGTGTGAGGATTGTTATACTTTGATGTTCAAACCAGAATAAAATACAGAAGGGGTAGGAAATTTGCTTGTTGAGTGCCAGAGGTTCAGGGTCACAGAATCTCAATAACTAATGTGTGCCTGAAAAATTCACAAAACAGAACATGGAGCAGCTAAAAGTATAGGAAACTGTCCATGTTCAGCAAGGAATGTGTAATACAAGGTCGTGTAAAGCTAAAATGATAGAACATATAATTGTGAAGAATATCAACGACTTCGTTATAATCCAGTAGTAACCTGTAAATATTTAAAGAAAAAGATAAAAAAAAATGGGCAATGAGTTTTTCAGATGTTCTGCAAGGGCATAATAAAGAAACAAGGTGATAAAATGGAAAAAGAAAGAAGGGTTATTATTTGCAGGAATGAAATGCTGATTGAAATAATAAATATTACATAATCTCACTCATTTATGGAATATAATGAACAACATAAGCTGATGAACAAAAACTGATCAGGAGACAGAGAAGCATCGATCAGATGCTCAAACCTCAGAGGGAAGGTGGGAAAGGGTGGGAATCAGGGGAGAGATCAAGCGAAGGTCTTGTATCCATGCATATAAGCAAAACCAATGAACACAGATCCCGGGGAGGTGAGGGCATGAGTGTGTGTGTGTGTGTGTGTGTGTGTGTGTGTGTGTGTGTAGGGGGGGCAATGAGGGGATAAAGACACACATATAACACCTTAATCAATAAAGAAAAATATTAGGAAAAATACTGGTGTTTATTCATTACTTTTAAACTTCTTTGGTAAATACTGACACATTTTTAAGAAGAGATAAAAATATTATGAGAATTACATTGCAAAGTAATATGTACATGTCACCCATGACAGAACATTATCTTTGGTTAAACTTGGAGATTAATGAGGCACTGAAAAAGGGCCATGGTTGAAAAAGACAAAGAAATAAAAAATACTCAGTGTGTAAGAGTGAATATGACTGCTTTAAGAAAGAAAATATTATGCAACTGCTTATGCCACAGGGAAAAAATCATGAGGTATCAAAGAATATGAGATTGTATCATCATGAGCAAAATCATTCATGCCCTTGATTGGAGGACAAATTTTAAATGAGAACTTTAAGATTCAAGGACACTGAGACCAGAAAATAAGTATGAGAGATGTAGTTAACAACTGGGAAGATAACAATATTTACAGGAGAGAAGAATTAAGAAATCATGAATCCCAATCTTGTTTATCTGGTATTTATTTTGTGAAAGATACATTTCACCTCAAGAAATTTTGTGTTAAATAAAAGCTTATGAAGAAAAATCTGTTTCTTCTTACATTGTTTGCCTACAAATCAATTACATTTTAAAAATTACACTGTCAATCACTACTTGGAATTACTGGCAGCAAGGAAAAATTACAATGTTTTAATAAGCACAGTTGCTTTATATGAGCTTGAACAACAAGCACATAAACACAAGCTTTTTCAATAGTGACAGCGTTCTATGTTACTTACTGCTGCCAATATTAGTTGCATACTGTCCTTCATGCACAGATAGAATCCAATTATGTCAGGGAGAATTTTCTTAAGATATATCCCCAGGTGTTGGCTTAGCTTGGAAAACAAACATATAAGGCACATGGCAAGATGGCTAGCAAATATTGCCACATATATTTAAAATGGCAGTTAAGAGTATTATTTTGATCACAGATGATGCCTGTCCCCCATCTCCCTTGGAATTTTTTTGAGTCCAAGACGTGTCATAGAAGATGTAATTATCTCAGACAAAGAACATTCAATGAATCAAAGATTGTCCTTAGCTAATAAAACTAAGTAAAATTTCCACATTAGAGCGCCTAGCATTTAATTCAGGTGAGCAGTTGCCTTCCCCAGATGAATGTGCCTCAAGCTTCTAGAATTACTATCAAGGAAAAAGTCCTTCCATCCCTCCCAGTTGCTTTTCCATCCACACCACCTCTGTTTACATCCATTACACCCTGGACAAAAGCTAGCCCTCACTTAGAGTTTGCCAAACTCCCACAATATACCCCGAGTGAAATACCCATTTAAGGGAACAGGTTATTCTTTTCCAACTCGGGTTAAAGCACATCAGCACAGTGGCTTCTTGGTATCTCACCTCAAGGGAAAGGCATCTCTATTTCTCAGCAACTGCCAGGAGAAGATGACGTAGAACATCGAGTTTGCAAATTGTGTCCACCTGCACTGTGACAAGAACAAAGGGTACCTTCCTATCGTGACCCAGGTGAGTATTTCTCTCTGGTTTACCCACAGCGCCAAGGTCACTTATAGCAGCAGTTGTCATTTAGAGACTGAATATTGTTGTCCCTCTTCGGCATCACCCCAATTAACATGCTGCACCCCTAACCCCCAGTGTAATGGTATTTGGATTTGGAGATTTGGGGAGGTACTTACGTTTGGTTGATGTCATGAGGATGGGGTGTCCAAGATGCCAACAGTGTTCTTCTAAGAAGCACAAGAGATAAGAGAACCCCCACTCTACCTGGGACAAGGAGGCCATCAGCAAGCAAGTAAGAGAGCTCTCACTGGAAACCAAATCCACAGACACACTGTGTATTTCCCAGGCCACAAACTGTGAAAATGTTTAAGCCACCCAGGCTGTGGTATTTTGTTAGAGCAGCCAGAGCAGACTAACTCAAACTTCATCTCCCAATTCACAAGCAAAACATAGGAGGACATGGCTTCTGCTCACCCTTTCCACAACCTCCATTGGCCCACCACATAGCATAAATGAAAATTACATCCCACTAAGGAATTGCAGTTGCCAATTCCCAAATTACTTGGCTCAGGAAATTTCTGCCCAACTGCTATCATAAAGAACACTCTCTTCCGCACCTATTCTTTTCACTTTACCTCTTGGTCCTACAGGGTGCTTCAACATCTTCCTCATATGAGTGCAACTTACAGGGCATAAAATTATATGAGAAGAGGCTGCATTTCCTTTTGTATCCCCAGTATTGACACTGAGAATCCCCAAATGCAGACTCAGTATGTGGTGGATAAAGAAGCCAGGAAACACAAGATCTAATTTATTAAGCTTTAATTACTACTCCTTCTCCAAAAAACAAAACAAACAAAACAAAAACAAAAACAAAAAACTTAAAACATCAGAGTGTAACGCAGATAATTTTACATAACCCAGAGATTATAAGGAACAAGGGAAACTAAGAATAATCATGCCTTTTGATTATTCAATTATCCCAACAGCTAGAATAGGGATCCTTTAACACTTCCAAGAATATTATCCCTATTGTGTTGCTATATACTCTGGTCTGAAGGAAGAAGAGCCTTAGATTTCTCTATGGGTGGGAAGGTGGTGCTGGCCATGGCCCTAAAAGATGCTCTGATTTGGGCAATAGTGGCAGCCCTGGCTGCATCGCTGGCTCGGGCTCTCTCTTCCTTATCTCTCAAAGCCTCTGCATAACACCACGAGTAGGCACTGGCGTGGGTATTATTGACCTTTGCACAAAACTCCAGCACTTCCATCTTGCTGGTTTCAAGCTGTGCTTTTGGACCCCACAAAAACTCAGAGCGTGGAGGAACACTGCCTGACACCTGGCGGCACTCCAGGTACTTCAGCCTCACAAATTCAGCGAGGAGCTTCTTGGGCTCCCCAAAGACGAAATGCTTTCTCCCAGGGTACACTTGCTTCACATGCAAATCTTTCCAGATTATTTCTTCAGAGACACAGTTGCCATTCATGAAGATCAAACCCAGGATATGCATCAGGAAACCAGTCTTGGGGAACCCCCTACCAGGCCGCACCCTCCCATTATTGGGGAGTTTCAGTTTGCTGACCAGAGAATAGGAGTAATTGCTTGAGCTAACGTCATTGATGTGTAATGCAAAGAAGGTTTCCATTTGATCAGAGGCTTTCTTGAGCATCTCACAAAACCGATCTTCGTAATCTTCCCCTACAATACATAGCAGGTCTTTCTTCATAATGGGTTGTTTCAGCTTATACTTTGACAGAAGGAAGAGCTCCAAAGCCTCAGTCCTCTTTTTGAAATCATCCACCACTGAGACCCCAGTGATGCGTAGGGTCCCAGAGACAGCCTCATCCCCATCTTGTCTGCTGGAAGCTTTATCAGATCCAGGACAAGATATAGCTACAAAAGAGGTTGTGCTGGTTGCTGAGCTTGGAGGGCCCTGGGGAGAGTTAAATGACCCACCCACAGGCAAACCATGGCTAATACCTTCACACTGAGCAGAGAAGGAGGGAGGGAACTCTTTTGCTGCTGCTGCAGTGGCCTGAGCGTTGTCACAGCTCTGAGGCTCCATTTTGGCATGGTGGCGTTTTTTGCTCTTGCGACCAGCTGGCATGATGTCACTATAGTCAGGGACAGCGGGCAGAAGCCTGGACAGGAAATTGGGAGATGGGGATACCTGGATAAAGGAGAAGGAGATCATGTGAGTGCCTTCAGTCAGTGGTGACATGGATTCTACCGTGGCCTTAGCTGAAGCTGCCTCTCTGGGTTTCCTGGAGGGCACTGCTCTAGCAATCCACAGGGCTTCCGTTCCGATCCCTCTGTTCTTGGAGAAACCTGGAGAGGCACTTGCAGGGATCCTTAGACTACACCCTGCAGCCCTTCCAAGGGGTACAGGGCTGAGAGCAGAGGGATTTCCAGTGGGGAGTGTGTGTTCTAGGGTGTCAGATTCTTCTCAGTTAACTACCAGAATCATCATGTCAAAGATTGGAAGGTCCTTGGCCCCTCTACTCTGCTCCTGTAAAATTGACACCTCAAACCAAACCTAGCGGCTCTCTGAGACACAAAGGTCTCCTTCATTGGCTGCTTGGGTCCTTGAATACTCATGCAGGGTTCTCACCTGGTCTCCAGGTGGTGGCTGGAATCCCGCTCTTCAGCTGACTGGAGGCTGCACCTTCACTGAAGGCCTCTTTTCTGTTCCATTGGATGGAGATAATAGAGGGTGAGTCTAAGCCTGGCAGGCCTACCCTGAGCTGAATGCAAAGGTGGGGCTCAGCATTCTTAACTTATTCCATTACAGGCCCTGTGCACGAATTCGTGCACCAGAGGAGTCTGGTCGGCCCGCCCCAAGATCAGCGGGGCTCCCTGAGGGGAGAGGCCAAGGGCAGTTGGCTGACAGGCTTCAGCCTGGATCAGGGTGTGAGTGGCTCAGCCAGGGGTGGAGGCCATGGTGTGCCAGGGGGAGAGGCTGAGGGCGATTGGCAGGCTGCTTCTACCCCGGATCAGGGTGGGAGTAGTACATCTGGGGCAGGGGATACTGGGGTGTGGGGCACGGCATTTTCAGGCCATCCCCGCCCTCTGGGTAAATTCCCTGTGAAGCTGGCAGAGGAGGGGACAATTTGCACACTAGTGTCTCATTACACAGGGTGATGGGTGGGCCCCTGGATCTTTCACTTGACTTTTGGTGTAGGAGCCTGGGACTCCTCTCTCCAGCCAGCACTTCCTGAGACTGCCCTTCCATGAGGATGAGAGTCACCCCACCTGCCCAGGTTCTCAAGGCTGAGAATAGGGTTCTCTTCCTATGGTCACGGGTGTTCCCTCAGATACGATGGCCCAGGGAGAGGTTCCCTTAACCTCTGGAGCGTCCTGGACATCCTCCTACTGCTGGGGGTAAACGGTCCCTCATAAATGGAAGCCGCCAAGCCCTCCACCTCGCGGCCCACCCCCTCACCCTAACCCAGCTTGCAGGACCCCGAGGAGAGGAGGAGTGTCAGCCATCTTTTCCGGAAACCTCCTGGATCCTGGTTCAGCAGCGGGATGGGGACTCCCTGGGTCCAACAAGAGGCCTGGCCCCTGCCCACCAGGATGCTCCCTAACTCGAGGGCCCTCCCTTCCGGGGTGCTTTCTAACTTGGGGGCCCTCCTCCCTGGATGCTTCCTACCTGAGGGCCCTCCTCCCTGGATGCTTCCTACTTTGGGGGCCCACACTCCCAGGATGCTTCCTACTTGAGGGCCTCCCTCCCCCCGGGATGCTTCCTAATTTAGGGTACTCCCTCCTGGGGTTCTTCCTAACTAAGGGCCCTCCTCCCTGGATGCTTCCTACTTGAGGGCCCTCCCTCACAAATGCTTCCTAACTCAAGGGCCCTCCCCCTTCCCGGGAAGCTCCCTAACTTGGGGGCCCTCCTCCCTGGCCCTCCCTCCGCCTTTCCCTCCCACCCACCCAGCCCCACCCCCCCCACCCCCCCCCCCCCCCCGCCCCCCCCGCCCCCCCCCCCCGCCCCCCTTTTTGGGCCGGGGGGGGGGGGGGAGGGGGAAGAGGGGGCGCCAGGAGCAGGCCCGGGGCGGGTTCCTCCCGCGCTCCCTCACCTTGGCTCTGGTGGGGTGTCACTCACTCTCCCCCGCGGACCTGGGCCGCCCCCGAATGGATCCCGGGGCCACACCAGGGCTCTCCCTCCGCCTCCGCGCTGTGCCCAGGGTCCCCCAGGCCTGAGGGCAGGGGCCGGGCCGGAGGCCTCAGCGGGGAGGGGCGGGGCCGGGGGAAAAGGGCGGGGCCAGGAGGAGGGGCGGGGCCTGGGGGAGGGGAGGGGCGTCCCAGAGGGGCGGTGGCCTCATCCTCCCCCCCTGGTCACCTTGACTGGACGGAGCCACAGCCTGGCCCTTCCCTCCTCTGCCCTCAGCGAGCGCGCTGCCTCCTCAGGGAAAGTCCCCTTCCAAGGGCCACAGGGGGAGCCAGAGCGCTGCCCCTCCCTTAAAGAGACAGGCCCTCTCCAGGGGAGAGTCGGTGGATCTCTGGCGCCCCCTGGGTGGTAGGAGGATGCACCGGGCCTCTCACAGGGATTGTCACCTGCACTCCTCCCAGGACCTGGGAGCCCTCCCTGGGCCCCAGCCTCAGGCAAGGCCCTCAGCTCCCTGGGGTGTCCCTGTGCTAGTCAGCCCCTCGGGGGGATCTAAGAGCAGATGAGGGGAGGGGCTGCAGGACTCGCTCCCTGGCTGGGTCATTCACCTGGGCTGCTGTCTCCTTAAGGACAGGCTTCCCCAGGCATGCCCCATCCCTGAACACCCCTGACCAAGCTGCCTGCTGCAAGGTCTCACAGAAAACAGGTCTGTGTCCGGGAGTGATGTGGCATGGATGGGGAGGCTGAGGGACCAGGCAGAGGACCCAGGGCAGATGGCAGGTTCCAGACAAACACACACACACACACACACCCCAGATCTTCTATTTCTTCTCTTTAGCAACCAGACTTGGCCCTATGAACTCCTGTTCCTAAGGATGAACTAACTGCAAGAGACAGGCTGAGCGGGGTAATTTTGTAAGGTCCCATCTCACATGCTCCTGTTATCACTGGATATTGTCTCCTGCCTTTCATGATTCACCTGTCTCAATCGTCTGTTATGCTTAGTGCTCTGGCTATGCATTCCAGTCCACCACATGGAGCACAAAACTTTTCAAGTAATTGTCCGATATATTTTGGATCACTGAGAAGAAAAGTGAATGCAGACATACAACATCTGTGTCAGGGTGGCTGAGGTGGGCCAGTGTGTGTCCTGGGTGACTTCAGACCAGGGGTCTTGTCTACTTCTCTTACTTGCCTATTTGTGGGTATCAGCATTTGCTATGTTCACCCACTGAAATCTGAGTGTGATAAACCCTATCTTTTAAGACTGTGGGAATAGGTGTTGTATGTGAAGCATCTGTCAAGATGATTGACCAACACTACCATTTTTTGTGGGCTTCTTTTTTTTTTGGCTCTTGTTTAAAAATATTTTTATTGATTCCAGAGAGAAAAGGATAAGGAGAGAGATAGAGACTTCAATGATAAGAGAGAACCACTGATAGACTGTGGAGAGTAAGCCCACAACCCAGGCATCTGTCCTTGACCAGAATCAAAGCCAGGGCCCTTCAGTTCTTAGGGTGAGTCTCTAATCCACTGAGCCAAACTGGCTAGGGCAACACTGGGTTTTTAATGAATGGCACTTACGATTTTTACCTACCCAGTAGCATTAAGCATTTCTTAAACCCAGTATATGTTGGGTAAAATGTGATGCTGTCAGACAGAACAACACCGAATCAGCCAACACTTCACTTTGCAATGTAAAATTAAATAGATTTTCTCCATCAGAACGTTTATTATTGAACATTGGTTTGGTGGTGTTTCCCCCTGTCACCGCACCTTGCTGCAACTTATAGTTCCTAGAACTCAGCCCAGGACCAACTCATTCAATCCTTTCCATCTGTCCTTCCATCCAAACCACCTCCACTGGCTTTTCCTTTCTTCCCCACCAGAATCTCTTAGAACTCACATAAGTCCCTCAAGGTATTCTAGTTAAAACGCTCTTCTAAGACAGTGGGATATAACTCTACCATTTCAAGGCACAGAGACTCAGCACCACTGTTCATCTTCACTTCAAGACAATCTGTGCAATAGGCTGATGATGCCCAGGGAGCCTTGGCAAATGCAGACGGTTATTCCAATTCCTTGTAAAGGAACTGAGCAGGAACAGGAGCTGTGGGACGCCAAATATTGAAGGGAAGTCAGCTTTGTTTTCTGAGACCTTCAAGCAAATAGTGGAGTACAGAAATAGAGTATTGGTAGTAGAAGTACATTGAAGAAGAGGACAGTGAAGAGGAGAATGAGGAATAAGAGGGTGAGGAGGCAGGTTTAGCCACTTGACACAGCTGAAATGTGTAGGCAACTTGGAGGAATGGAGGCCTCTGAACCAAGTACAGCATGACGTCCGTCTGGGTAGGGCATTGGATCTGGGAGTAGATATTTGGGGTGCAGGTTTTCAGAGTCTGAAGGAGCTACTTGATGGATTAGGTTTGCCCTGTGTTGGGTTGAAATGAATCCTGAGAAGTGTTGTGGGAGCAACAAAGTCCAGGATGTAGAGTCATGGGGATGACTGGGCATTTATGGGGATGTGACAATCTAAGTAGCAATGAGCTATGGGGTGGGAAGAATGATTCAGGAAGAGTTTTGGAGGTGAAGGTGTGGGCAGGGGGCAAACAGGCACCTGAATTGGAAGAGAAGGGCCAGGTCTACCTCAGTAGGAGAAGGGGAGGAGGATGTGCACCTGTTGGCATGCACCCCCAGGCTCCCCGGGCATCATCAGCCCATTGCACAGATGGGGAGACTGAGGGCCACAGTGGGCTGTCCACCCCACTGCCTGGACCTGCAGGAACCAGAAATGTCTCTTTGAGACTTTTTGTAGCGCCATCTACATGGTTTCTGCTCCATATAAATGTGGGGAATAGATTCTGTGGGGGCAGACTACCTACTGAAAGCCCATGAAAACCAAGACCACGGGGAACCAAGGGGCTGGGAAGTGGGAGTCATGTGAAGTTGGGATACGAATATCTGGAGGTGGTAGATTTGCTCACCGCTTGCTGTTCATTTGCTCACCCCTTACCATGTGGGTACTTATGGCCACCAGGAAGTAAAGGGTGCAATTGTGTTTCCAGACAGTGTGGGCAACAAAGATTGGGATTAAGGGGACATGGGCTGGGTTGCTCAGGGCTGTCTGCAGAGGGCTTTGAGGGTGTTTGGTGGATCTGGGGTGCAGGGTGATATGGAGGTACAATGGCACCATACATGTGACTCTGTGTGTGGCAGGGGGAAGGATGTGGATGGCTGGGAGCTAATTAGCTTCAGTATGGTCTCTGGGCAGGGTCTGGACTCAAGCCCATGTCTGCAAGCCTCATGTCAGCTGCACCAGCATCCCTCAGTATTCCTGTGGCTTCCCATCCTCCCCAGAACACTCTAGCTGCCACCCAGTCAGTGTGACCAGGGTCCTCCCAGTGCTGCCAATGTGTTCAGGGCTGGAGTGCTGCACAGAGGACAATAGGGGAAGGACAAAGAGGCGTCTCTTTTTTCTCTGGTTCCTGCGGTGGGAGAACAGGGTGCTTGGGGCTCTTGACTCAGCCTAGGAAGCTCCTTCCTTGCAGCCCAGTCTAGGTGGCTGGTGATCACAAGTGTCAGAGAGAAGAACTAGTTCCCCAGCCCACCCCTCAAAACTCTGGGACTCTGGCTCCTCTGAGTCTCCATAAGCCTGGGAAAGGCTGGGGCAGTGGCTGTGCTCTCTACTTCCCAATGGGCCCAGGCTTCTAACAGCTTATGCATTCCACAGGGGCCTCAGGACCTGCCCCACATGAGCACCCAGCCTACCAGAATTTTATGCCAATTAGAAACGGAAAACCATTAGAGAAGGAGATGGGACAACCCCAAACCCAGCACAGTGGCAAGAAATCCTCTGTTTTCTGGCTGGTGTGACTAATGGTTGAGCATTGACCCATGAACCAGGAAGTCAGGGGTTTGATTCCCACTCAGGGCACATGTCTGAACTGAGGATGTGATCTCCATTGGGGGATGTGCAGGAAGCAACAAATCAATGGTTCTCTCTCATGGATGTTTCTATCTCCCCTCATACCTCTCTCTCTCTCTCTCTCTTTCTCATAAAAATAGTCAATAAAAGTATTTTTTTTAGAGTCCACTGTCAATACTGGGGTGGGGACCAAGCCAGGGAGCAGGTAGGACTATGGGCACAAACCCGAGAAGAGAGCCTTCCAGGGTGTGAGGCTCAGAAATAATAGTGTAAATGGTCTAGAACAGGGATGAAAGCTGGCAGCACTGGTACTTTTGAAAAGGGCAGCAAAATAAGAAAAGTGCTCCATACCTGAGAAAAATGGGGAGGCCCCACAGGAGCCTGGATAAGGAGCTGAACCCAAGGGACCCTGGATAAGGAGCTGAACCCAAGGGAAGCTCTGGTAGCATTCCCTAGGCGCCTATGGAAGCTGGTTTCCACCCAGGCCTAATTCTCCGGAGCTGGAGGCATCTGAATTCAAACCAGTCACTTTCTTCTGGTGATGAAAGTAGGCAAGCCCTTTGTGTGAGGGTCTGGAGAGAAACCTGAATGGCCTAGGACTCTAGGCCTGGAGACTGAGACAGCTAAGTCTCCTTGCACTGCTGGGAGGGCCTGCTCAGCTAAGCTCTTGCTGCGGGCAGCCTGAGCTGTGGAGACCTGCTCAGAAGAGACCTCCAGTGTGCCCCTGTTCACACATTCCTCAGCAAGCAATGAATCACCTCCTGTGTGCAGGGCCCAGTGTGCCAGGTCCCGAGAAGTCCATTGTGGCTGGCAGAGTGCAAGGCTGGGGTGCTGAGGCCAGTTCCTGATCCCCAGAGTCTTGGAGTGTTCCCACTTATGGCAGCCTCCAAAGAGGATGAGGACCTTGAGATGAGGGTGACCCTGGATCATTTGGGTGGACCCTAAATGCCATCACACATGTCCTCACAGAGAGGCAGGTGAGCATAGACATAGGAGAAAGAGATGTGAAGACAGAAGCAGAGATGGAAGTGATGCGGCCACAAGCCAAGCTCACCAGCCACCGCCAGAAACTGGCGTTGATGCTTGGAGTTGATGCTTGCCCCAGTCGCTGGAGGGTACCCACCCTGATCATATTTTTATGCCTTTGAGAGTCATGCAGGAAAGTGGCTGGCAGGCTACAAGTGTGTACATTTATGTCATTTTAATCCCCAAAGTCTGAGGTAATCTTTAGATTAGCCATAGAGTTGGGGTTCTTCAGAGAAAAAGAACCAGTAGGATGGAAAGATAAAGAGAGGTTGGTTCACATGCTTGCAGGTACTGGCCAGTCCCAGGATCTGCAGTGTTAGTCAGCCAGGTGGGGGTCATGGAGAGCCAAGGGTTCCATATTCAACTCTCTTCATCATTTGGGCTGCTCTGACAAAATATCAGAGAATGGGTAGCATATTAACAACAGACTTTGATTTCTCAAAGTTCTAAAGACTGGAAGTTTGGGATCAGGTATTATGGTCAAACAAGGACTTATCGATGTGTCCTCAGATGGACAGATATATTATGTCTTTAAAGCAATGGTTAAGGTAGACTAAAGCCATTAGGATAGGTCGGCAAACTGCAGTTCGCAAGCCACATGTATCTCGTGAGCTACGGTTTGCTGCTTTGTTGACTAATGAGTTTGCTGACCACTGTCCTAGACTCTCAATTCCAATAATTACAGGCTGTTTTTGTTCCTTGTGATTAAGCCCCTATCCCAGTGTTTGGCATATTCATTAGTCAACAGAACGGCAAACTCCGGCTCAAGAGATGCATGTGGCTCATGAGCCACAGTTTGCCGACCACTGGGATAGGCCATAATCCAAACTTATAAGAGTTTAGGACATCCGAGTAGACAGCAGGCTCACCCAAGAGACGGCTAGGATAAGTGGGAAGCCATTTGCAAGCTAAGGAGAAAGTGCACAGGGCAAACCGAAACTGCTTATACCTGAACATTGGAATTCCAGCATCAGCCATCCACTCTGTGGCATATACTTAGGGCAGCCTGAGATAACCAATACTCTGCCTAGGATGCATATTCATTTTCTGGATTATCTGACCTACTGAATTAATTCCTAAAAGCATGTTCAGTGGTCTCCTATTTACCCCAGAGATGAGGATGGGATTTCTGCACTATGGTGATGTGGTGTCCACAACCACAACACTGGACCCTGAATAGATGATCTAGACAGGAATCTATCAATGACTCATGCTCACACATTAGGGTAGAAGGACACCACACACCCTAAAATGGCATGGTGGTTGTGGGTGAGGGTTGTACACTAAGGAACAGTGAATGAGCAAGTTCTGTGGGAGGCAGGCTGTGGGGGTATCAAGAGTTTGAGGTGACGCCTGAGTACCCTAAATTTATAATCAGATGGTTTGCAAAGTCTACAGGATGGTAGAGAAGAGAAACCCATTGCTGAATAATAAAAATGCTCTGTGCCTTATCCCCTTCAAAAAGATCAGTTTGGGGTAGGGGACTTCATCAGCAAGTAAAGAGTATAGAGGTGAACTTGCAGTTAAGCAATCTGAGACCCTGCTGGTTTCAAGGCATGGCGAGGCAGCACATATTATCAGGCCTTCATTTGGGACATTTCACCATAGTGCAGTTTTCAATGCAAATATTTTCTCTCTCAATTCAGACATCTCATTTCAGTTTCTGTCTTCTGCTCACCAGTCCCACTGTCTCATCTTCTCCACATCAGTGTGGGGTCAGATGCATTGTCATCCCTTCTATTTGAGGGTGGATGTACCCTCTGCTCATGCTTTGACCCAACACACTTATGTTCTAAGATTCCTCCATGACCATTGGGCCTGCCCTTCATATTAAGTCCAGGACCACATTAAGGGCCCTACAGGAATATGAGGATTTCCTGATCTGAACATACCTGTTCTAGGATTCTTGAGGCTGAATAGGAAATTACTTTACAGTGTCCTCAATATTGAGGGTGTGTGGTTACCTGGAACCTCATAGTACTCACCTTGGCTTCTGGGAAACCTAGAAATCTTCCCACTACTGGCCTCAGGCCATACTTTTAAGACCAAGTCCCTCACCCTCTTTATGACACCATAGGAGGGTGTGATTCCATCATCACATCATGCCAACAATGCCAAGGTATCTCAAGGCAGCAGCAAGGGCGGGGTCCTCTGGGGACCTCACAGTTCTGAAAAGAATGGGTTGCTCACCTTGACTACCGAAAGATGCTTGAAACTCCTTCCTTTCATTACATGAGGACCCTCCTCTCAGAGTAAGGCCCCCACATCTCTGACACCATCTTTACAGAGTCAGCCTAAGGGCCCTGTCTAAGGAATCTTAGGGATAATGGGTTGGGAAATCTCTGAGTCACCTCATGGTATTAGTGTCTATGTTCCCCAGAGCCGTAAATTATGGTTCTGCCCTTATTTCCTTGCAGGACCTAGATCCCTTTCCTGTGCTCACCTAGGTCTCACATCTGCAGGCCAAAGCCCTCACCTCCTGAGGAGCCATGGAAGGAAAGGTCAGGGAATGCACATGAGGATCTTCTGCTGGTGCCCATCCAGGGGTGACATCAGGACTCAGGCTCTGTGGGGCCTGTCAGTTCAGGTTAAGGGTTTGCCCTTAGTCCTCATTCAGGATCCTACCCTTGACTCCAAGCAGGTCCCTGGAACACCCTCTTTCTTTCACCTTAACATCACCCATGTACGTGGGAGCTCTCATGTCCCTAAGAGCCCTAAAAATTAGTGAGTGGATTTTCAATCTTATAGTCCTTCCATAGCCTTTTGGGTCTGAGAGCAGACTTAAGCCAATATCTCTGTGGCTCCCCTGTCCTCAAGCATCAGAATCCTCTTCTTGACTCCTGTCTGTCCTGTGAAAAGCCTTTTTAGAAATGCCATATCCTTGAGAATGAATTTTTTGTGTCTCTATTGTAAACTGAGAATAGGATGGTTTGGTGCCAGGAGTGTTTTAGGATGGGGATGATGTAGCCAAGCCAGAGAGAAGAGGTCAAGTGATGTGCTGGCAGAGAAAACACACTGACCTCTTCCTTCCTTTCACTAGCCAGATTTAGCCTCTTAGCTAATTTCGCTTCTAAGAGTTTTACTCTCTACAGGAGAGGGGCTGAGCCAAATGATTTTGTGATCCCCTGTGCTTTAGTGGTTTACTGATATTTGCCTTGTAGATTTTGATATTATCACTGACTACTATTTCTCTTTCTCTATTCATATCTCACATATATTTAGGTCATTTTATGGCTTGTTCCTGGGGCTGTGTTTTTCAAATCAATATATTGAGTATGAAGTCTTGCTTTTTGGTCAAAGTACATTTTGAAATACAGAGAAGGAAAATGAATTAAGTGGCATGTGGAGTACCACAGACTTGAAGGATTGCCATAGGATGTGCTCTAGAGGAATTCAGTGCCATGCTTAAGTCCTGATATGTCATTTTTATCCTTGAATGTGAGACTATTCCAAGTTATTTATCTACAAAATGAGTTTGGTAGTCTTTCACACAGGACTGTAGACATTCACTTGTGATAAATATAAATCATCTGGCAAAGTATTAGGCAAATTTGGTGCTATTACTGTATAGTAGTTATCTCTAAGATGCTTTGACCCCAGATGATAATCACCTTTCCACACATAACTTAACTCCATGCTCTATTACAGAAAACCGCATCAGGCAAAATGTCGCTACCAAGAAGAACTAAGTAGAATTTCCCCTATAGAGCATTTGTTGTTTAGTAATGGTGTGGGGTTATCTTCTATAGGAAGATGCAACTCAAGGTTCATTAGTCCCAAGGACCAACCACTTGTCATGCAACCACCCTTAATTTTATGAATTTCATCACCACCATAAATAGAGCCCATCCTTCCTTTTTGCCAAGTTAAACTCAAATTCTTTACATGAAGTGCCATTTTCATGGAGTGAGATCTGGCTTTCCCAGCCCATGAAAAGCGAGATTTTCCAGTGGCTCATTGGCATCTCACTCCAACGGATATCACCCTTATTTCTCAGAAACACTCTAGACATCTTGTGCTCAAAACACCTAGTTTGTGCACTATGTTCTCCTGCCCTGGAGGTAGTGGATTGGACCCCTTCCAGTCTGTCCGCAGGTGAAGATTTCTCTCAACTTTTCCCACATCCCAAGTTAATCCTAAAGAACTGTTTTTCCATTCCAGGCTTAGTCTCTCAACTCTAAGACCTATTACCTGAGTGTTTGGCCCCTACTTTACAATTTCTCATCTTCATCCAGAACATCATGCAGCCCAACTGAAAATTACCTGCCTGCTCCCCCAACACACACTCTGAGGGACTGGAGATTTCCAAGGCCCAACACTGCCTTGATCACATGATGGACAATAAATTGCTCTCTTCCACACCTCTTCTGTTACTTGTCATTTACTTATTTCTTACACTGG
>JAAGEH010000029.1:2144523-2158157 GCA_011751065.1 Lasiurus cinereus | reverse complement strand
TGGTGTAGGAGCCTGGGACTCCTCTCTCCAGCCAGCACTTCCTGAGACTGCCCTTCCATGAGGATGAGAGTCACCCCATCTGCCCAGGTTCTCAAGGCTGAGAATAGGGTTCTCTTCCTATGGTCACGGGTGTTCCCTCAGATACGATGGCCCAGGGAGAGGTCCCCTTAACCTCTGGAGCATCCTGGACATCCTCCTACTGCTGGGGGTGAACGGTCCCTCATAAATGGAAGCCGCCAAGCCCTCCACCTCGCGGCCCACCCCCTCACCCTAACCCAGCTTGCAGGACCCCGAGGAGAGGAGGAGTGTCAGCCATCTTTTCCGGGAACCTCCTGGATCCTAGTCCAGCAGCGGGATGGGGACTCCCTGGGTCCAACAAGAGGCCTGGCCCCTGCCCACCAGGATGCGCCCTAACTCGAGGGCCCTCACTTCCGGGGTGCTTTCTAACTTGGGGGCCCTCCTCCCTGGATGCTTCCTACCTGAGGGCCCTCCTCCCTGGATGCTTCCTACTTGAGGGCCCTCCCTCCCGGGGTGCTTCCTAACTTGGAGGCCCTCCCTCCTCCCGGGATGCTTCCTAACTGAGGGCCCTCCCTCCTGGGGTTCTTCCTAACTAAGGGCCCACCCTCCCGGGATGCTTCCTACTTGAGGGCCCTCCCTAACGGGACACTTCCTAACTAGGGGGCCCTCCTCCCTCCTGGGATGCTTCCTAACTTGGGGGCCCTCCTCCCGGGATGCTCCCTAACTCGAGGGCCTCTCTCCCGGGATGCTTCCTGACTTGGGGGCCCTCCTCCCTGCCCCTCCCTCCGCCTTTCCCTCCCTCCCTCCCTGCCCCTCCCTCCCTCCCTCCCTCCCTCCCTGCCCCTCCCTCCCTCCCTCCCTCCCTCCCTCGCACCTCCAGGCCTCCCGGCGTGGATGGAGGGCAGCGGCCAGGCCCGGGCTGCTCACTGAGGTGGGCCCGGCCCGGGGGACCCTCTGTCTCCCCCCGCGCACACACACACACCCTGCCGTCCTTCGGGGCGCGGTGCCCTTCCCCCCGACACCCAGGCCCTCCCTGCGAGCCCGGCCCATCCACCTGCCCGCCATGTTTGGCCCGGGGGGGGGGGAGGGGGAAGAGGGGGCGCCAGGAGCAGGCCCGGGGCGGGTTCCTCCCGCGCTCCCTCACCTTGGCTCTGGAGGGGTGTCACCCACTCTCCCCCGCGACCTGGGCCGCCCCCGAATGGATCCCGGGGCCACACCAGGGCTCTCCCTCCGCCTCCGCGCTGTGCCCAGGGTCCCCCAGGCCTGAGGGCAGGGGCCGGGCCGGAGGCCTCAGCGGGGAGGGGCGGGGCCGGGGGAAAAGGGCGGGGCCAGGAGGAGGGGCGGGGCCTGGGGGAGGGGAGGGGCGTCCCAGAGGGGCGGTGGCCTCATCCTCCCCCCCTGGTCACCTTGACTGGACGGAGCCACAGCCTGGCCCTTCCCTCCTCTGCCCTCAGCGAGCGCGCTGCCTCCTCAGGGAAAGTCCCCTTCCAAGGGCCACAGGGGGAGCCAGAGCGCTGCCCCTCCGTTAAAGAGACAGGCCCTCTCCAGGGGAGAGTCCGTGGATCTCTGGCGCCCCCCTGGGTGGTAGGAGGATGCACCCGCCCTCTCCCAGGGATTGTCACCTGCACTCATCCCAGGACCTGGGAGCCCTCCCTGGGCCCCAGCCTCAGGCAAGGCCCCCAGCTCCCTGGGGTGTCCCTGCCCTAGTCAGCCCTCTGCAGGGATGGAAGACCAGGTGGGGGAAGGGGTTGCAGGACTCGCTCCCTGGCTGGGTCATTCACCTGGGCTGCTGTCTCTTCAAGGACAGGCTTCCCCAGGCATGCCCCATCCCTGAACACCCCTGACCAAGCTGCCTGCTGCAAGGTCTCACAGAAAACAGGTCTGTGTCCAGGAGTGATGTGGCATGGATGCGGAGGCTGAGGGACCAGGCAGAGGACCCAGGGCAGATGGCAGGTTCCAGACAAACACACACACACACATACACCCCAGATCTTCTATTTCTTCTCTTTAGCAACCAGACTTGGCCCTATGACCTCCTGTTCCTAAGGATGAACTAACTGTAAGAGACAGGCTGAGCGGGGTAATTTTGTAAGGTCCCATCTCACATGCTCCTGTTATCCCTGGATATTGTCTCCTGCCTTTCATGATTCACCTGTCTCAATCGTCTGTTATGCTTAGTGCTCTGGCTATGCATTCCAGTCCACCACATGGAGCACAAAACTTTTCAAGTAATTGTCCGATATATTTTGGATCACTGAGAAGAAAAGTGACTGCAGACATACAACATCTGTGTCAGGGTGGCAGAGGTGGGACAGTGTGAGTCCTGGGTGACTTCAGACCAGGGGTCTTGTCTACTTCTCTTACTTGCCTACTTGTGGGTATCAGCATTTGATGTGTTCACCCACTGAAAACTGAGTGTGATAAACCCTATCTTTTAAGACTGTGGGAATAGGTGTTGTATGTGAAGCATCTGTCAAGATGATTGACCAACACTACCATTTTTTGTGGGGTTTTTTTTTTGACTCTTGTTTAAAAAATATTTTTATTGATTCCAGAGAGAAACGGATAAGGAGAGAGATAGAGACTTCAATGATAAGAGAGAACCACTGATAGACTGTGGAGAGTAAGCCCACAACCCAGGCATCTGTCCTTGACCAGAATCAAAGCCAGGGCCCTTCAGTCCTTAGGGTGAGTCTCTAATCCACTGAGCCAAACTGGCTAGGGCAACACTGGGTTTTTAATGAATGGCACTTACGATTTTTACCTACACAGTAGCATTAAGCATTTCTTAAACCCAGTATATGTTGGGTAAAATGTGATGCTGTCAGACAGAACAACACCGAATCAGCCAACACTTCACTTTGCAATGTAAAATTAAATAGCTTTTCTCCCTCAGAACGTTTATTATTGAACATTGGTTTGGTGGTGTTTCCCCCTGTCACCGCACCTTGCTGCAACTTATAGTTTCTAGAACTCAGTCCAGGACCAACTCATTCAATCCTTTCCATCTGTCCTTCCATCCAAACCACCTCCACTGGCTTTTCCTTTCTTCCCCACCAGAATCTCTTAGAACTCACATAAGTCCCTCAAGGTGTTCTAGTTAAAACGCTCTTCTAATACAGTGGGATATAACTCTACCATTTCAAGGCACAGAGACTCAGCACCCTGGCTTCTGTTCATCTTCACTTCAAGACAGTTTACCATTATTTGTCAGACACTCCCCGAAGAGAGTCCATAGCACACCCCTTTGTGTACTCTATATTCCTGCATTGAGATCATGGAAGAGACACCTTTGATTCCTGCCTTGAGAGTGGGCAGAGGCAGCAGGGAAGGGGTGCTTGGTCTTGGGCAGCCATCTTCTCTCTGGAGTAGCTTCCAGAATCGCATCTCCAGCCTTGCCACCCACAAGAGGGCCAGCAACATCAGCGTGGTTTCTATGAGAAATGGAGTTGTAAACAGGTGAGAAGGGGTAAGACCTAAGCCATAGAAAACCAGGGACTCCTCCCCGGACCTCAGCAAGCCTTCACCACTCTATGGAGTGTGGATGTTCCTGGGACCACATGGGTGCAAGGTGCTATGTCTCCTGAGAGGAGCCCCTGGTGGACCACTACAGGGTAGAGGAGGGAGGGAACCAATCCCTTTCTTAGTCACGGTGGCAAGAAGGGCTTAACGGGCACAGGAATGCACCCTGGCCAGGTGGATCAGGGGGTTGTAGTGTTGTCCTGTGCACTGAAAATTTGTGGATTAGATCTCTGATTGGGGAACCTAATGGAAGCAAGCAATCAATGTTTCTCTCCTTCTCCCTTTGTCCCTTTAAAAAACAAACAAACAACACAAGCATATTCTTGGGTGAGCATTTAAAAAAGAGAATGACAGGACAAGTGCTCTGTGTGAGCTATGCCACCTGAATTGGCATCCTGGTCTCTGTGACATGAAGGGAGAAGGGAAACATGACTGTGGTGCTTAGGAGCCCAGGGAAGGAAGAGAGGTGAGGACAGTAGTGCTCACTGAGCTCATGAGAGGAGGTAGTTGGACATGCAGGAAGTCAGGGCAGGAGTCTGGTGGAGAACAAAGGCAGGTGGAACATAGGCAGGGGCAGACATGGCAGTTTGAAAGAGCCTAACCACTGAAAGCAAGCATGCCGGAATAACAGAACGTCTTTAGACTTAGAGCAGGATGCATGGGAAAATAGGGAGGACCTGCAGCAATGAGGTGAAAAGACACATACGTTCAGGTCCTTTCCTGGGCAAGAATAATTGAGGGAATCAATCAGGTGCCAACCGGGGTAGATATAGAGCAGAATTGTAGCAAATATATATCCCTAAAGGATAGCTCTTCAATAGGCAACCCATAATTGGTCCCTCTCCCTGTGGGTTAGTCCGAATCTGCTTGTAATAAATTTTTCACCCTTTTTCCTAAATCTTATGGTCCAGAGTGCTCAATTCTCAGCATCATGAGACAAGGCCCTGGGAAATATCCTTTGCTAACTGTTCCGGATATCACGGTGACTGTGAAAAGGGTTCCTGGACTGCAGGATCAGGAACATGGCCCTCCAGTCCAATCAGGAGAATACCGGCCATGCAAGTCTGGTGATGTAATGAGAGCCTAATAAAGGAAGGCTTAGAAAGTTGGGGAAGGCAGGGGCTTCAGGGACTGAAGAGTCTTCTTGTGAAGGAACAGCAGAAAGAATTGTGCAATGTACACCTTCCATTCTGCTCCCTCCAACTTTGGTTTGAGGAAGCAAGGGAGGAGTAACTGGAATCTAGAGACACAAAGGGGACCTGGGTGGAGAACATTCCAAAAGCAGTGAGGTGCTTTGTTCAGGGTACAGCCAGGCCCCAGCACCTTGGTCACTCTCCTCCTGCCCTCCATTTCCTACTGACACTTCCCAAGGTCCAGCCACCTAGTAGCTAATGGGAGCCAGAACATCCACCTCAACAGAGTTCATTCAGATGTACCTCCCAGGACACAGAGCAGATGCAGGATGAGCCCAGAGCATGGTACACCAGGGCAACCAGAGGGAAGCAGAGCAAGGAGCCTGCTGCAGAAGAAGCCCTCAGGGGCTCACTTGACAAATGCAGACACAGTTCTTCCAATTCCTTGACAAAGGGCCTGAGCAGGAACAGGAGCTGTGGGAGGCCAGATATTGAGGGGAAGTCAGCTTTGCTTTCTAAGACCTTCAAGCAAATAACAGGGTACAGACATAGAGTATTGGTTAGTAGGACAGTGAGGAAGACAGTGAAGAAGAGGAGAATGAGGAACAGGAGGGTGAGAAAGAGAAGAGTGTGGAGGCGGGTTCAGCCACTTGACACAGCTGAAATGTGTAATCAACCTGGAGGAATGGAGGCCTCTGAACCAAGTACAGCATGGCGTCCGTCTGGGTAGGGCATTGGATCTGGGAGTAGATATTTGGGGTTCAGGTTTTCAGAGGCTGAAGGAGCTACTTGATGGATATAGGTTTGCCCTGTGGTGGGTTGAAATGAATCCTGGGAAGTGTTGTGGGAGCGACAAAGTCCAGGATGTAGAGTCATGGGGATGACTGGGCATTTATGGGGATGTGACAACCTAAGTGACAATGAGCCTATGGGGTGGGAAGAATGATTCAGGAAGAGTTTTGGAGGTGAAGGTGTGGGCAGGGGGCAAACAGGCACCTGAATTGGAAGAGAAGGGCCAGGTCTACCTCAGTAGGAGAAGGGGAGGAGGATGTGCATCTGTTGGCATGCACCCCCAGGTTCTCTGGGCATCATCAGCCCATTGCACAGATGGGGAGACTGAGGGCCACAGTGGGCTGTCCACCCCACTGCTTGGACCTTCAGGAACCAGAAATGTCTCTTTGAGACTTTTTGTAGCGCCATCGACATGGCTTCTGCTCCATATAAATGTAGGAAATAGAGTCTGTGGGGGCAGACTACCTACTGAAAGCCCATGAAAACCAAGACCACGGGGAACCAAGGGGCTGGGAAGTGGGTGTCATGTGAGGTTGGGACACAGAGGTGTGGAGGTGGTGAATTTGCTCAACACTGACTGTTCATTTTCTCACGCCTTTCCATGTGGGTAATTATGGCCACCAGGGTGCCAGGTGCCCACAGAAAGAAAAGGTTGCAATTGTTTCTCCAGAGATTGTGGGCAACAAAGATTGGGGATCATGAGGACATGGGCTGGGTTGCTCGGGGCTGTCTGCAGAGGGTTTTGAGGGCGTTTGGTGGATCTGTGGTGCAAGGTGCTATGGGGGTGCATCGGTAGTACACATGTGACACTGTGTGTTTTAGGAGGGGAGGATGTGGGTAGGTGAGAGCTAATTAGCCGAAGTCTGGCCTCTGGGCAGTGCCTGGATTCCAGTCGAAGTCTGCCAGCTTCATGTCAGCTGCACCCACATCCCTCCGTCTTCCAGTGGATTCCCATTTCCCCTGAACCCTCCACTTTCCACTTAGTCAGTGTGACCAGGGTCCTCCCAGTGCTGTCAATGGGGTCAAGGCTGGAGTGGTGCACAGAGGGCCTTTGGAGAAGGGCAAAGAGGCATCTCATTTTTCTCTGATTCCCAGGGTGGAAGAATAGGAAGCTTGACTGTTCTGACTCAGCCTAGGAAGGTCCTTCCTTGCAGCCCAGTCCATGGTGGCTGGTGATAGCAAGTGTCAGAGAGAAGATACAGCTCCCCACCCCACCCTTCCAAACTCTGGGACTCTCCCTAAGGTTCCTCTGAATCTCCAGAAGCCAGGGAAAGCCTGGGGTGAGGCTGGGCTTCCTATTTCCTAATGGTATCAGGCTTCTCACAGCTTTTGCATTCCACAACCTTAGGATCTTCCCCACGCGAGTGCCCAGCTTACAAGAATTTTATGACAATTTGAAACAGAAAACCATTAGAGAAGGAGACGGGAAAACCCCAAACCCAGAACAGTGGCAAGAAGGCCACTGATCCCTGGCAAGTGTGTCTAATGTTTGAGCATTGACCCATGAACCAGGAAGTCAGGGGTTTGATTCCCACCCAGGGCACCTACCTGAGTTGAAGACCCAATCCCCGGTAGGGATGTGCAGGAGGCAACAAATCAATGGTTCTCTATCACAGATGAGTCTAACTCCCCTCCTCTCTCTTTCTCCCTCTCTGTTAAAAAAATCAATAAAATGGGGACCAAGCCAGGGAGCAGGTAGGACTATGGACACAGACCACAGAAGAGAGCCCCTCTCAGAGTCTGAGACTCAGAAATGATTCAGTTAATGGATTAGACTAGGGATGAAAGCTGGCAGCACCAGTACTTTTGAAAAGGGCTGCAAAACAAGAAAAGTGTGTGACCCACAGGTTAAGAACCACTAGCAGGGACACCTAAGACCATCAGAAAATACAAATATTTACATTACGATTCATAACAGTAGCAAAATTAGTTATGAAGTAGCAACAAAAATAACTTTATGGTTGGAGTCTGAGGGGTATCCACCCTGATCACATTTCCATTTCAGTCTCTTGAGGTAGGACGCTGGCTGGCAGAATAAGAGAATGTATATTTATGTCATTTGAAGCTCCTAAGTCTGAGGTAATCTGTACATTAGCCAGAGTGCTGGGGTTCTTCAGAAAAACAGAATGGAGAAACAAAGAGAGGTTGGTTCACATGATTACAGACACTGGCCAGTCCCAGGATCTGCAGGGTGAGTCAGCTAGCTGGGGATCCTGGAGAGCCGAGGATTTCATTTTCAATTGTCTTGATCATTTGGGCTTCTATGACAAAAAACATCAGAGACTGCGTAGCATATAAACAACAGACATTGATTTCTCACAGTTCTAAACGCTGGGAGTTTGGGATCAGGTGTCATAGTCAAACGAGGACTTCTTGATGTTTCCTCACATGGCCAGAGATATTATGTCTTTAACTCTGATGGTTAAGGTAGAATGAGGCCATTAAGATAGGCCATAATCCAAACTTATAAGAGTTACGTCATCCAAGGAGACAGCAGGCATGTGCTCACACAAGGGACAGCCAGGAGAAGAGGGAAGCCATATGCAAGCTAAGGAGAGAGGGATCAGAGCAAACACAAACTGCTTGTATTTTGACACTGGAATTCCAGCCTTCAGAACTGTAAGAAAATAAATTTTTCTTGTTTAAGGCATCCCCTCTGTAGCATAGACACTGAGTGGCCAGATTATTATGACCACCCCATCAGTACTTAGTTGGGCTACCTTTTGCCTTCAATACTGCGGTGATTCTTCTTGGCATTGACTCCACGGGATGTTGAAAGGTGATGTGAGGAATCTGACACCAGGCCTGATGAATAGCACTGTCCAGTTCTGTGGAATTTGATGGTGCTGGAACCAGCTGCCTGATGCTCTTTTAACTTCATCCGACAAATGCTCAATTGGCTTGAGATCTGGTGATTGTGAGGGCCACCTAAGCAAAATAAATCCTCCCTCATGTTCTTAAAACCACTCCTGCACAATATGAGCACCGTGGCATGGCACACTGTCTTGTTGGAAGAAGCCATCTCCTTTGGGATATGCCATCAACATGACAGAATGAACTTGATCAGCAAGGATACCTAGGTATGTTGTGCTATTCAGACTTTGTTCCACACAAATTAAAAGGGCTGAAATCATGTCAGGAAAATATGTCCCAAACCATAACACTGCCCCCACCAGCTTGAAGGGTTGTACTCATGCATGTGGGGTGCATGCTTTCATGCTGCTTCCAAGAAATTCTCATTCTGCCATCTGCATGATGCAACTGGAAATGTGATTCATAGGACCACATGACTTTTTTTCCAATGCTCGGCTGTCCAATCCTTGTGTTCCTGTGTGAATTGGTGATGTTTTATCTTGGTAACTGCAGACAGCAAAGGTGTTGGAACAGGCCTTCGGGTTCCATATCACATACAATACAGTATACAGCTAATTTGCCTACAAAGGTCAGGTGGTCATAATAATCTAACCACTCAGTATACTTAGGGAAACCTGAGATAACTGATACTCTGCCTAGGATGCATATTGATTTTCTGGATTATTTGACTGACTGAATTAATTCCTAAAAGCATGCTCAATGGTCTCCTATTTACCCGGTGATATGAGAATGGGATTTCTGCACTATGGTGATGTGGTATCCACAACCACAACACTGGGCCCTGAATAGATGATCTAGACAGGAATCTATCAATGACACATGCTAACACATTAGGGTAGAAGGACACCACATACCCTAAAATGGCATGGTGGTTGTGGGTGAGGGGTGTACACTAAGGAACAGTGAATGAGCAAGTTCTGTGTGAAGCAGGCTGTGGGGTATCAAGAGTTTGAGATGACGCCTGAGTACCCTAAAGTTTATAATCAGATGGTTTGCAAAGTCTACAGGATGGTAGAGAAGAGAAACCTATTGCTGAATAATAAAAATGCTCTGTGCCTTATCCCCTTCAAAAAGATCAATTTGGGGTAGGGGACTTTATCAGCAAGTAAAGAATATAGAGGCAAACTTGCAGTTAAGCAATCTGAGACCCTGCTGGTTTCAAGGCATGGCAAGGCAGCACATATTATCAGGCCTTCATTTGGGACATTTCACCACAGTGCAGTTTTCAATGCAAATATTTTCTCTCTCAATTCAGACATCTAGGCTGAGATTCAGTCTTCTGCTCGCCAGTCCCACTGTCTCATCTTCTCCACATCATATCCTAACTGACAAGGATGTCTCAGAGGCTGACTTGCAGTGTCCTCAAATCTAAACTGCCTTGACTCAGACAATTCACACTTACTCCTTTTACCTGGAACACCTCCAGAATCCCCTACCATTTTAAGTTTCCTATGAGGCAGAGAGAGCACCTCAACATCCTCTTGAAGTGATTGAAGCTCCTAGCTAGCAAAGTTCTATGAAGGGAGGCTGGGTCTTTATCTTGCCATCCTCGGTACCGATACATGGCTTTCCTACAAACATATGTTCATTTAAGTTTGTGGAATAGAAGAGAACGGGTATAAGGGATTTTACATGTTAAGATTTATTATATCATACACCCCTGAGTAAGCTAAGCATATAGAGGTATGAAACAAATTTATAAAAGGAAAATGAAGGATGATGAAATTTTTTTTTCTATTATATAGTTTCAACTATCTTACTGTGGGATACTTTCCCATGTTCAGGTAATATTCTATTATGATGTCAGATATTTTTTTCAAGACAACAATCAATTCTTAGATTTTACTAGTTGTGGATACACCCCTGGATCAGGCCATGGAACATTTCCTGCCTGTGGTATCACTGTCAGCCCCGGCTGTCCATCTGGCTTGTGCTCTTTCTACCTGCTCTCTCAAAGATTCTTCGTATTGTCATGTGAAGGCACTTGGAAACATATCATTGATCTTAGGTCAAAATTCCAGGATTTTCAATTTTGTTCTTTCTGTGTAAGTTTTGGGACCCCAGAGGAACTCATAGCATGGAAGATCACCGTGGGAAACCTGGCAGAATTCCATGTACTTCACCTTCACTAGATCTTTGGTGATAAGCTTCCTATATTCCCAATTGAGGTCTTGTTTCCTCCCAGGGTACACTCACATGCCTCCACTCTAAAAAACCACAGGGCTCTTGTGCCTTGGGAAAATTCAGGCTGTATCCTGCCTGTCCTGCCTCAGGTGTACTGAGGTGACCATAGGGGCCGGTAGTGTTTGAGCTAGAGTAGTCTGTTATTTCACATTCAAGAGCACAATTGAAATTGCTGGCAAGCCATGGGACCAAAAAGAATAAAGTGAAGGAAGCCCTCTGCTCATCAAGTGCAGGTATTCCCACTATTGGCTGTTCATTGGTGGGTTTTCTGTCCTGGTTTCTTTGGAGCCCTCAGTCCTCAGTAAGGGTCCACGTTTGGCTTCATATCTGGCTTTGCGTCTCCACTCCTTCAGTTGGATACTGGCTACACCTTCAAATCAAATATTTCACCTCCATTAGTCCACGTAAAAATAAATGTTGTAGGAGTTGAAGCTTACTAGCCCTGTCCTGGGTCTTTAAGCGCCTAAAGCCAAAGCCAGTGTGGGGTCAGGTGCATTGTCATCCCTTCTATTTAAGGGTGGATGTACCCTCTGCTCATGCTTTGACCCAGCACACTTATGTTCTAAGATTCCTCCATGACCCTTGGGCCTGGCCCTCATAATAAGTCCAAGACCACTTTAAGGGCTCTACAGGAATATGAGGATTTCTTGATCTGAACATACCTGTTCTAGGATTCTTGAGGCTGAATAGGAAATTACTTTACGGTGTCCTCAATATTGAGGGTGTGTGGTTACCTGGAACCTCATAGTACTCACCTTGGCTTCTGGGAAACCTAGAAATCTTCCCACTAGTGGCCTCAGGCCATACCTTTAAGACCAAGTCCCTCACCCTCTTTATGACACCATAGGAGGGTGTGATTGCATTATCACATCATGCCAACAATGCCAAGGTATCTCCTGGCAGCAGCAAGGGCAGGGTCCTCTGGGGACCTCACAGTTCTGAAAAGAATGGGTTGCTCACCCTGACTAACGGAAGATGCTTGAAACTCCTTCCTTTCATTACCTGAGGACCCTCCCCTCAGAGTAAGGCCCTCACATCTCTGACACCCTCCTTACAGAGTCAGTCTAAGGGCCCTGTCTAAGGAATCTTAGGGATAATGGCTTTGGCAGTCTCTTTGCCACCTTGTGATCTTAGTGTCTATGTTCCCCAGAGCTGTAATTCATAGTTCTGCCCTTATTTCCTTGCAGGACCTAGATCCCCTTCCTGTGCTCACCTAGTTCTCACAGCTGCAGGCCAAAGCCCTCACCTCCTGAGGAGCCATGGAAGGAAAGGTCAGGGAATGCACATGAGGCTCTCCTGCTAGTTCCCATCCAGGGGTGATAGGATTGAGTTCTGGGGTCTGTCAGTTCAGGGTAAGGGTTTGCCCTTAGTCCTCACTCAGGATCCTACCCTTGACTCCTGGCAGGTCCCTGGAACTCCTCTTTCTTTCACCTTAACATCACCCATGTACATGGAAGCTCTCATGTCCCTGAGAGCCCTGAAAATTAGTGAGTGCATTCTCAATCTTGTAGCTGTTCCATAGCCTTTTGGGTCTGAGAGCAGACTTAAGCCAATATCTCTGTGGCTCCCCTGTCCTCAAGCATCAGAATCATTTTCTTAACTCCTGTGTGTCCTGTGAAAAGCCTTTTTAGAAATGCCATATCCTTGAGAATTATTTTCTTGTATCCCTATTGTAAACTGAGAATAGGATGGTTTGGTGACAGGACTGTTTTGGGATGGGGCTAATATAGACAAACCAGGGAGCAGAGGACATATGATGTGCTGTCAGAAGAAACACACTGACCTCTTCCATCCTTTCACTAGCCAGACTTAGCCTCTTAGCAAACTTCGCTTCTAAGAGTTTTATTCTCTACAGAAGAGGGGCTGAGCCAAATGACTTTGTGATCCCCTGTGCTTTAGTGGTTTACTGATATTTGCCTTGTAGATTTTGATATTATCACTGACTACCACCTTGTTCTTCCTCTATTCATATCTCACATATATTGCTTGTTCTTGGGGCTGCTTTTTGACAGAAGTGTATTTTGAAATCCAGAGCAGGATAATGAGTTAAGTGGCATGTGGTGTACCACAGACTTGGAAGATTGGCATAGTATATGCTCTAGAAAAATTTAGGGCCATAGTCAATTCCTGCTCCATCAGTTTTTAACCTTCACTGTCAGGAAATTCCAAGTTCTTTATCTGCAAAATGAGTCTGGTAGTCTTTCAAGCAGGACTGTGGAATTTCATTTGTGATGAACATAAACCATCTGGCAAAGTATAAGGTAAATTTGGTGCTTTTAATGCATGGCAGCTATCATTAAGATGATTTTGATCCAGATGATGACCACCTTTCCTCACAGAATTTAATTTCCATGCTCTATTACAGAACATGGAACTGTATAAAAGATAGAAAACCACATCAGGCAAAATGTCGCTACCAAGTAGAACTAAGTAGAATTTCCCCATATAGAGCATTTGTTGTTTAATAATGGTGTGGGGATATCTTCTCTAGCAAAATGCAACTCAAGGTTCATTAGTCCCAAGGACCAACAACTTGTCATCCAACCACCCTTAATTTTATAAATTTCATCACCACCATAAATATAGACCGACATTCCTTTTTTGCCAAGTTAAACTCAAATTCTCTACATGAGGTGCCATTTTCATGGAGTGAGATCTGGCTCTCCCAGCCCATGAAAAGCGAGATTTTCCAGTGCATCCTTGGGATCTCATGCCAATGGACATCTTGTGCTCAAAACACCTAGTTTGAGCACTATGTTCTCTTGCCCTGGAGCAAGTGGAATGGACTCCTTACAGTCTGGCCTCAGGTGAAGATTTCTCTCAGCCTTTCCCACATCCCAAGGTAACGTTTAAGAACTGTTTTCCATTCCAGGCTTAGTCTCTCAACTCTAAGACCCATTACCTGAGTGTTTGGCCCCTACTTCACAATTCCTCATCTTCATCCAGAACATCATGCAGCCCAACTGAAAATTACCTGCCTACCCTCCCCGCCCCCCTCTCAGGGACTGGAGATTTCCAAGGCCCAACACTGCCTTGATCATATGATGGACAATAAATTGCTCTTTTCCACACCTCTTCTGTTACTTGTCATTTACTTATTTCTTACACTGG
>JAAGEH010000029.1:2099843-2134523 GCA_011751065.1 Lasiurus cinereus | reverse complement strand
CTCGGACAGGTCTGGCTCTGCTCCCTCTGCTGGGCCTGGGCAGCAGCCGTTAGGCGGGCCTTGTCCTCCAGTGGCTTTGATGGCAGTTGGGCCGGGCACTTCCGGTCAGCGGGCGGGCCACCGGAAGGGGCAGCGTTCTACAGATCCACGTGGGCCCTGTGTGGCCCTGCGCAGGTGCGAGGCCTTCTCCCTCTATAGCAAAATTAGAATCCTGGTCACACATATTCAATAACTAATTGAAACATGTGATGGAAAATATACTAGTTAAACTGCCACAATCCTTTCATTCATGATTTATATTTCTTTTAGGTGACTATTTTTAAAAAAGCCCAATCCTCTGCAAGAAAAGAAGTTTCACGTGTTTATTAGGACAATGTCTGGTCTCATACTACCTCAACAGGCCCAAATTTTGGTGCTGTCCTGTCATTTCACCAATGGTCCTGGCATGTGTGCTCTGAGGTGCTGCCTCAAGTTCCTTCAATTAAGTAGTAAAACCTCATTGTTCCAGGTCACTTTGGAAGAATGGTCAAGAGGCAGAATAATATGCCCATTTTTAATCCTGTTTGTTAAAAATTCAGTACATCTTTATAGCACATTATTGTATGAAAAAGCATCAGATCAAATTTAAATGACACACATTATATAGTTAATTGTGGTTACCTCTGAAGAGGGGACTTAATTTTGAAGAAAGGGGGAAATTTAAATGTGTCGGCATTACTAGAAAATTTGTATCAAGGATATATTTTTTTAATTAAAGTATTTAAGTACATCTGACCACAAAATTATAGTAGTGCATTAATTACATATAATAACTGCTAGCTAGTACAACAGACAAGATCTGCAAACCTGCAATGACTTAAAACAATAAAAGTTTATTTCTCATGCATGTAAAAACTGATATGGCATCTAGTCTGCTCCTATCAGGTGGCTCTACTTCCCAATAAGGAATCTCTGTGTTTGCTGCTCAATGGAACAGAAAACATGGAGGTGGCTTACTGGCTTTCAAACTTCTTGTCCTAAAGGTAACAAACATTGAAGACCCTCTTCATTCCTTGGTGGAGTTTCTAAGGAGGCCACTTTGCCTACAATTTTCCAATTCTGCTACATGGAAGATACTTTCAAAGGCTGGATCACATTTAATTTTCAAAAGAATGCTGTAACATTTCAATAGGGAGCACTCACCTTTTTCTCTCAATAGCTCCTTTCTGCACTTACCTTTGAAATAAACTGTAGCGTGTCAATAGGATGAGAATATTCTATTGAAGCATGGTCAAAACCTTGAGTCCCAGAAACCCTCAGCATGACTGACCGTGCAGGACACTTATACAGGTGTCATTATAAACAAGGAGAAGGCAGCATTTTCCTCTGGAGCAAGTACTGAGGTAAGAGGCAGCGGAAGGATGGTGAATTATTTTAATCTTTGCTTTTCAAAGAGAGCATGCCTGTTAAGAAACCATTATTACTGTCTTGGAAGAACTCTGGATTCTGAGGAATTCAGCTTCAGTAGATGTTTGTTACACAATGATCTCCATGGTCTTTCTTCATTTCTGACCTACCAAGAAGGCATTGGGTATTGACCTTATAGGTATGAACTCATTGGTGTATGATTCAGTGGCCAGTCTCAAATAACACACTCCTTTAAAATCTTACTGACAATATTTGGGTTGTCTAACTTCAATTACCAGTATATCCTGTAAGAAATAAGACTGTATCCTGTAAGAAATAAGACTGTATTCATTTGGAAAATGCTTTAAAGAGTCAGGTAGAGATGGGGGTGGGAGCTGGGGCTGTGGTAATAAGTTATCTAGACTTCCTGTCAATGGTCCCACTGAGAGGGATATATCTCCAAGATACACTTGCAGAGAGTTGGAACGCTCTAGTCACGGGGAGGGTAGGTGATTCCGGATTGCCTGCATTGCAAGGTGCAGCCTCCGGAGGACACAGTGAAGAGCTGGTCAGTATATGAGGTTCCAGTTTGGACAGAAGGTCACACTGGGGAATCCCTAGGGGGAAAGTTCTGCAATGTAGGAACAACTGGCACAGGACTTGTGCTAGCATCTGGAATGGTTAACTCTCAAGGGACCCTGGGACAAGGAAAAGAAGGATCCTCAGCAAAAGAAGCCTATGGACAATCCCACTTTTTTTTTCTTTTTTATTCAACTACTCAGAATTTTGGTTTATTTTATAAACTTAGCAGAGTATGCAGAATTATATATTTTTCAAATTTAGTGTGTTTTTGTTTTTGTTTTTTTACTATCAACTATTTCTTTTCTTTTTTGAATTAATTATTTTTTTTGTCTTAAGTTTTACATATTTCTCTTTTTTCCCAATTGACCCCCCACCCCCACCAGCCATTCCCATCCCAGGCAAGGCCCCACTGTTCCAGGGTCTGTGTCCATTGGACTTGTATGTATGCATATTAGCATAACCAAAATTGTTCTTTATTCTCATATTCACCTTCTTTCATGAGGTGAATAGTACTTTTAGTACTTTTGTAGGAAAATCTTGTTTTTATTAAATATATTTTTATTGATTTCAGAGAGAGAAAGAGAGAGAGAGAGAGAGAGAGAGAGAGAGAGAGAGAGAGAGAGGAATATCAATGATGAGAGAGAATCATTGAACAGCTGCCTCCTGCATGCCCCTCACCAGGGATCGAGCTCCAAATCCGGGTATGTGCCCTGACCAAGAATCAAACCGTGACCTCCTGGTTCATAGGTCGATACTCAAATACTGAGCAACAGTGGTAGGGCAGAAAGTCTTGATTTTTAATAGCCTGTGATACATCTTGGAGTGGTGGGAAGAAAAGATAATGAAGAGATAGGAATTCGGCCTCAGGCTGAAAAAGTGGAAAAGTGTGAGTTCTAGAAAAAAAATTGTACCAAGGTTCTAGTCCCAGCTCTTTTACTTATCAGACATGTGAATTTGAGAAAATTACAAGTCTTCATCTGAAAAATATGTGTAATAAGCCCTATCTTGTAGGACTGTTGGAATGTATGCAATGGACATAAAGCACTTGTCAGAGTAATTGGAAAATATTAGGTACTACTTGAATGGCAGTTATCATATGAATTATTATTTTTTTTACCACAGATGATGCCACCCTCCCCCCAGAAGATGTCAAAAAATATTCTGCTTTCTAAAACAAGTAACACAGAATTCACCCATAATGCTACTTAGTAAGTAAAACGAAATTAACTTCCCCCTTTGAGGATAAGTTACTTAATTTGGGTACAGGGGAGCCTTCCTCAGTTGGATACAATTCAGAAGTCCTAGAATTTGTGTCAAGGACCAACTGCTTCCCTCCCAGGTGCCTTTTCATCCAAACCATCTCTTTTTTATTCATCACCCACCAGATATGGAGCCCTCCCTTGGGGCTTGCAAAATTACACTCAAGTTAACCTAATTAAAATATCTGTTTTTCTCTCCCTGTTTGGGGAAAAGAGAGCCAATACAGTAATTTCTCAGCATCCCACTTCCAGCGACTTTCACTCTTATTTCTCAGAAATCCCTTAAGTACTCTGTACACAAAACACCTAGATTGTGCTCTGCATTCAACTGCACTCAAGCACGAGCATAAGCACATTCCATTTCTGCCCCAGGAGGAGGTTTTCCTCTGGTTTCCTGATGACACTGAAGTAATTCTTAGGAGCAAGTTTTCATTACAGGGTTTTGTCCTTCAATATTGAGAAACACCATGTGTCAGTCTGGCCTCTGTTTACCAAACCAAAGCCTCATCTAGCTTACAACCCTGCTCAAGTTAACAGTGTACTCATTGAGGGACCTGTAGTTTTCCAAATCCACGCTGCCTTCCCTCAGGGATGTTATACCTTGTCTTCATCCAGACAACTGCCCCTTCCCACTTCTCCCAGCTCCTTCCCTGCCTCCCTACCTCTTTTCTCCTTCTTACTTATCCTTTAATTCTTAGAAGCTATTTCACCATCTTCTCTATATTATTACTGCCCCTTGAGCGTGAAATTCTAAGGGCAGGGTGTTTTGTATCCTATTTTCCCATTTCTAACAGGATTTTCAAAGAGCAATTGTTCAATTAATATTTGGAAAATAAATGAGATAGTAAACATGAGTTCTAGTTTATAAACATTTTATTTCTCCTACATTGTTTAGTAAGCTAAGAAAAACCAGATATGTAGCTTTTATTTTTATAGAACAACAGAGTAAAATGAATAAGGGAAACCAAAAACTGAACATCTTTTACTTTCCCCCCTCTATTTTTTGATCCTGATAATTTCACTGCTCATATTTTTCACAGCCCCATGGAAATGCCTATTACAATGCCATGTTTTGTTGTCCGGGTTCAGAAAATATGAAAGGTTTCCCCAATTTTGTTTTACAAAATAATAAAATTCGAAATCTTAAATCTATTACAAGAAACAAGCATGGAACTAAAATCATCAGTACATTTAGATTCGGAAATGATTTAAACCTTCTGTGAAAGAATCAACAATTAAATGTAACAAAGAAAGAAAGAAAAAAAGATAAAGCTCTAAAGTTTACCACACTCAATAGAAATACTGTGTTCTTTCCAGATCCACCCTGGCCATCCACTCTTCAGAATGTTGACTGCTCTTTTCTTCCACAAAGAAAACAATCTGCCTCAGACGTCAACATTTGCAATATAACCTAAAACAAACAAACAAAACAAAAAGGTAAAATTCCAAGTTACCAACATACAATAAGAACACAAAGATGATATACACTCTCCAGCTCCAATCTGGCTCTCCACTATTAGAACACTGACAAACCGATTCAAGCAAAAAGTGAAGGACTTGCCTCAGACTTCACTTAGTGTGGGAAGAGCCGCCGGCCAGGGCCCTAGAGTATGCGGTCATAGCAATACGAGCCCTGGCTGCCGCTCTGGCTCGGGCTCTCTCTTCCTCATCTCGCAAAGCCTCTTCATACCAGACTGGGAAGGCACTGGGGACGGTATCATAGATCTTGGCTAAGAACTCCAGGACTTTCATCTTGCTGGTCTCAGCGTGGGCTCTTGGACCCCAAAGCAACTCATAGCGTGGAGGATCACTGTCGGGCACCTGGCGGTACTCCAGGTACTTTAGCTGCACCAAATCTTCAGTGATGACCTTCTTGGGCTCCCCATAGATTAAGTGCTTTTTATCCGCGTAGACACCCATCATATTCATCACTTCCCAGATAGCTTCCTCAGGGGCGCAATTGCCTTTCATGAAGATCACCCCCAGAACAATCATCAGGAGGCCAGTCTTGGGCAGGTTCTCTTCATTCGTCATTCCGTCTAAGGTGAGGTCTAGCTTGCTGACAAGGGCATAGGAGTGCCTGATGGGATCCACTTCTTTCAAATCAATACCAAAGGCCAGCTCCATGTGCTCAGAGGCTCTTCTCAGGATCTCATTGAAATGAAGCTTGTACTTTTTGATAACCAACCTCAGCATATCGGCCTTGGTGATTGGCTCTTTACTCTGATACTTCTTCAGCAGAAACTGCACCAACAGAACCACCTTCTTGTTTAAAGGATCTCTGCGAAAGCTCTCCAAGGCCTTGGCGGATTCTGAGCTTTCCTCATCTTGTTTGCTGGCACCATCGTTTGAATCGGTGCCTGAAGCAGCTCCAGGGGTATCACTGGTGCTAGATGGCATTTCCTGAGAAGTGCTAGGTGTCTCAGTAGCAGGCTCATTCTGGGGGCTGCCTTCCAGGCCAGAATAGGCAGAGAAGGACAGCTCTCCTTCCTCTGCTGCAATAGCCTCAGCACCCTCCAGACCCTGGGTCTGGATCTTCGCACGGGCCTGGCGGGCCTGGCGGCGTTTCTCACGGGCACGGAGCTTACTCTTGTGACCTCGCGGCATGATGAGACAGCAGGTAGGAGTTCAAGCAATTAAGTTGATGAACAGGTCACCCTAGAAGACAGAAGAAGAGATGATGTGCACAGTCCCCAGTAGGGAGATTCTACATTGGCTCCAAGAAAAGCTGCCTCTGCTGGTTCCCTTAAGGGTACTGTTTTAGGTAGCCACATGACAGTGGCAGAAGGGACTCTGGGGGCCTTCTCTGTTTTGCAGTGGTTTATCACCTCCGATCTAACTCAGGATATTATACTTCCCTCCTGACCAGTCTTTTGACTCCTCCTTCTGCTGACTTGAGGCTTCCTCTTCAGAACAAGGCTTCCTATCCCACCAATTCCTTAAGTGGAAGTGAGGGTTCATTAGCCCTGCTTGAGCCATTTGAAGGACACAAAGGGCAGGGTGGGGTAATGTCATAGTAGGGTGGGCTCTGTGGGCTGAGGGCCTCAATTCTGGGAGGAGTGTGTTCCTTCAGTTTAAACAAATGTTACTCACCTCCACACCTGTCTACATTTAGGACTCCTCTCTTTCCTGACTTGAGGCTACCTACCTCTGACCAAAGCCACAAGCTCCAGAGCTCGTAAGCAGAAGTCAGAGAGAGCACTTCTGGCCACTCCCACTGGGCTTCCTAGCAGAAGTGTAGAGGTAGGCTTCTGGTGGTGGCACCCTCGCTTTGTTCCATGGGGAAAGACATCATGCAGAATTCACACAGGGATCTTTTCTGACTCCTGACAGGGCCTGGGGTTTTTTTCTCTGGGACCTGAGTGAGCTGGCCTCACACCAAAGCTCTCCTTTCTCTTGGAACCTCCAATAGGAAGCAAGCAGAAACCTGAGCCTAGTAGCCACTTCTGGGACATCCCAAGACTGACAGTAGGAGGGCTTCTTCTGGCACCTTATTTTGAGGTGGACTTTCCCCTCAGTCCTCTCTCAGTGCCTTACTTGATGCCTTGTATATACTGGGCTACCACTCATCTGCTGATGGGAGATAAGTCACAAACATGTAAATAACTTAAGGATAATTGACATCTGTACAATATTATATTCACCATGAATAAACATAGTATATTGCTCTATTAGAGATTCCTTTTATTTAAGTCTATCTGAAATATTTTTATATTTGCTTCCATAAAGATCATGTGCACTTCCGTTAGTTTTCTTTTTATGTATATTTTGTATATTGCTGCTGTTTTCAATAATATCTTTTCCATTACACATTCTAATTAGCTATTTATTTTTGTGTGGTAAGACTCCCTCCCGATTTGGCTATAATCATCTTCTCCTTCAGCTTCCTGAAGTTTCTTATACATTTGAATATTTGGTAGCCACTTTCTTCGAAATGTTTAATTACTAGTAGAAGATCATACTATCTCTTTCTTTTCATTATTCATGACTTTTATTTCATATTCCTGTGCATGCTGTATACTGGCTATGCAATTGAGTCCAGGTTTAAACAGTGGAATTGGTACCATAAACTCATGTGCTGTTTGGACTTTGTTGAAAAATGTGCCTAACATTTCACATGTACATATGTATGCTATTGATTTTAAAATATGGAAATTCTATTCTAATGTAAGTTTCTAAAAGCTATTACCATGATGTGAGGTTGAATTTTTATCAAAGATTTTTTTTTATTTCCACATATAATCAAATGTTTTCTCTCCCTTATTGGTTAACATAATGAATTCCAATTCTCTTTGTTGGCAAAACCACTTCAGAGGTGACAATGCAATTTCATTAGAATATATATAATGTCGGTTTTTTCCTTTGTGTTGATGTTGGGATAGTTAGGATCACCACTGTCATCCGATAATTCATTAGTGACTGCTGAATTGTAACTCTCTAATTCTATCATTCCGTCTGAGATTATTAGCTGAGATATATCTGTAGAGAGACTGTTTTCCTTCATTTTTTTAAATTAAATTTATTGTGGCCATACTGGTTAATCAAATTGTATAAGTTTCAAATGTACAGTTCTATGATACAGCATCTGCATATTGCATTGTGTGTCCACCATCCAAAGTCAAAACTTCCATCACCATATATTTGACCCCTTTTACCCTCTACTATCCTCACTCTTTCCCTTTGGTAACCACCATACTGTTTTCTGTGTCTATCAGTTTTTGTTTGTTTTTCTTGTTTGTTCATTTTTTTGCTTTCAGTTTTATATCCACATAAGAGTAAAATCATGTGGTTCTTGACTTTTTCTGTCTGACTTATTTTGCTTAACACAATAGTCTCAAGATCTATCCATTCCACAAATGAGAGCATTTAATCTTCTCTAAGACTGAGTAGTATTCCATTGTATTTATGTATATCTTCTTTATCCAATTATCTATCAAAGAACACTTTCATTGTTTCCATGGATTGTTTCTTTATTTAGAAGTGTGATATTTTCTCATATTGGATTTTTGGCATTTATTTTTTAAAAATATTGAATTAAAACATAACTTATTTTGATTACTGAGCTGTTTTGGTCTACCCCTTACCTTATATTTTGAGCTCAAGATGAATGCCTCACTTGCCTTACCCTAGCCACAGTCCTGGTATCTCTGAAGTGGTTAATATTGACCCTGGCCTCATACTTTTAAGAGCACCATTAGTCAATTATACCTTATATTGTTTTAAATTTTACATATCATTTCATGGTCTGCCTTTGTGATCTTAAACAATAAAATTACCCTATAGGAGACTCTTAAAAAATTAGAGCGGAGAATAAGGGTATTCTTTTTTACTGAGTTGGTGGGATGATTAAATAAAAGTACATATAAGAAAATACTTCATAAAGTTTACAAATTACCAGTTGTTCAAAAATATTCATTGGATTGAAACTTTGATCAGTAGTCTAGCTGCAGCTAGCTCATTTGTGTTCTCTGCTCAGATCCTCACTCTCAAGTGTCTTGTTGGCAAGGCTGCATTTTCATCAGGAGGTTCTAGGCAAAGATCCACATCAATGATTCAGATTGTTGGAAAAATTGAGTTGCTTGTGATTGTAGGACTGAGGTCCCCATTTCCTGGCTGGCTATCAGACAAAAACTATTCGGCCCCTAGAAGTTGATTGCATTCCTTGCCATGTAGACCTCTCCATTTTCAAACTAGCAATGAAGAATCTCCCTTATGTACCACTTGGAGTTCCTTTTCTCAGAAAGAGGAGTCTTGAACCATTTTTAAAAAATGTTTTATTGATTTTTTTAGAGAGAAAGGAAGGGAGAGGGAGAGATAGAAACATCCATAAGAGAGAATGGGGCTCAAGCCCACAACTCAGGCATGTGCCTTGACTTGGAATTGAACCCATGACCTCTTGGTGCATGGGACAACACTCAACCAACTAAGCCACACCTACTGGGCATCTTGCACCTTTTAAGGGCTCACCTGATTAAGTCAGGTTCAATAAGAATAATCTCTCTTTCTAGATACTTGTACAATATTCTAGGATTGTAACACTGGAGATGGAGAAATTTGGGTAGATTAGAAAGCCATGCATAAATAGGATTTGCAGGATTTATGTGCTAGATTGCATAGGGATGGTTTGGGAGAAGGCAATGTCAAAAATGCCGGCATATCCTAAAATTCTGCATTCACAGTTGCATCACCAAGTAAGACTGGGAATTCTGAAAGTGGACTATTTACCAAGAGTGGGAATGCTAAGAATTGTTGTAATTTGGAGGCATGATTGTGAGTTTAATTTAAAAGGGTTGTGTTTGAAGAACATCTAAAATCATGTGCACAGGCAAAATCTCTCCAAATTCAAGAGGATTGAAATCATATCAAGCATCTTCTCAGATCACAATGGCATAAAATTAGAAATCAATTACAGTAAAAACAATCACAAAAATTCAAACACTTGGAGGCTGAATAGCACACTATTAAACAATGAACGGGTTACCAAAGAGATCAAAGAAGAAATAAAACACATCCTGGAAACAAACAACAATAAAAACACAACAATCCCAAATCCAGATAAAGATAACACAATGAAGGAGAATTAGAAACCAATATCCTCATGAACATAGATGCCAAAATCCTCAACAAAATTCTATCAAATTGGATCCAGCAGTACATCAGAAAGATCATACACCATGACCAAGTAGGATTTATCCTGGGGATGCAAGGATGGTACAATATCTGCAAATCAATAAGCATGATATATCACATAAACAAATTGATAGATAGTCATAGCAATTGATGCAGAAAAATCATTTGACAAAATCCAACACACTTTCTTTACAAAAACTCTCAGCAAGGTGGGAATAAAAGGATCATACCTCAACATAATAAAAGCCATATATGACAAACCCACAGCAAACATACTCAATGGACAAAAACTAAAACCATTTTCCCTAAGAACAGGAACAAGACAAGGATGCTCACTCTCATTACTCCTGTTAGACACAGTACTGAAAGTACTAGCTATTGTGATCAGACAAGAAGAAGAAATAAAAGGCATCCAAATAGGAAAAGAAGAAGTAAAGCTGTCCTTATTCACAGATGACATGATATTGTACCTAGAAAACCCCAAAGACCCCATAAAAAATTGCTACATTTATTAAATGAATCCAGCAATTAGCAGAATACAAAATCAATGCCAAAAAATCTATGGCATTTCTATACACCAATAGTGAACTTATAGAAAGAAGGCTAAAATATCTTATTTACCATTGCTCCAAAAAAATTAAGATACCTAGGAATAAACTTAACCAAGGAGACAAAGGACCTATACTCAGAAAATTTAAGGATGCTAAAAAAAAAGAGATAGAGGAAGACATAAACAAATGGAAGAATATGCCATGTTCATAGATTGGTAGAATCAACATCTTTAAAATGTCCATACTACCCAAATCAATCTGTAAATTCAATGCAATCCCCAATAAAATACCAATGATACACTTCAAAGACCTAGAACAAATTCTCCAAAAATTCATCTGGAATAAAAAAAAAGACCCCAAATAGCTGCAGCAATCTTGAGAAAGAAGAACAATGTTGGAGGGATCACAATACCAGATATTAAGCTGTACTACAAAGCCACTGTTCTCAAAACTTCCTGGTACTGGCCCAAGAATAGACATATAGACCAGTGGAACAGAACAGAGAACCCAGAGATTGACACAAGTCAGTATGTTCAATTAATATTTGAGAAAGGAGGCAAGATCATACAATGGAGACAAGACAGTCTCTTCAATAAATGGTGTTAGAAAAACTGGACAGATACTTGCAAAAAAAATGAAACTACACCACCAACTTATACCATACACAAAAATAAACTCAAAATGAACAAAGGATTTAAATGTAAGATGGGAAACCATAAAAATCTTAGAAGCCATAAGCAACAAAATAGCAGACATTTGCCATAGCAATATCTTTAACAATACAGCTCCTAGGGAAATGGAAACTAAAGAGAAAATAAACAAATGGGACTACATCAAAACAAAAAGCTTCACACAGCAAAAGAAACCATCAACAAAACAACAAGAAAGCCAACTGCATGGGAGAATGTATTTGCCAATAAGGATTTAATCTCCAACATTTATAAGGAACTCATACAACTTAACAAAAGGAAGATAAACAATCCAATAAAAAAAATGGGCAAAGGACCTAAATAGACACTTTTTGAAAGAGGACAATCAGAAAGCCAAGAGACATATGAAAACATGCTCAGTCACTAATCATCAGAGAGATGCAAATCAAAACAACAATGAGGTACCATCTCACACCTGTCAGAACAGCTATCATTAACAAATCAACAAAAGACAAGTGCTAGAGAGGATGCAGAGAAAAAGGAACCCTTCTTCACTACTGGTGGGAATGCAGAATGTTGCAGCCTCTGCATGGAGAACAGCATGGAGTTTCCTCAAAAAATTAAAAATGGAGCTCCCATTTGACCCAGTGATCTCACTCCTAGGTATATATCCCAAGAAACTAGAAACACCAATCAGAAAGGATATATGCACCCCTATGTTCATAGCAGCACAATTTACAATAGCTACAATTTAGAAACAGCCTCAATGCCTATCAGAAGATGAATGGATTAGAAAACTGTGGTACATCTACACAATAGAATACTATGCTGCTGTAAAAAAGAAGAAATTCTTACCATTTGCAACAGCATGGATGGATCTGGAGAACATTATGCTAAGTGAAATAAGGCAATCAGTGAAAGATAAATAGCATGTGATCTCACCCCTTTGTGGATAACAAAGAACATTACAAACTGTTGAACAAACATAGAGGCAAAGAAGCATCGAACAGACTGTCAAACTACAGAGGGAAGATAGAGGAGGGTTGAGGGGGTAAGAGACCAACCGAAGGATTTGTATGTATACATATTAGCACAACCAACAGACTCAAGACACTGGGCATGGGGGCAAGGGCAAGTTCCAGGGGTATGGAAGGCCAGGGAGAGGTCAGTGGAGAAAAAAAGAGACACATGTACTACTAATTGTAATACCTTAAACAATGAAATTAAAAAAATAAAATAAAGTCATGAGCAGCTATTTGAAAATGGAACCAATGAACATGAATAAGATTGGCAAGGAAAAGATTAAAGAATGAGAAGAAATATGAAGTCAATACAGCATTTCAAGAATATATAGAGAAGTACACATATTGTAGAAGACTTAGCCCCTATAGAAAATAATTTATTCACCCATAATTCTATTGCATATACATAAAAATTAACATTTTATGCCAGAGTTTGCCATTACTATGAACAGATAATAGTTTTACTCTTAATTAGCAGAAAGTTCTCCTTTAATGTTAATGAATAAATTAATCTATTCAGAATATTGTTAAAATAAGAGTGTAATACATTTATGGACAAATAAGTATGTTTCATAAAGAACTTACATACTCAGTAGCTCTAGTGATGGCATCTAGAGAATTTGGCAAAACATAGTTCTATACTGTAGTTGCTATAGAGAAAAACTCATTATTACTATTTGAAAAACAGCACTAAGCACATGTTCTGTTGATGGTGGCATTGTGTTGCTATATGAAGGGCAACACATTAACTGTAAATTCCAATGGCAAAGTGTAAAAACTCATTATTGGTTTTTCCTGGACTGAGTAATTTGTGTTTCTATTAAAACAAGTACTAACTGGTTTGTTCTAATTTAATTTCAACTTGAACAGCTTTCAAAAATGTCAATATCTACAAGCATAATGCGTTTTTTAAAATGCACTTAAAATTCATTTTTTAAAAGAAAATGAGTGTGTGCATTGTGCGTATATGTACATGCAAGTTGATGGCAAAACATATTGTGATTAATGTGTAATATTTGGCATTTACATTAGAGAGGTCATTTTCTATTTTCAATGGTACATAGTTTATGGGGTATGTTCTAATCATATTCTATGTAATAAAAGGCTAATATGCAAATAGACCGAACTATGGAACGCCTGCCTCCTATGATGTACACTGACCATGACGGGGCAGACACTCAATGCAGGAGCTGCCCCCTGGTGGTTAGTGTGCTCCGACAGGGGGAGCAAGACTCAGCCAGAAGTTGGGATCATGGCTAGCTAGTGCAGTGGCAGGAGCTGCTTGCACCTCCACAGCAGAGCTAAGGATGTATGGCTGACAGCTTAGGCCCACTTCCTGTGCCGAAGCCATCAGTCGGACATCCCCCAAAGGCTTCTGGACTGTGAGAGGGCACAGGCCAGGCTGAGGGACACCTTCCCACCACCAAGTGCATGAATTTTGTGCACCAGCCCTCTAGTCATGCATAATGTAAGATACCAACTGAGCCTCAGCATGACTATGATATTTCAAATTTATTTTCTCTGGTACAGGCCAATGTCAGACACTTCAGGTGACTGGCACTGGGCAACCTGTTTGGAGCTGCAAAGGAATCCAGAGTTTGTGTGTGTGGAAATGACCAAGCACCAAAGCCAGTTTTTACCAACATCAGCTCCTGTGACAGGCCAGCAAAAGTCCCAAAGCACTCCGAGATCTGCTTCTGCCTGCCTGCCTTCACCTGCTGGCTGGCTGATAAGCTCAGTCACTGAAAGAGCCTCTGGTGATACTCAAGTTGCATAAGACAGGTTCTCAGTGAGTCGCCAGGTATGTTTTTATTGATGAGAGAGAGAGCGAGAGCAAGAGAGAGAGAGAGAGAGAGAGAGAGAGAGAGAGAGAGAGAGCAAGAAAGAGAGAGAGAATGATTTAAGAGAGAAACATTCGATGGTTGCCTCCCATCCTAAATGGGGATTTAAACTGCAACCTAGATATGTGCCCTAACTGTAAATCTAACCCACCACCTTTTGGTGTATGGGAAAACACTCCAATCAACTGAAATATTTGGCCAAGGCAATTATTTCCATTTTTATATAGACATAATCAAGAGATGGAGCCAATTTCCTATCCTCTTGAATTTGAGCTGGCCTTGTGCTTTACTTTGACCAATAGGATATAGCAGGTTTGACATGCCATGAATTCCAGGCCTAACTTTGAAGAGATATCTTCTGTTTTATCTTTACAGGAAGTCAGCCTCCATGATGTAAAGAAGCTTAGGCCAGCAAAAAAGGGATGAGACAGTAGGTGAGGCCATGTGGAAGACCACTGAGGCACCAGGCACATGAGTGAAACCTTCTTCTGTCTCTCAAACTAGCTCCGCCACCAGCCAAATTCAGCTGAGACAGTGATGACTGTAGCCATTATTATGTGAAGAACTGCCCAGCCAAGTCTTATCTGAATTCCTGACCTAAAGAATTATAAGAAAAAGCCTGGCTAGTGTAGCTCAGTGGTTCAGCATTGACCTATGAACCAGGAGCTCATGGTTTGACTCCAGTCACGGCACATGCCTGGATTTCAGGCTTGATCTCCAGTTTGGGGCATGCAGAAGACAGCCAATAAATGATTCTCTCTTGAAACCATCAACAAAACAATAAGAAAGACCACTACATGGGAGAACAAATTTGCCAATGTTATCACTGATAAGGGTTTAATCTCCAACATTTACTGGGAACTCATACAACTCAACAAAAGGAAGATAAACCATCCAATTAAGAAATAGGCAATGGACCTAAATAGAAACTTTGTGAAAGAAGACAGAAGGAAGGCCAAGAGACATATGAAAACATGCTCAAAGTCACTAATTATCTGAGAGATGCAAATCAAAATGACAATGCGATACCATCTCACACCTGACAGAATGACTATCACCAGCAAATCAATAAATGACAAATGTTGGTGAGGATGTGGAGAAAAAGGAACCCTGATGCACTGCTGGTGGGAATGCAGACTGGTGCAGCCACTGTGGAGAAAGGTATGGAGTTTCCTTAAAAAACATTTGACCCAGAAATCCCACTTCTAGGAATATTTCCCCAAAAGCTAGAAACATCAATCAGAAAGAACATATGCACCCCTGTGTTCATAGCAGCACAATTTACCATAGCTAAGATTTGGAAACAGCCTAAGTGCCCATCAGCAGCTGAGTGGATTAAAAAACGGTGGTACATCTACCCAATGGAATACTACGCTGTGCTAAAAAAGAAGGAATTTCTATCATTTGCAACAACATGGATGGAACTGGAGAGCATTATGCTAAGCGAAATAAGCCAGTCAGAGAAAGGTAAGTATCACATGATCTCACTCATTTGTAGAATATAATGAACAACATAAACTGATGAACAAAAATAGTTCCAGAGACAGAGAAACATCGATCAGACCATCAAACCTCGGAGAGAAGGTAGGGGAGGGTGGGCACAATGGGGAGAGATCAACCAAAGGACTTGTATGCAATGCATATAAGCCTAACCAATGGACACCGACAACAGGGGGTGAGGGCATGAGTGGGGGGTAATAGGGGAATAAGGACACATATGTAACACCTTAATCAATAAAGAAATTTAAAAAACGATTCTCTCTCTTCACTGATGTTTCTATCTCTCTCTCCCTCTTCCCTCCTCTCTGAAATCCAACTAAGTGAACACAGGGAAACTTTAGGACCCTCGTGTTTTAGTAAAATGGGCAATTTCAGCAACTATAAAGCCCTGGCTGACTGTTTTGAACAGAGGAATGCTTGGGCAAAGATCTGTTCTGAGACTCCATGGAGTTCTACTACAGTTGCTTAGGTCTCCTTTGGGAGATAGTCTATCTGCAGAAGTTTCAATGTTACTTTAATTTTGCACCAGAGTGGATCACCCTTAATTTTTGGAGGAATTAAATACTTGCTTGCCTTATAGCTAAATCCTAATACTGTTTCCTTCCCAAAATGTCCAAATCATAAAATCCGTGTATTCTTTGTCACAATTCCTGCTCTTGTGAGAAAGAAAAAAAAAGATTTTGGATAATTTATATAAAAATAAATTTTCCATGGAGGATAATTCTGTATTTCAGCCCTATTCATGAATTCTTCTAAATTTACTTGTTAGTTCTCTTTGATCATATTGTTGCATCTACACCAGAGCATTCAAGGATGAGTACTTGACAATGTTAATATGGCCTCAAAGTTGGACAGAAAAGGCACAATAAAATCAACTTGAAAAAAACGTTTTCTTTTTTAAAAATATATTTTATTGATTTTTTACAGAGAGAAAGGGAGAGGGATAGAAAGTCAGAAACATCGATGAGAGAGCGACATCGATCAGCTGCCTCCTGCATGTCCCCTACTGGGTATGTGCCCGCAACCAAGGTACATGCCCTTGACCGGAATTGAACCTGGGACCCTTCAGTCTGCAGGCCGATGTTCCATCCACTGAGCCAAACTGGTTTTGGCCATTTTCAACATTTATTTAATTTAATAGAGAATTCTGCATTGAATGCAGGCACATGATCAAAATTCAACCATTTTTCAGTAAAATGCAACCACTCTTTTTGTCGCATCAAGTTGAGAATCTCATTCTAAAGATACAATTGGGCTCAGTAGATAGAGCATCGGCCTGCAGACTCAAGGGTCCCAGGTTTGGTTCTGGTCAAGGGCATGGATCTTGGTTGCAGGCACATCCCCAGTGAAGAGTGTGCAGGAGGTAGCTGAATCGATGTTCCTCTCTCATTGATGTTTCTAACTCTCTATCCCTCTCCCTTCTTCTCTGTAAGAAATCAATAAAATACATATTTTTTAGAAGCCTCAGGTTTCTAAGTCATGATTCTAAGGAAAGTAACTGCTAAGGAAAATGCTCTTTTTTCACTAAATACATTTCATAATGCTGGAAAGTATATATATATATATATATATATATATATATATATATATAGAGAGAGAGAGAGAGAGAGAGAGAGAGAGAGAGAGAGAGAGTGTCTTAAAGAGGCTTTCCTCTCATATTTTTTAGTTGATAACTAAAATTTTTACTATTAACTTCAAGGGATAAAATGAAACTTCTTCAAAAGTAAGAGTATATATATTTTTTTCAGAACATCACATTTTGTCATTCAAATAATAGTTGTCCTTCCATTTGAATAGATCATCATTTGACATTAGTAACAGCAGTACATCAGTTTTCTCACTTAATATCTTTATGTGATGCTAAAGCATAAAGAATAAAGAATGGGTTGAAGCTCAGAACTTCGAAGGTTTTGTAATTACCTGAGTTTTTTCTGTGTGTTTTTTAAAAAAATATTTTTATTGATTTCATTGATTTCATAAAGGAAGGAAGAGGGAGAGAGAGATAGTAACATCAATGAGAGAGAATCATTGATTGGCCTCCTGCATGCCCCCACCCCTACCAGCCTGCAACCCGGGCATGTTCCCTTAGCCAGAATTGAACCTGGGGCCCTTCAACCCAAAGGCCAATACTCTGTCCACCAAGCCAAACCAGCTAGGGCATTTTCTGTGTTTTGTTTTTGTTTTTTAATATATTTTTATTATTTCTTTCATCCTGAAAGCAAACACCCTTACTCCCAGCTCTGTGCCTATTCTCAGGTTGTTTCCTATCCATGGCATGCTGCCTGTCCATTAAATCAGTGCCAACTTATTTGCTGGTTTCAGGTCAAGCCTTTAATTCTTTATAGTCTTCTCTGCCCACTGCATCTTCCACTCGAATTTAGTTATATTTCATTTACTTATACAGACAGTCATCAAATATATATTGAGCATGTCAAGCTACAAGGAATTCTGCTTAGTGCTGAAGAGGAGAAAGAAAATATACTCTTCACTTTTTTTAATTCCTTTATATTTTTTAAATGTTTTTATTATGAAGAACTGAAAACATATGAAAGTAGACAGAACAGTATAATGAATTCACAGGTTCCTGTCACCCAGCTTCAACATTTATCAGTCTTCTTTCTTTAATAAACACCACCCAGTTTGCCTCCTTTCTATATTATTTTGAAACAGATCCATACATCATATCAATTCATCTATAAATATTTCAGTATGTATCTTCAAAAGATAAGGATTTAAAAAATAACCACAGAACTGATACTACATTTTAGAAAATTCCTTAGTTCTATTGAATATCCAGTGTTTGAATTTACAGTTGGTTCATAAAGGGTATAGTTTTGTTTTGTTTTTACAGTTTGAGTGTTTGAATCAGGACCACAATAAGTTCCACACATTGCAATTGGTTGGTAGGTATTTTATGTCTTTGTTAACCTATAGGTTTCCACTTTTAAGTTGCTAATAATCTATCCGTACATGGGAGAGCTAAGTAAACAAAAAGGAGAATGCTTGAAAAGTGTTTCCATGGAAATATTTACAGAAAGCTAAAGCAGTACATATTAGAAATATCTAATTCATAGAGTTGATAAGAGGGGGGTGGGTGTAATTCTAGGAAGAATTTTTGTTATTGTAAAAATCAAAAAACCAGCAAGCAGAGAAGGTAGGTGAGGTCTTTTGGGGACAAGAGAAGAACTTGAGCAAAAAATGGTATTTCCTGCATATCAGGAACTGGCTGGATTTCAATTCATGTATTTATTATTTATCCTTGGTCCAGGTATAAGTAACCTTCCTATTCTAGACCTCTTGTCCTATTTTTTTGGAATCTGTTCTTTTATCTTCCAAACCGTGTAAAGTTAAATATTAGTAGGACAAAGTTTAGAATTCAAAAATAAAAAAATAGGTAGACAAATAGGCAGCAGAGAAAGAAAAACATACACAAAATAGAATTATAAACATCAAACTACATGTATTGCAATAAATGCGGCTGGACTAAAAGTCTTCTAGATGGATAACAAACAAAACTCAGAATATTTTTAGTTTAATGAAACAAATTGAAACAAGAAAAAATAATGAAGAAAAAGTTAAATTGTTCCAATGTAATGGCTCCCTTCTTTAAATGAACCTTAAAATCCAATAACAGGCTCAGAGGAGCCTGAAATAAACCTTTTTTTCATTAAATATTTTTAGTGCTTAGAATATGATAGGCATTGCATCAGTTATTGGTGATCAGCAACTTACACAACATCCATTTATTATCTCACAACTTCCATGAATCAGGAATTTGAGCACAGTGGCCAACACAAAACCAGATTATTGAGACCCACTACTTACTCAAATTGGGAGCCCTCTTGAAGAAAATAAAAATAATATATATTTATGACTACAAATCAAGTAAGTACTTCTGAAGCTTCAGCTTCACTGGCTTCATGGTAAATCAACCTAAACTTGAAATGCAATAGCTTTATAAACCAGATATCCCAAAAGGAGCCGCTGAAATCAAACAAGTAAGCAAGTAGAATATATACAAAAATTATAAGTAATATATGGACAAACACTGAATGTTATGAGAATAATGGAGGGGGTGGCAACACTGAATCAGATAAATATAAATATCTGTCATTTAAGTCAAGTCTTGGGGCAAACAAAGAGTTGGGCAAGCATCATTCCATGCACAAACACCCTGAGGCTGGAAGGGGCAAGGGGTATCCAAGGTACGGGCTAACTATGTGCTTCCCATTGTGTTTTAAAAATAAATAAAATTAGCCCTAGCTAGTTTGGCTCAGTGGATAGAGCATTGGCTGCCTGGTTCAATTCCGGTAAAGGGCACATGCCTGGGTTGTGGGCTTGATCCCCAGTGGGGCTGTGCAGGAGGCGGCCAATCAATGAGCCTTTCTTATCATTGATGTTTCTCTCTCTCTCTCCCTCTCCCTTCCTCTCTGAAATCAATAAAAACATATTCAAATAAACAGATAAAATTAGTTATTGATGCTTTCTAGATAAGAGGTGTGAGAACTTGTCTTTTTCTTCATTTCTTAAGATTTGTAAAAATTGTTCCAGGCTGCACACTAGCATGCCCTTAGACTGAAGACATCTGTTTTCTGATTTGATTATGAATAACATTTAAATAATTTATGCTTAGTATCCTAGAAATATTATGGGCCCACATTTTACCTTTGAGTAAATAATGGTTATTTTGTGGTGGGGTCTGATTACTTCAAGACCTAAATTACTCAAATAATGACTACACAACTACTCCTGTGTTTCCTCTAACTACAGTCACGTCAAAGAGGACAAAAACCATCCAATTCTTTGCTCACTTTGAAGTACAAGTTTTTAATTTCCCTTTTGATTTTTTAAGTCTTACTAGTGATTCATAAGGCAAGAAGTAAATCGATAACTCTTTAAGGAAGACTGAGTTGATGGGAAAATATCGGCTCAGAAAAATAATTTGTTCATTCGGGCGAGAGTGTTCTTTTTTGCTAACACCAAATTTTCAAGAAAGACTCTGTGTTAAAACGATGCCTAACAGAAAACACTTCACAGCTTTCTTCCTATGTGCCATAAATCTAGTGTAATCCTCTTTATGATGAAACCTGAGAGTTCCAGAAGAAACCTGGTTCCTCAGAAGAGCACTATAGCACCAGTAGTATCACCTACCCACTCAGAGCTTCACAGTGGAAAACAAGAAAATCGAGATTCAGAAACCAAGGTTTACCTCCAAAAAACTAGGTACTATATTAAGTATGTTATCAAGAACATGGGGGCAACAGAATTGCTTTGCTACACTGTTAAAAAGGAATTTTCAAAAGTTGCAGAACCTGGGAATTTTGCAATAGAAAAGAGAATTTTGCAATTTAATGCTTATCTTTTAAGACTACTACACTTTTGGCCAAGCCTCAATTTAGGGTTTTGTTTTTGTCAGTTTCTGTTGGTGGAGTAACAGGAGCCTTGTCAAATAGCAGTAAAAACAGCAGATAATTACTTCAGCACACTTGAATATATAGGGTGTCCCCAAAATGTATACACACTTTAATAGCTGGTAGCTCAATTTTTTAAACAAAATGTATTTTATTAAACATTGCCTCTATCATTATTCAAAATGTGTGTATACATTTTGGGGGACACCCTGTATATGTCTTGCTAACCACGTTTTAATGAGCTGGAGATTCTGTTTCTCACTAAGGTAGATACAACGGTGAACAGGCAGACAGACATAGCTCCCATAATGTAATGACACTGGTCTTGATCTTACAACTACCTGAGATCTGGGGAATCCTTAATGGTTATACTGTGGGTCATTAATCACTTCCCTCTTGCCTTGACTCTCACTCCAAGAAAGCAATACACTATATAATTGGAAGCTCTTCTCTGACAAGCAGTCAGAATTGTAGAATTTCAGAGCCAGAACGTACCTTGGGACCCTTGAGGTGGCAGGATATTAACAGGGAGAATATGGCCCTTTGAAGCAAGAAATTTGGGTTGGGCAATTTACCAGCAGTAAGTTATTCAGTCAATTACATTTATTTGTCTTCATTTTATTATCTATAAAATACGGGTATTATCTGTAAAATAATTTTATAGAGTAAAAGCATTGCTTCTTTTTTTAATTTTAATTTTATTTTATTGATTTCAAAGAGGAAGGGAGAGGGAGAAGGAGAAACATCAGTGATGAGAGAGAATCATTGATTGGCTGCCTCCTGCACACCCCACACTGGGGATCGAGAGCCCACAACGCAGGCATGTGCCCTGACAGGGAATCTAACTGATTCATAGGTCAGTGCTCAACCAATGAACTACACTGGCCGGGCCCATTCTTTCTTCTTTAAAAAAAATATTTGTATTGATTTCAGAGATGAAGGGAGATGAGGAGAGAGAGATAAACATCGGTAATGAGAATCATTATTGGCTGCCTCCTGCACGCCCCCTACTGGGGATTGAGCCAGCAACCCTGCCATGTGTCCTTGACCAGATCAAACCTGGGACTATTCAGTCTGCAGGCTGACACTCCATCCACTGAGCCAAACCAGCTAGGGTAACATTGCTTCTTTATGTATATATTCTGTTTGCATGTGCATGCACATGTATTCATATGCTTAAGTGTGCTTCTATGTTTGTCCTTATAAAGCAGGAAATGTCAGGAGTGTTCTGAAATGTGGAGGAAGATATTTAAAGTCAGCAAAGAGCCTTGCTGGAAGCATTATATATCAAATTGCAGGTGGAACAAATCATGTGGCCACATAACACTAATCCTGCTGTCATTGTGGAATAAATAGTTTTCCCTGTGTGGCCTTTTCCTATGCTTTGTGAGCAGAATTTGATTTTGGAGTTTCCCACCTGCTCACAATTACCCCACTGGGTTTGTAAAGTGAGCACACAGGACTCCAGTGCATCTCCTAGGGAAAAGAGAACAAAGTGGGATGGTGTCTCTACAATGTCTTGCTTGTCTTACGCTTTCAACACTGATTAATATGTACAATTTTCTTTTAATTCACTGGTGATAAATTTTGGCTTTTTACACTCCTACTGTGAGTGTATTCTAGAGGGTCTTTTTGCTCAGCTCAGATAATGCTTAACTCACAGAGTTGTTTTGAGGGTCAAGCTAGATACTCCTTCTAAACAGCCTTGGAAAACACAAGATAGAGTTCAAGAAAATGCTAATATATCAATTTAACAATCTGTTATAAATCCTGCATTTTAATTTGCATTTTTCTTCATTACTTTACTTTTAGCAGTAATAAATTTTAATTCCACATTTTAAAAAAGAAAGAAGACAATATGGAAGAGTAAGAATAATTTCTTTCTAATTAAAAATCACCACCCAGAAAAAACACACTATTTTTCATTGTATTTATGTATTTCATCTTTGCACAAGTAAAATACTATATTAGTCTGAAAACTTGTACTTAGTAATTTTACATCATGATTCTAACAGTCTATAGCACTCCAATATAGGAGTGCTCTTCACCCTTTGATGAATATTTACATTTCATAATTTTCATAAACTTAAGCAATTCTATATAATAAAAACCTAATATGCTAAGTGTCTGGTTGACCAGTTGGCCATTCAACCAATCAAAGTTTAATATGCTAATGATATGCTTTAGCTCAACTGCTCACTGTGATGTACACTGACCACCAAGGGGCAGACACCTCAACCAGTAGGTTAGCTTGCTGCTGGGGTCTGGTTGATTGGGACTGAGCGAGATGGGCAGGTCATGCACTGGAGCCCTACTTTGGTCCCTCTCCAGCTGGCCAACCTCCCACATCTCTCCCCATCCCTGATCATGCACCAGTGAAGTTGCCCTCTCACAACCTGGGACTCCTTGGGGGATGTCAGAGAGCCAGTTTCAGCCTTATCCTGCAGGCTAGGCTGAGGAACCTCACTGCTGCACAAATTTGTGCACCAGGCCTCTAGTGCTATAAGAACCTCTGTGTCTACATCTGTATATGTATACATACATAGATATATATTTTTAAATATTTATTGTTGAAAGTATTACATATGCCCCCTTCCCCCCCATTGATATATTTAAAATATATTTGATAATTATATCCAAAAAGTTTTCAGATAACAAAATGCCTATTTCCCAACATTCAAAGTGAATATTGACTACTCTCCTTTTTTTAATCATTGGCTATTTGATCATTTGAAAATTATATTTTACTAGTGACTAAGTGCACACAATTTGTGCACATTAAGAGGGGATTAATTGGAGGAAATAATTAATATTGCTATTTGCCCTTTCTCTATAATAGAAGTGTCAGAGATGAGAGAAAATTAGTAAAATGTATATAAAAACCTTCTGCCTGTCAGAGTCTGGGGCTCACCATGGGAACCAGAGTCAAATCCCTGCCCACTCACATGCACCTCAAAATCGTGTGAGACCCAGACCTGGCCAGCCCCACCCTTGTCAAGCCCTGCCAGGCAGGAGGTGTAACCTCAGGTTACCTGGCCCAGTGCCAGGACAGGGGGCATGTCCTGAGGCCCCCAGCCTAGACTGGGGTGGGGAACATGCCTTGAGGTCCTCCATCAAGCCCCACCAAGTGGGGGACATGGCCTGAGATCCCCTGTCAAGCCCTGCTGGGTGGTGGGCATGGCCAGAGGTCCCCCATCAAGCCCCACCAGGTGGAGAGGCGCAGCCTCAGGTCCCCGGGCCCAGCACCGTGAAGGGGGCACAGCCTGAGGTTCCCTGTCAATCCCTAGCAGCAGTGGGGTTCAGCTCCAGGTCCCCAATCAAGTCCCACTGGGCAGGGATGCAGCCTGAGTTCCCCCAATCCAGCACTGGGGGTGCACCTTGAGGTCCCCTGTCAAGCCCTGCTGGGTGTGGGGCGTGGCCTGAGATCCCCTGTCAAACCCCACCTGGTAGGGGGTGTGGCCTGAGGTCCCCTGGCCTGGTGCTGGGGCAGGGGGAGCAGCCTGAGGTCCCCTAGCCAAGCACCAGGATGGGAAGTGCACCTTGAGGTCCCTATCAAGCCCCCGTCTCAGGTCCCTTGGCCTGGCCCCGAGGTGGGTGAGGCATGGCCTCAGGTCCCCTGGCCTGGCACTAAGGCAGGAGTCATGGCCTGAGTTCCAGCAGCCTGGTGCCAAGGCAGAAGGCATAGCCTGAGGTCCCCTGTCAAGCCCAGCCAGGAAGGGGTGGGGGGGGCGCAGCCTCAGGTCCCCTGGCCTAGTGCTGGGGCAGGGGGATGCAGCCTGAAGTTTCCCATCAAGCCCTGCCAGGTGGGGGGTGAGGTCTGAGGTACCCCAGCCTTGTGCTGGGGTGGGGGGTGTGGCCTGAGTTCTCCCAACCCAGCACTGGGGGTGCACCTTGAGGTCCTTTGTCAAGCCCAGCCAGGCAGGGGAGTGCAGCCTCATGTCCCCTGGCCCAGTGCTGAGGTGGGGGGTGAAGCCTGAGTTCCCCCATCAAGACCCACTGGGCAGGGGGTGCAGTCTGAGATCCCTTGGCCTGGTGCTGGTGTGGAGGGCACAGCATGAATTCTACTTTCAAGCCCCACCTGGTGGTGGGGGTGTGGCCTGAGGTCCCCAGCCTGGTGCTGGGGGAGCAGCCTGAGGTCCCCTAGCCCAGCACCAGGATGGGGAGCACACCTTGAGGTCCCCTGTCAAGCCCCACTGGGCGGGGGGCATGGCCTCAGGTCCCCTGGCCTGGCACTGGGTTGGGGAGCATGGCCTGAGGTCCCCCAGCCTGATACCAGGGCGGGAGACAAGGTCTGAGGTCCCCTGTCAAGCCCTGCTGGGTGGGGTATGCAGCCTGAGGTCCCCTGTCAAGCCCCTTCCAGAGGAGTGGGGGGCATAGCCACAGGTCCATGCTGATTGCTCATTAAGGCTCCTTATGGGAACTTGGCTTCAGCTGTGGGTGTAGCCATCTTTGTGACGAAGTGATGGTCAATTAGCATATTCACCTCTTTATTAGATAGGATAGTTACACTGATTTGCATTTCTTTGGCTAAGTATAGGCTATGTTTATTTTTCTTTGCCTTTTATTCTACTTACATTTATTTAACTTATTAGTTCTTAACAATTATGTTTAAATTACCCATGAAAACTTCATGGACATCAAAATCAATTGTTATCCCAAGCTATTTTTTTCTGCTGACAAATTTTGTAACAGAGATAGCATGAACTTACTTTAATAAACTTAGATAAAATAAAACTATCTTGTGAACATTGCTAAATTTAAAGACATGTATTTTTAAATTAAACCAATAACTTAAATTAGCTTTAATTTTCATTGAATTTGTTGGGGTGAAATTTTTTCATAAAATTATATAGGCTTCAGATGTACAATTCTATAATACATCATCATATGTTCAACACCGCAAATCAAGTCTCCTTCTGCCTGAAACTAAACATTGTTTCACTAATAGAAAGATGTGGACAGGAAGCATGAAAGAATAGTCAACAACCTTAATTGCTCTAACTACTCATTGTTTAGTTGAGACATTGTTAGCTGAAGTGACCTTCACCTCTGTCTTTTGTATTTTTGTTCTTGAAATTTCCTGCCTAAAGGCTATGGGTATCTCCCAAAGTCTCATAAAAGGGAGAGCAAGGCCAGGGCAAGGGTAGTCTTCTCACTAGAGGAAATCTCCCATCTGACCCCCCCAATATTCCAAAATTAATACTTTTCTAGTTTTTTTTCATTTGCCTGCACCCTCCTCCAGAACCCAAATCCTGAATCGGGAACCCTGGTTCATGTGGGACGTGAAAGAGGTTCCCACATCCTTCCATCACCATTTATTTCCCACTTTCCCTATTTTAGCTGTATTTATTTTTTATACTTGTTGACTTTATGCTGTTCCTATCTATGTTTATAAAAGCCTAAGCGACCATTACAACAAAATGACCAGAATGACATGTCGCTAGGATGTGCACCGACCACCAGGGGGCATATACTCAACACAGCAGCTGTCCCCCAGCCTGCAGGCCCTGACTGCTGATGGGGCCTGCCAGCTAACCTTCCTGTTCCTTCCCCTGGCTGGCAGCTCCTGATTGCCTGATTAGGATCCAGCCCTGGGCTGGGACAGGGAACTGGGGATGGGTGGCGGTGCATGGGCAGTGCAGGAAGGAGAAGGTGGGGAGTTAGGGATATGAGGAGGTGAGGAGGCAGGGAACCTGATTGGCCCTGATCACCAGACAGGACTAGGGACCTCACCCATGCACAAATTTCATACACTGTGCCTCTAGTTAAACTATAAATGTCCTGTAAATTTCAGATATTTTGCTCTATCCCCAATACACAGCACTAAACCAGACAAAAAGCAGCATGCAATAAATACATTTATTTTCTAAAATACTTATGTCATTTATTTCTATTGGAGAATTTTTCATTATCAAGAGATATTAGTATGTGAAATATATCAAATATATATATGCATATCATTTTATGTACTAAATATATTAACTCTTCACTATACTATATATGATCATATATGTATACATATGAATACACCTACTAAAATATATACCTTCTATACCATAACATATATAGTGCTTTTCCATTTGTCACTTGCCTTTTAACTTTGATATTAGATTTTTGCCAAAAATTTATTATGTAAGGCTTTCTGAAAATATGTCATTTTTATGTTCTTATAATGCTTTGAAAATTTTTCCAATCCCAGATTATATACATGTGTCCATTTTTTCTAGTTGCACAATTTAACTTTTTCTAGTTACAAAATCATGCTGTTCTAAATTGTTGGGAGGGTTTTGAGTTTGTCAAGAAAATCTCATCTTTGTCTGTTTACATTCCACAGCAAGAACACATTTGCCCCATGGTCCTGAGGAGCATGCAGACCATTAGTAGCAATAAAGCTACCTTGTTTTTTGCACCAGAGGCAAGACAAATACCTGCTGTAAAATCACTACCTACTGTAGTACAACCGTGCTCACCAGCACCCTGGTCTTCTTGTTCTATGCTGCCTTCTCATGACAGTGTAAGCCAGTGGTTGACAAACTGCGGCTCGCGAGCCACATGCAGCTCGCGAGCCGTGGTTTGCTGACCACTGATCTGGGCAATGGAGAATCATTCTATCATTTCTATTGGAAGCCAGGTGGTTTCTTGCACCAATCTTATTTCATTCAAAGGTGTATCACTGGGTATTAATATCACTGTATATCTGTTGCCCTCCAGTGCAAAAATAAACCCAATGCCCAAACCTTCTGATGAGGAAATTGCATCATCCCTCTGACTGCACTAAGGGAAAAGTGTCACTTTACCTATAAAACAGAAAACTGAGCTCTGTCAAGCCCTTTCTGAGTGTTTCCGGTTATGAATGTGGCCCTATGTGCCTCTTAATCGGTAGAAGTGACCACCTTTGTTCTAGCTTCTGTTCTCAGAGATAAACAGAGTAGAGCATCCCTGTCAGCACACCCTTTTAGGCGAAAGCTGCTGCTGAGTTCCCGCCCAGATGCCAGACAATCCTGGTCCTCCCCAGATCTCCTTGAATCCCCCAACACTGTCACCCTGCACTGTATCTCAGAGGAAGTGGGACCGTGTAAGTTCAGTGGGTCTCTAGCAGCCACAATCCCCACTGGTTTTTACAGCCCAAAGTTACAGAAACGTCTCTTCCCAGCTCTGGAGGCTGGGCTGGGGATCTGGTGTGGGGCTGGGATCCCTTGCTCCTCACAGATGGCCTCCACAGTGAAGAGAAGATATCCCTCCCGATTAAAAACGTGCCACACGTGGGTGTGAGACCAACCCGTTCCATGCCTCCACCCCTTCTATCCTTCTCAGTGTACTTTCTTCTTTACTTCTCTAGGTGTAGGACTTCTATTCAGCCAGATTTCAGGTGGTTCTGAGTGATGGTTGTTCTGTATTTTAATTGTAATTCTGATGTGGGAGGCAGCAAGTACCAGCATTTACCTACATCACCATCTTGGTTCTCAGAAGAATGCCTGTATGTTTCAATTTATATAACACTAGAGGCCCAGGGCACTAAATTCGTTCATGGATGCGGTGGGGGGGGGGAGTGATGCCAGTGTCCCACGCCCCGGCTGGCCTCTGGCCAGAGGCTTGCCCTCTGTGGGTCAGGCTGTGCAAGATGTTGGGGCTCATAGCCGGTGCCACGCTGCCAGCGTCCAACACCCCAGTCGCTATGGTTGCCGCCATCTTTGTGATGGAGTGACGGTTAATTTGTATATTACCATTTTATTAGATAGGATTCTTGAAATGACAAATGTATAGGGATTGAAAATATACTAGTAGTTTTCAGGGTTTAAGGGGCTAGGGAGCAAGATACCATAAAGGGAAAGGACAAGGAAGTTCATTTTCAATGATGAAAGATCTTGGTATCTTGGTTGTGGTTGTGGTTACATGAATCTATACATGCGGTAAAATTGAATAGAACTACACACACACACACACACACACACACACACACGTGTCTGTAAAAACTGATGACATCTGAATAAGCTCTTTACTCCTGGTTTTGTTATTATACTATAGTTTTATAAAATTTTACTATTGGAGGAAGTTGTTTGAAGGGTACATGGGGGAGAGAAACATCAATGATGAGAACGAATCATTGATTGGCTGCCTCCTGCACACACCCTACTGGGGATAGAGCCTGCAGTCTAGGCACGTGCCCATGATCAGAATGGAACCTAGGACTCTTCAGTCCACAGGCCAATGCTCTATCCACTGAGGCAAACCAGCTAGAGCTTAAAGAATTAACTCTGAGCCCTAAATTGTGCTTGTGATATATCTATATCATACTAATTAGCCCTAACAACTTACTTCATAATGAAGAAAGTAGTGCACTGATGTTGAAAACAAGGAGTAGACTCCAGTGGAAGATGGCAGCTGACAGGATGGAGGTGAGTGAGAGAAAGTGAGTGAGAGTATGAAAGGGGAGTGTGTGGATGTGTGTGGTGTGTGTGTAAGTGAGGGAGGGACAGTTAAATCTCGCAGAAGCAGCAGGGGCTAGCAGTCTAGGCTCTCTTGGACAGGGAGAGACTACCATTGCGGTTGGCACTCCCTGGACTGTGGGACTCGGGCGTGAAGCCCACGCTTTCTTAAAGGGGAAAATGGCCTTTCTTTGGGAACTCAACACCGGCAGCCAGACAGGCCTTGGAGCTGGCCTGCAACCTAGCAGGCACTCCAGCCAGAGTCCTGCTGCCTCAGCTGCAGACCCGTGGACCCTGGGACCTCCGCCTCCAAAGCAGTGAGTACAACCTCCCCCTCCTCAGTGACAGAGCTGTGGTCCACATCAGTGTGGTTGCAGCGTGCCCACAATGGCATGTTTACAGCACGTCCACATCAATGTGTTTACCGTGCATCCATATCAGTGCATTTACAGTCCACCCTCAGCAGCGCATCTCTGGCGGTCCACTACCTAGGCTGAGGATGTCATTTTGTAACTCTGGGCACCACAGTCATGCCTCTCCAGAGTGTAGGCCCCCTGAACCACATCACCGTGACAGACAGGTCCTTGGTGCCACTGTAAGTCCCCGCTGGGCATGTGTGATCTCAATGAAGGGTGCAAAACAGCAAAAATAGGGACACTCCCCTCCACAGCATCACCCTAATACCAAAACCAGATAAAGATAACACAATAAAAGAGAATTACAGACCAATATACCTCATGAACATAGATGACAAAATCCTCAACAAAATTCTAACAAATCGAATCCAGCAGTACATCAGAAAGATCATACACCATGACCAAGTAGGATTCATCCCAGGAATGCAGGGATGGTACAACATCCGCAAATCAATAAACGTGATACATCACATAGATAAATTGGGAGATAAAAATCACATAGTCATATCAATTAATGCAGAAAACGCATTTGACAAAATCCAACACCCTTTCTTGATAAAAACTCTCAGCAAAGTGGGAATACAAAGATCATACCTCAACATAATAAAAGCCATATATGACAAACCCACAGCCAACATCATACTCAATGGTCAAAAACTAAAACCATTTCCCATAAAAACAGGAACAAGACAGGGATGACCACTCTCACCACTCCTATTCTACATAGTGCTGGAAGTACTAGCCATTGCAATCAGACAAGAAAAATAAATAAAAGCATCCAAATAGGAAAAGAAGTAAAACTGTCCTTATTTGCAGATGACATGATACTTTTCATAGAAAACCCTAAAATCTCCATCAAAAAATTATTAGACTTGATAAATGATCAGCAAAGTAGCAGGATACAAAATTAATACCAATAAATCTACAACATTTCTATATAACACTAATGAACTTACAGAGAGACTAAAAATGCAATCCCATTTATCATCGCACCAAAAAAATTAAGATACCTAAGAATAAACTTAACTAAAGAGGTAAAAGACCTATATGCAGAAAACTAAATGGCACTGCAAAAAGAGGTAGAGGAAGACATAAACAGATGGAAGAACATACTATGTTTATCGATTGGTAGAATCAACATCATCAAAATGTCCATTCTACAGAAAACAATCTATAAATTCAATGGAATCCCCATTAAAATAACAAAGGCATACTTCATAGACCTAGAACGAAATGGCCAAAAATTCATCTGGAATAAAAAAAGACTCCAAATAGCTGCAGTAATCCTGAGAAAGAAGAGCAGAGGATGGGATCTCAATACCAGATTTCAAACTGTACTACAAAGCCACTGTTCTCAAAACTGCCTGGTACTGGCACAAGAAGAGAGACACATAGATCAATGGAATAGGATAGAGAACCCAGAAATCGACCCAAACTACTATGCTCAATTAATATTTGACAAAGGAGGCATGAATATACAATGGAGTCAAGACAGTCTCTTCAACAAATGGTGTTGGCAAAATTGGACAGATATATGAAAAAAAAAGAAACTAAACCACCAACTTACACCATACTCAAAAATAAACTCAAAATGGATAAAAGACTTAAACATAAAACGGGAAACCATAAAAATACTAGAGGAATCCACAGGTAGCAAAATCTCCAACATATACCTAAGGAACTTCTTCACTAATACTGCTCCTAGTGCAATGGAAACTAAAGAAAAAAACACACAAATGAGACTACATCAAAAAAAAGCTTTTGCAAAGCGAAGGAAACCATCAACAAAACAAGAAAGCCCACTGCATGGGAGAACATATTTTCCAGTGATATCAATGATAAGGGTTTAATCTCCAACATTTACACAAAACTCAAAGAACTTCACAAAAAGAAGATAAACAACCCAATCAAAAAATGGCAACTGATCTAAATAGGCACTTCTCGAAAGAAGACAGAAGGAAGGTCAAGAGACATATAAAAACCTGCTCAAAGTCACCTGCTCAAAGAGAGATGCAAATCAAAACAATAATGCGGTACCATCCCATACCTGTCACAATGGTTATCATCAACAAAGGACAAGTGCTGGAGGGGATGCGGAGAAAAAGGAACCCTTGTGCACTGCTGGTGGGAATGCAGACAGGTGCAGCCACTGTGGACAACAGTATGGAGTCTCCTCAAAAAACTAAAAATGGAACTCCCATTTGACCCAGTGATCCCACTTCTAGGAATATATCCCAAGAAACTAGAAATACCAATCAGAAAGGATATATGCACCCCTATGTTCATAACAGCACAATTCACCATAGCTAAGATTTGGAAACAGCCTAAGTGCCCATCAGCAGATGAATGGATTGAAAAACTGTGGTACATCTACACAATGGAATACTACACTGTGGTAAAAAAGAAGGAGCTCCCACCATTTGCAACATCATGGATGGAAATAGAAAGCATTATGCTTAGTCAAATAAGCCAGGAAGATAAAGATAAATATCACATGATCTCACTCATTTGTGGAATATAATGAATGACATAGACTGATGAACAAGAACAGATCCAGATACTGAGAAACGTCAATCAAAACATCAAACCTCGGGAAGGTGGGGATCAGTGGGAGTAAGGGGGAGAGATCAACAGAGGGACTTGCATAAATGCACATGAGCCTAATCATTGGACCCATACAACGGGGGTGGGGGGGTATGAGCGGGAAGGGGGTGGGTAATGGGAGAATAAGGACACTTGTAAAAAATAAAATAAAATATTATAATAAAATATTAAATTTAATCCATACTATGGTCACTGTAACCTTAAGACAAATTGTTTCATGTGACAAAGATTTTTAAAGGAAACTCTGTAGCCTGAAAACTATTTTGGAAGGAAAACAAATAAGTTTCCTTCAAATGTCATAAGGATTGTAATTGAAAGTCAATATATTTGGCTTCTTGAGCTAAAGTAAGTAATCTGTGTTTTTGCCTCCCTGAAAAAGTTTATATAAAGTTACAAAAAGAAAATGACAGCCAGTTTGAAATTGAATTGCCATGGCCTAGAGCAAAGAGTATTCTTGCATGATATTATTCTACAATGTCAGTATAATTCTTGATATTTCACAACAGTATATTGTACAATTATCCCAAACTAAATTACAAACTAATTCTTTGAATGTTTGGCAGCAATTTAAAAAAGAAAATGAAAGGATTTAATCCCTTTCAGAAGGAATTAGGGCACTGGGAAGGCACTTGAGCATTCTATACTGGCCCCTCTTACCAGTTTTGCCAAGGGGGACCCTCTTCTCGAAATCCAATTGCCCTCAGCTGTAGCCTGAGCTCTCTATTCACGCTGAGGTTGAAGCCTCGAGGTGGCTGGTATAATGGAGCTGTCTCTCACCCAATGGTGTGAGCTGGGCCCTCCCTGGAGAAGGAACCTGAGTTCCCCAAGATATGTGTCAGTGCCAGGGCCCTGACAGCAGGCGAGGGGATCCCAATGCAGGTGCTGGGTGTGGAGGCCAAGGGTGCATAGGCTACCAAGGAGACAGAACTGAACCTCACAACACCCTGCTTGGCCCTGAGGATGACTGGTTAGACAGAGATGGGTAAGATTCCTCAGGGAAGGAACAACCTAAGACAGTCGCAGAGGGGCCATCGGGAGAGAACTTGGGGGTCAACAGAGGTGGGGCAAAGACCCCCCCAACCTTGCAGGGGCTTGAACCTTCACCTCTTCTGAGGTTTCCTGCCCCCATGGCTGCTTTGCTTCCCACACTCAACACAGATTGGGACCCATGTAACAGACAGATACTGTGCCCAGCTCAGGTCAGGACCGAGGTAACAGACAGAAACTTGGCCGACAGCAGCTGCCCTATATCTAAATCCAGCCTAGTACCAGGAATGCTCAGGACCTACTCAAGAACTCAAATAATCCTTTCCCCTAATATTTACAGGGTAAACTAAGAATTGTTAGTAGAGTATTAAATTTGACAGTAAAGGAGAAATCAAGCTTTCAGATTAACTTAAATTGGCTAATTGAAATAAGTAAATATCCAAGAAAATTTAATTGTACTGGACAAAAAAGCTGTTTCTAAAGTATTAACTAAAATTTCTATTGGTAGTTCATCTCATGGTGAAATTGCTTAACATTCAATGAACATAAAGCAGGCATATTTGTGTGCAAAAATTTAAAATTTAAAGTTATCAAGATTGCATTGAAAATGTTTACAAAAGTCTCCATTAATTTAAAATTGGGGATAGTAGGATAATATCATGTAAGGAAAAATATGTGGTAAGTAAATTACATCTAGAAATTTTTTACTTTAGAAAATTAATTTTCACTTTTAATGCTAACAGCAAGACACCCATGTAAAACACACATGGTGTCAAAATAAACCAAAAGAAAATTGTTTGGGCAAAAATAAAAAGGACCCTAAGTCAATTTTATAGAAAAGATTCCTTTATTAACTTCTGGTCGAGTATGCTTATATACTTTCAGAAAACAACTCCAAGACCAAGTGGACTCCTGCAACAGAGAGGAACTGACAGGTCTGCTCCAACCATGAAGACAAGAGGAGAAACAGTCCAGAGATGGAAGACGCTGACGACGCCTTGCCATGCGAGCAGTCAGCAGCTGTAAGTCGCTATAGGATGCCTAGGACCAAACCAGAGAGGGTCGGACCTGCATTGCCACCATTTGTCCACCATCCAGATACCATTGCTGACATGTACACATAAGGAAGCATTTGACATTGAAACTAGGACTCAAAGCTATCGGACATTGAAAGTGGGATCAAACATTTTTTGTTCTTATAAGTTTATTTCTAGCCTGCAGAGGCAAGATGTTTTTAAAGCAAAGAATCATGGGGGGAAAAACAGATACAGAGACAAAGGAGCATTGAACAGACTGTCATACTACAGCAGGAAGGCAGGGAAGGTTGTGGGGAGGGGGTCTGCAAGAGATCAACCGAAGAACTTGTGTGCATGTATATAAGCGTAACCAATGGATACAATACCCTGGGGGGGGGG